>JANAVB010023600.1:1910620-2175173 GCA_029216955.1 Iris pallida
AAACTTGTTAGTCTTGAAAACTACCTATAATTAAATAATAAAACTAACAATTGCTAATTTAAATTATATAAATTATATGAGTCTCAGACTCTGGTCCAGTCGTCATGTTTAGCTACTCTGCCTCAACGTCCGGTCGTACCGGTGCGTTTGCATTTCGCTGGGGCCCACTGACCAATGTGGTCGTCGCCCAAAAATATTAATAAAATAATATTTTACCGAAAATTTATTTTGAAAATCATTTAATAATTTTCCCGAAAATTTCGGCAGCACTCCCTCTATTTTTGGTCAACCCAAAAACTGGGAAATGCTCCGTAAACCTGCAGAATAACTCCCGAAACCCGAAATTTATATATATATATTTTTTCCAAAGCCAAACACAACATTTCTGATACAATAACGAGATTTCCGAAAACTCGAAATCATTCCGTAACAAAATTTCCCCAAGAGAACATCTCCAGTATTGTTTATATAACCAAAATTCCAACAGAACTCAAGGAACCCAAAAATGAACCAACAAAACCAACTCAAGAATTAAATTTTAATCTCAAAAAATGTTTCCGAAAAATTTTATTGGAAACCCGAAGATTTCACAAAATTGTTCTGTCCAAAATATTCCAGCAACCAAACAATTTTTCCCGAAGAACTCGGAAAAACCGAGATAGTAACGTAGTCATTACGTTACAAAAAACCAAATTCCATAAGGAATCTGTAGGACCAGTTTCATCATAGACTATAAAAAAAATAATCTACGGGATCTAGAAATTACCCAAACGACGGAATCCGAAGGGATGCCTCGGATTCGGGCAATGCCTCGCCGGGGTACGGCTGCACAACCACGGAACAGATCGGGGACGGAGACCCGAACAAAGCGCGGAGGGCGAGGGGGCCGGTCGGCGGCGCTCGGGCTGGTCGCCGGGCTGGTGCGCTGGTCGCCGGCGGTGTCGGGTGGGCGCGGATCGGCCGCGGGGTCGGCGGAGGGTGGCGCTGGCCTCGGGATTTCGCCGGGAAGCGGCGGTCGGCCTCGGGAGGTGGGGTGGCCGGAGTATTGAAGTTAGGGCTTGGTTTAGAGGAGAATGATGGTGGTGAAAGAGGATGGTGAGGGGAAAGTTGGCAAGGGGGTTTTTATAGGAGATGGAGTAGGGGTTACCGGAAATAGGAAGAGGAGGAGTCACCCCCTCCATAAATCCGGCCGGCCAAGAAGTCGGAGAGACGGCGGTTGAAAGCTTCGAGCAAAACCGAAGCCGAAGTTCCTTCGGTTGAAAGAACTCAACCCATGGAGAGTTAATATTCTCTCTCTGACTTAAAGTCAGAAGCTTAACAAACAAGCTTATATGAGCCAAAAATATGTGGGCTTCTTCCTAATTTAAAGTTTTGGGTTTTTTTTTTTAAATAATGACTATGGATAAGAAATGGCTAAAACTTAATAATTATTTAAGTTTGGCCCAAAATAAAATTGATAAATATTTTTTTTTAAATTTTAATTTCAAGTCAGATTCGGGTCTAGGTCTGACATACAATAAATCAAGTAAATTATTTTGGAAAATAATTTCATAAATTCATAATATTAATTATAATATCAATTTAGCATAAAACAACTAAAAATTAAATTAAATTAAAAAATGTAATCTAAATTTGCGGGTTTCACAAACAGTCCTCTCTAGACCTGCTCCCTGATGACTCTCAGAGCCTCATCCTCAAACTGAGCTGCCCTGACTCTGTCCATCAGCTCTGACTGCACCTGCAGACCCCACATCTGTGCCTCGAACCCATGAACTATCACCTCTATGCCCAAGCTCTCCAGATCTGCCAGAAGGTGACAATCCATCGTCAAACACATAGCCACGGGATACCTGCTCAAAGCGTCCGCGACCACGTTGGCCTTCCCCGGATGGTACTACAAGGATATATCAAAATCCTTCATCAGCTCTAACCATCGCCTCTGCCTCATATTCAGCTCCTTCTGGGTAAACGCGTACTTCAAGCTCTTGTGGTCAGTATAGATCTCAACTCGCTCTCCGTACAGATAGTGTTTCCACAGCTTCAAAGCAAAGATGACCGCTGCCAGCTCCAGATCGTGGGTAGGGTAATTCCTTTCATGAGGACGTAACTGCCTAGATGCATAGGCAATTACCTTCCCGTGCTGCTGAAGCACACAACCCAAACCCCGTCCTGAAGTATCACTGTAGATCGTATAACCACCAGATCCAGATGGCAGCGTCAAGATAGGAGCTGTAGTCAACCTCGCCTTAAACTCCTCGAAGGCGGCCTGGCACTCATCGGACCAAACAAACTCCTCGTCCTTCCTGGTAAGGCGGGTCATCGGCTGGGCAATCCTGGAAAAGTCCTGTACGAACCTCCGGTAGTAACCTGCCAGACCCAGAAAACTCCAAACCTCTGCTACTGAGCTCGGCGTAGACCAGGATTCCACTGCAGAAATCTTCTTCGGATCCACTAAAATCCCCTCGCCAGAGACAACATGGCCTAGGAACTCCACGCGATCCAAGAAGAACTCGCACTTGGACAGCTTCCCATACAGCTGCTCCCTTCTGAGAGTGTCCAACACAATCCTCAGGTGCTCCTCGTGCTCCTCTGGCATCTTCAAATAGATAAGAATGTCATCAATGAAGACCACCACGAACTTGTCAAGGTACTGGTGAAATACCTTGTTCATCAAGTTCATGAATACCGCCGGGGCGTTGGTCAACCCAAACGGCATGACGATATACTCATACTGGCCATAGCGAGTCCGAAAGGCAGTCTTCGGAATGTCATTCTGCTTCACCTTCAGCTGATGGTACCCGGTACGCAAGTCGATCTTCGAGAACACCCTCGTGCCGCTCAACTGGTCGAACAAGTCATCAATCCTCGGCAAAGGATACTTGTTCTTGATGGTAAGGTTGTTGAGCGCCCTATAATCAATACACAGACGTACCGTACCATCCTTCTTGGGGACGAAAAGAACTGGCGCGCCCCAAGGTGAAGAACTAGATCGAATAAAGCCCTTGTCCTCCAGCTCGTCGACCTGCCTCTTCAGCTCCGCTAACTCACTGTTGTTGATTCTATAGACGTGCTGGGAGATAGGCTCAGCACCCGGCACTAGATCTATAGAAAACTCAACATCACGATCTGGCGGCATCCCGGGCAGCTCCTCGGGAAATACAACCAAGAACTCAGCAATGAGTGGATGTGGCAACACTGGCCCCGCCAACAATGCTCCACAGAATCCATCTCCCTGCTCCACTGCACCCCTGGTGAACTCATACTCCGGCTCTCCCGGCGGCCTAAATAGAATCCTACCCCCTCTGCAATCGATGCTAGCGTGGTGCGTGCTCAACCAATCCATACCGAGTACCACATCGTAACTCGGAAGTGGCATTACGAGCAAACACGCACTCAGCTCCCGGCCTCTCAAAGAAACTCTTCGCCCCTTGCAAACATTATTAACTAGGATGATGCCATTCCAGTCATAATCTTGCAAGTCCTACCCAGATATTCAGCAATAATATTGTGCCTAAGAGCAAAAGAAACAGACACAAAACTATGCGTAGCACCAGAATCAAATAAGGCCAAAGCTGGAAAAGAATCGAGCAGAATAGAACCTGCGACAACATCCGCAATAGGCTCCATCTCCTCGACTGCAAGAGCAAAGGCTCTACCCTGACCACCCCTCTGCTGGAGGTGCTGAACAAACTGCTGCTGCTGAGTCGGAAGCGGACCTCGCTGCTGAACTACCGGCACACTAGCTGGTGCCCTCTGAACGGGTGCCCTCTGAGCTGCTCCAGCTGCACGGGAGTTCTTGGGACACTCCCGCATCTGATGCCTAGCGGCACCGCAAAAGAGACACAGCCCTAGCCTCCTCCTATAGAACTCGAAGAGGTGACCGGGCTTCTTGCAGAAGTGGCACGACGGATCATCCTGTCCCGGACGCTGCTGACTCCTCTGGACAGACGCTCTGGCCTGCCCCTGCTGCTGGTGATGCTGGAACGACTGATGCTGAAGCTGAGGGCGCTTAGCAGGCCCTGCGCTGCTACTGGCCCTCGAAAACAAATCTCGATCCCTCTTCGGCTTCAAGCCCCACTCCCTTTCCACCTTCCGAGCCTCCGCGTAAACCTCTGCATATGTCGCATAGAAGGAAGGGATCAGGATCTTGATATCCCATGTCAATCCCTCCCGGAAGCGCTTCGCTCGGATCACCTGGTCACTCACCATGTACTCGGCGTATCGGCTCAGCCGGCCGAACTCTGCCACATACTCCTCTACGGTCATACTGCCCTGCTGCAGGTTCTGGAACTGCCGCACCAGGCCAATCTTGTCCGTGGAGGAAAAGAACTTCTCTCTGAACAGGGCCCGAAACTCAGCCCAAGTATGGCCCTCTCCTGCAAGAGCCGGCTCGTTCCGGAACCATGTCCGGGCAATATCTAACAACTGCAACCCAACCGCCTCGACCTTCAGGTCGTCTGCTAGGCGGCAGGCCCTCATCTGGCGCTCGATATCCTCGAGCCAGTCATCAGCATAAATAATGCCCTCTATCCCCTTGAAATCCCTCGGACCAAGCTTCTTGAAAGCCTGGATATCCCCAATCTTTGGCTGCTGCTGTTGCTGAACCTCCCTCTATGGAGCCCCACGATCCACTGCCGCCATAGCCAATCTGTGTGCATCCTCCATGCCCTGGCATATGGCCTATGTCTGCCTCAACTGAGCCTCGTGCTGGGCCCGCTGGGACTCCAGCACCTGGTGAAAGAACGCTAGCATCTGCCCCATGTCTGTGGGCAGAGAAGGCAATGGAGGAATAGCTCCCATCATCACCGGAGGAGTCCCCTGCTGAGGAGGAAGAACGCCCCCGGCAGCTCCCGCTGTAGCCCCCGGCACTACGGGAAGAGCACCCGCAATGGCCCCAGGGACGGTCATCGAGGTAGCTTGAGGAGTACCTCCGAGAGCCCCAACAGAAGTCCCATCAGCCGGGGAAGTGACCGGAGCCTGTCCGCCAGAGGTGGCAGACCTCTCCGTCTCCCCGTGCTCCTCGCCAGGAGAATGAGTCATCACTATCCTGGAGACAAATTGAAAAGAAGATATCAATATGGCACATGAAGGCAATATCAAAGGAGGACAGCTACAATGCAGTAAATCAATATCAAAGACGGTAAGCAAGATAAGCAAGAAAAGATCCTACTGTGATTGAGCACTCTTAGCCTACTACTTCCTATGTGTAACACAGGCTCGTAGTCAACACTCTAAGACGAGTGCCACTACGACATCGCACTAATTGCGACTTCAGGACCTGCATGGGCCACCACTAAAACGTGTCACGACCCGCACCGGCTAAAAGGGCACGTGACGCGACAACGCCCAGCCCTCACCGGAAAAACGGCGTGGAACGCTGTGGATTTTCTAGTCTGACAACAGTTTATATATATAACAAAACCTGTCGAGAATATAGTCAACTCCGAACGGAGGACAAACAATGAATATATATAAGTACTCAATCACAACTCTAAGATGATAAGTAAAGAATGAAAGATAAAGACAACAAGACAATAACATATAACCTGTCAAGTCCAAATACAAATAATATACAAGTCCAGTCTCTAATACAGTCCAAATATAAATACAGTCTCAAAAGTAACTGGAAACAAAGTCCAGTACAAGGACCTACTCTAACTAAACAAGTGGTATAGTCTCGTCAGGCGGAGCTACGCCCTGCGGGACCAAGTCTAGGCCCACTACGTCGTCCGGACCGTAGTAGGTACTGCAATCTTCCTCGTCGACATCTGTAATATTTTATCAACAGTCCAGTCAGGATAGAACGAGTACATATATCTCATAACAGATCTCAAGATAGAATAAAAGCTATAAGACTATAAATAGAGCATATACAATGAATCATGGAGTGTACATATATGTATCATGGCATGGTAAGCTGTAAAGCTAGAGCTAGAACAAGAAAATAGAACGGGATCATGGCATGTACATAAATCAAGGTAAGCTATATATCCAATGTGTGTGAGTAGTAGTTTCGGCTTGTGATCGGCTTGGGTACCTGTCGAGAATCGGCCTGGCAAGTCATAAGTGCGGTATATGACTCACACTGTTCAAGAATGTAAGGGGATATGATCACAGGCATACACTACTACTCCCCCTACCCCAACTGGTAGAATGGATCCAAACAGGACACGTCACTGTACGGGATTCTAATGATAAGGTAGCTAGCCTTCTCTAGAATCAGTGACCATATATTGAGCAAGAGCTACAAGGGTGCTTGCACAATACATCCTAACCTAAGAAGGAGAAAACATCTCTCGTCGGGATCCAAGAATACTAATCCGTGAGAACCATGTATCAGGAATAAGCATATCAACACTAAGTACATGAATCATAACAGTTATCATAAATTGGGAATAAGTATCAAAGAATGTACTCGCCTGTAAGATGATAATATACGTCGACTGAATCAACTGCAGTGTCTCGAGGACCTATAGAGAACAAGACGTATCAATACTATGTTTAGGAAGTAAAGTTAAATCAAATTAAATCCTATTTAGTCATTCTAGGTCAAGACATGTCTAGTCGGGTCAATCTTGGTCATGGGAGAACATTGAAAGTCAATCCGAATCAAACTAGGTCGAAAATTGGCTTACCGTTGACTTTTGGTCAACGGGTCAACTCTGGTCAACTCTAGGTCAACCCCAGGTCACTGGTGACTAATAGTTGACCTTTAGTCAACTGTCCAAGTTAAAAGGAATTTGGAACTAAATTGGGTAAAGTGTTGACCCATAGTTGACTTTTAGTCTAAAAAGTCAACCGTGGTCAACCGGGTCCAAGACTAGGTTTAGACGGCTAATTCTACTCACTACCAACCTATACAACCCATATCCAAGTCCATCTTGGACTTGGAAACTCAAATCTTGGCCATGGGCCAATTCCCTATTTTACCCTTAAAAAGGGTAAAATTCTACCTTCGGCGATTATCTAGATAGCCTACCTACGCTTGATATTCTGACCCGATCTCCCTAGGGTAGTAGGGTACTAGCCTATAGGTTCGTTATCTACCAAAATACCTAGATAAAGTGGACGTCTAGTCCACCTTACGGCGCGTTGCAGATATCTTGAATATTTCAAGATACGCACTGATACGGCGCGATACCGGCGCCCTACGACCCCGATTTCCACTCGGAAGCCTACCCGCAAAATCTAATTCACATAACCTAGGCCTACGTCAAGTTTCGTCGCAATCCGACGCTCCGAGCTCAATTTTCCCTTCTAACTCGACTTCTACTAAAAATCCACTTTTTGCTCTCCTTCCAAATCTCCTATTTAGCTCTAAATTCTAATTCTTCTTCTTCTTAACTTCTTCTCCTAATTCTTCTAACTCAAATTCTTCTTCTTGGCCTCTTCCTCACTCTCTCCTTCTAATTTCTAACTTCTCCTAATTCCTTATCATTTTCTTCCTATTCTCTCCTCTATTCTTTCTTTTTACTTCTCTTTCCTTCTACTTCTTCTTATTTCTTTTCCTTCTTCTTTTATCTAACTTCCTATCCATCTACCTATATATATATATAAACATATACATCTATATATATATCTACATATATACATTTATATAGGATACTAGGGGGGGTTTAAGGGGGTAATTAGGGGGGTGCAAAGGGGGGGGGGGAGGAGCTGCCAATGGCAGCTCCTGCTGCTGCTACTGCTGCATTTTGCTGCAGCTGCTGCTGCTACTCTACTGCAGCAGCTACTGCCCTCTTTTCTGCTGCTGCTACTGCCTCCCATTCTTCTTCTTCTCCTCCCTCTTTTCTTCTTCTAATCTCCTCCCTATATATATATATATATATATATATATATATATATATATATATATATATATATATATATATATATATATATATATATATACCTATAGCTACTTAGATATCTATATATCTATATATCTATCCATCCCACTATATATATATATAAACACACACACATCTCCATATCTCTATATACATACACACCTCCATATACATATATATATATATATATATATATATATATATATATATATATATATATATATATATATATATATACACAACCACACACACTCTCACCTCCACACACAAACACCACCACTACCATTCTCATGACACATCCCCACCACTCTCTACACACACACAAATACATATATATATATATATATATATATATATATATATATATATATATATATATATATATATATATATATATATATACCATTCAATATAAAATCCCTAATTATTCCTAACCTAGATTTTCTAGGGAATACCTATAAATTCATGGGCAATTGGTGGAGAATTTCCTACTCATCATTTATTGTAAAAGCAATAAATGGAAAAGAATATTAATTTGGAGAGAAATCTCATACCTAATAATGGGTTCTTGTAGGGAAGAAGAGAGTTGGAGAGGAAGAAAGGAAATTTGAGAAAGAAAGAGATGTTGACTTAATGAAGAAGCAAAAGAGGGGGGGGGGGGGGGGGGGGGGGGGGGGTTCTCCTAGTCATGGTCGGCCACCTCTTGGGGGGCTATTGGGTTGGGATCCAATAAGCCCCCAACCCATTAAGCTTAGTTTGGTTTGGTTTGAAATCGGTTTGGTTCGGTTCAATTCTAAATACAAATTAAGCCTCTAAAATGACTAATTAAGTCATGGAAATAGGATTACAGATTTCTAGCCTAATTATGATAGCATGTGGGCCAAACACAGCTAGTTGTGGGTCCCACTAGGGTCCAGGCTACCCGGGTCTCCAAATTGAGTCCGAATTGGATAAAATTCAAACCGACTCAAATAAATTCCTAAAAATCATATAAAATCAAATAAAATTTCTAAAATATTATAAAACTTGAAAATGACGAAAATACCCCTAATTTGAAAACTGGGGGTGACAGGTCCTCAGAGGACATAGCAAGATACATAATATACATGCCTATCTAACAGTTTTATCATGTGCAGGAAATAACAAGAAAGAACAAATACAGGACGAATGACTACGGACACGAACACGAACACAAATGCGAACACTAGAACAACTACGCGTAAATGAACTGCCGGATGAACGAATACACGAGATCAATGGTAGAAACCAAACCCTCATCCCGAGTGTGGACTCACAGGTTTGAACTAAACACTAACCCTCGTCCCGAGTGTGGACTCTCTGGTTAGTACTAACCCTCGTCCCGAGTGTGGACTCTCTGGTTAGTTCACGGCAAGGCACCCTCGTCCCGAGTGTGGACTCTCTGGTGCAAATACTACATCCTCGTCCCGTGTGTGGACTCTTTGATATAAATACCATCGTCCCGAGCGTGGACTCTCTGGTGCAAGTCAAGTCAAGTCTACACCCTCGTCCCGTGTGTGGACTCTCTGGTGCAAATAATCGACATCCTAGTCCCTAGGGTGGACTCACGGATGTAAACAGATCAAAAAAAACACCCTCGTCCCGAGTGTGGACTCTCTGGTGCCAAGGAAACAATGTCAAGGATTTAGCAGTTCACTTACACGTACTCGTTCTATGACACGACTCAAGCAAGGTACTGACGAGAACTCCAAATGTGAAACACAAGACCAAAACATGAACATGGCTATAAACAATAAAAACAATTCCACAAAAAAATAACACGAAAAGTACATGTCCATAAACAATCAAATAACTAAAAAACAAAAGAAAATGCATGTAAGTAAAACTTTAGAGGAAGGCAAGGTATACTTGCCTGGAGGTTGCACGCAGATCCAATAACAATCTAGTCCACTGCTAAGCCATAAGGTCCAAATCATCACAACTGTCTCCGAAAGCTGAAACAGACAATGCCAACAGTCTCAGAATAGTCAAATTAGCTAGAATTGCCTGTCCTTAAGTCCAATTCGGGATACAGGAGCAAAACGGTAATTTCAGGCAAAAACGATGTCCGTCGTTGGACCCGCTTTGCACCGAAAAGCGTGCCAAAGTCAATGGCCTCTAAAGTCATCAAACTACATGTCTACGGATCCAGTTTTTTGATACGAACCCAACGGTATGTCCAATTTTGGATTCTGGCGGACTGTGCACAAAATCACCCGTTGAGTCGGACCGGGGGGCCCGCGATACGGCGATTTTATCAACTGTCTCAGAATCGGACCAAACTTGGCATACAGGATCAGAAAAATGATACGGTCCTGATGGCGCAAGTTTCGTCTCGATCTGACGAGCGTGCACAAAGTAATTGAGAAATTTGCAAAGTGCACGATACGGTGAATTTCAACGGATACGCATCAAATTCGTCGCGCACACGCGACCAATTTGAATTCCGTCAAAGCCCACACGACCACGAAGCCGTTACACAACTTTCGATACTTTCGGTTCGCGACCACGTCGCCCGGATTGGCGGGACGCACGTCGTGTGGATGAATTTTATTGATTTTCTATATTTCGAAACTAGTTTTTTTCAAAAGTTTGAAACTGAATAAATCACAAACTAACCCATGAAAAATAAAACTATGTATTGGGTTTTCATCTTGTATATGTTGTTATCAAGTCTGTTCAAACAGATTTTTGAATCGATCTACGGATTGGCGATAAATCACCTTCCAAGTCTAGTGTTTGGATTGCTTATGTCCTGTTTTCTAACAGGTTTTTTTTCGTCGATTTCGACTCGGTTTATTTCGATTCTGGATCGAATCCACACAAACTAGTTAGAGGGATTCCTAGGGGGTTATGACACTTTCTAAACCAATTTATAGATCAAAAATTGGTTAACGATAGGATGAGAAATAGGGGTTCGAAGTATACCTCCGCGGCTGCTGTCACCGCCAATGCACGCCTGCGCCTGTGCGCGCGCGGCCTCTTTGGCCGCCGTCCCGCAGTCCCACGGCGGAGCTCCGACGTCGGGGTGGCCGCCCATATGACTGGGGAGACGTGCGTGGTGTTTAGGGTTCCGCTTTCTCTCGTGCATACGCGTATGCGCTTATAAAGCAGTCGGTGTAAGCGCACGGCTTACTGACTTGCTGGGTCTGTGGGGTGAATTGTTGGGCTCGGTTGTGTACAGCCTTGGGGCTGTTGGCCTGTGGTCGGGCTGGTATGGGCTGAGATTTTACTTGGGATGGCCTGGGCTTAGCTGCTCTTCGTGTGGTCTGCTGCCCAACTAGGCTGGGCTAGGCTGGGACTCTCCTTTGATATCTTTTCCCCTTTTAATTAAAACCTATGTATATATCTTTATACACACACATATATACACATATATGTATATTTGTATATACATATACACTTGTATATAATATATATATATTTATATATATATACACACATATATAATTTATTTATATATACATACAAATATATACGTACATCGTATATACTTATATACACATACACATATACTTTATATATATTTATATATATATTTACATATATACATATACGAATATTTATATAATTATACACATCATATTTATATATACATATATTAATAAATTATCAATATAATTACTTGCCTATATGATCAATATATATACCCTGGTATTTATACCCACATATATATATATACCACAAATTCCATACAAACAGTACAATATTATAACTATAGTCAATATTAATAATATCTAATAGAAATAAATACTTTTATTTAATCACCACAAAATAATAAAATAATACTTAACTGGCGGTTTGGTGAATCCATACTATTCACCCTTATCCGGGTCCAAAAAATTGTACAATTATGGTAAAATAATATTTAATAATAAAATACCAATTTTTGTACAAATATGCAAACAATTAAAAATGCACATCAACACATAAAATAATTTAGGAAATATTTGTACACACGTAAAATATGACTACATGGCCGTCCCTGGTCTCACTGCATGCCCACATAGGCTTGGATTCGGTTCGGGCTCAGCTCGGGCTAAATCGACACAAACGGGTCTCCTACAAGTCAATAAATATAATAATAATTAATTAAACTTATTTATAATGGTCATGCTATAACTTAGCCTGGTTTTCCTAGTTAGGACATCCCTATGGGTCAGCATTCCCCTACTATGGCTAAACACCAGTCAAGGCACGCCACTGCACTATCCGTACCATGATTCCTAGTCGCCTGGTACTTCAAAACTCAACCATGACTAAAGTCACCTACCGTAATAATTTACTAAATAATCATTTATAAAAATTCTAAAAATCACTATTTAAGTCAAATAAATAAATAAATAATAATTTCAAGCATTTTCGGGAAGGGGAGCTACATTCAGTTCTAGTATAGTTATATTTGATTCTCTGTCACAACATGTATTGGTATTCTGGATACATTCACTTGCAACACATGTATTTGACTCGTCTAGCCTCTATTACTTGAACCACTCACAAGAACTATCTACTCGAAACACTTACAAGTACTAAATGTTCAAATCATACAAAAACCATCACTACAAGCAAGATAGTCGTCGCCGCTGGGCCTGGTGTGCGACGTGCCATATTCAACAAGAACTATCATTACAAGAAAGATAGCTATAGCTGCTTGGCCGAGCGTGCGGTGTGCCGTATTTACTCGTCTAAACAAGAAAGATAGCCGTTGTCGCTTGGCCGAGCGTGCAATGTGCCGTATTTACTCGTCTAAACAAGAAAGATAGCCGTCGCCGCTTGGCCGAGCGTGCGATGTGTCGTATTTACTTGTCTAAACAAGAAAGATAGCCGCCGCACGCTTGCCAAGCGTGCGGTGTGCCGTATTTACTCGTTACCCGTTTACATGACAAGAACAGTATTTCAAAACATACTGAATTAGTGTCTTGTACTAGATTTACATTGTCTCATGTTTTACAGATTGGACTCGTCTCACATTGTTCTAGTTTAGTTGTCTCTATTTACAGTCTTTATTGCCATGCTCTCTTGTTTCTTTGTATTACTTACCTTGCTCTAAACTGTTGCTCTACTTCATTACCTGTCTCAAACCTTCCATGATTCATCAAGTATAACTGTCTATTACTGTTTTACAATCTTTGTCATTTATTTTGGATTGCTAGAGGAGATGTGTTCGTTCCATCCTGACTGGGTATATTTTTCAGATGATTGTCCGGAGGATACATGTCCTACCCATTATGGATTTGAGGAGGGGATAACTACCTTGGGTCCCGATTCTCAGGAGTGACCAAGAGACTAGTTTAGTGGACTTGTTTTAGATTATCTGTTTAGAGCTTGAATTGTAATTAGTGGAGGTTTTGACATTATATTTGAGACTTGTTGAATATTATTATTTAGTTGTTGTTGTTGAGTCATTATAGTTATTTGGACTTCTGTGATATATTATCGTGCTTTAGACTGTGATTGAGTATTACCATATCTTTAAACTTGTCCTCAATTTGGAGTTGAGATCTATGACAGGTACATTATATATATATTTGTGTGAGTTGTTAGTTTGCGACCTAGAACAGCGTTCTACTGCCGATTCTGCGGCGTAGGCTGGACGCTGTTACGCACTCGTGCCCCTATACCTAGTGCGGATCGTGACACAATATTGCAAGATAATCTGGCGGTTCAAATAGCACTGATGTTTTTTATAACAAGGCTAGGCCTTCGTCAAGTTTTAGCAAAATTTTAACAAGTATATGCCTTTGTCTAGTTTTTCTTCAGGCAAAGCTATAATAGTGAGGCTAAACTTCTCTATGCTTTCTCCAAGTTTTGCTTATGATAAAATTTTGATAACGAGACTATGCATCTGCCAAACTTTGATTCAGTCGAAGCTATAATGCTAAGATTAGGCCTTCACCAAGTTTTGCTTCTGACGAAATTATGATAGTGAGTATAGGCTCTGCAAGGCAACACCTCTCTACCAAGTTTGCTTCAAGCGTATTCTTTGACCGTCGGATATAATATTTTTACATGATTATATAAATTTTTTTTATTATTGATTGACAGAATTAATTACAACTAATTGCATGTTTTAGTGCATAATTAACCCTAAATTTTTTTTGGATAATTCTAATGAAGTAATTACTTGCATGATCCGAAACCCAAAGAAGCATATTCCTAGATCCGGATCCAAAACCCGCTTTCGCGCAAAGCGGCAAAGAGTGACCTGGAAGAATCTCCTCGTTAAGAAAACACCAAGAGCTCGTCGGAGCGAGGAAAAATGGCGGCTTTCGTCGAAATCCAGGGCTTCTTCCAGATCCGCCGCCAGCATCTTCCCCTCGCCGGAGGTGCACGCCTCCGCCAAGTCGCCGTCCGAGCCTCCAATTCGGCGGCGGCGGTGGCGCCCGCGCCGGTCGTCGTTTCCGATGGCGCGGCGTCGGAGAGGACCGTAGTCCGGTTGGGTCTCCCCAGCAAGGGGAGAATGGCCGAAGAAACCCTAAATCTCCTCAAAGTAATAAATCAAGTTTTCTTCAAATTCTTCTTCTTCTTCTCTCTCTCTAATGGATTTTTGTTGGTGTTTGTGACTAGAATTGCCAGCTGACGGTGAGGCAAGTGAATCCGCGGCAGTACGTTGCTGATATCCCTCAGGTGATCCATTTTTTCCCCTTCTAAAAACGAGTTGTGTCGTGTTGGACACGTATCGGACACTCCAAATACACTACAAAAATGCCAAAATCAATGACGTGACCATATCGCATTGTGGTAGCATAATGCAGATAGTGATAAGTATTGGCTGCATTCGCAGTAGAAATAGGGCTATTTATCAAAAAGGGGAAAAAAAGGTTATGTTTTTGATACCACAACGAATTAAAGAGTTCATTCTAAGGCCCCATTGGCAATCGGAACTATTTGAAATTCGGAAAGTTGGGTTGTATCTAGTTTGGTGGAAAGTGAGGGAAAGGAAACAAAAACGGAACTATTTCATGTGAACGTTGCATAGGACTATGTTTTCCTTTCAATTCACTCACTTCCTTGCCATCCGAAAGCAGCACTTTTCTTCGGAGTTTAGAAACTTCAAGCCAAAAAGTAGTATTTTTGTAAGTAACTAGAATAAGAAAGTAGAGCAATTGGACGTGCCAAATTACTTAGTTTTTATTTTATTGAAAAATACCAATAAAAATAAATGCTGGCCCTTGTGTTTTTTTAGTTGCTAGCCTTTCGGATGGAGACTAGAAGCCCCTACTTTCCATTTTTCTTGACGTGGCATAGACTTACTTGGTTTCCGATAACCAATCAACACACCATGTGGAAACTAGAACTTTCCGCTGCTTTCCTAGTTCCAGTGTTACATTCCAGTTGCCAATTGGAACCTATGTAACATTTGAGTACCTTTCGTTCTTTCAACTCATTGCATCAAACCAATTTGTGAACTTGCTTTGTAATCATCCACTTTTTAATCTACTTTTCGCTGTTTGGTTCATATATCAATTAGAAACCTCATTTTTGTATATTACTCAATCTTCAAGGTTTACTTACTATATAAACTATATGACATTCAGTTGCTTAACATTATTTTGTAGCTCTCTAATCTGGAGGTTTGGTTTCAACGGCCCAAAGATATTGTTCGCAAGTTACATGCTGGTGACCTAGACCTCGGTATCGTAGGTCTTGACACTTTCAGTGAATATGGACAGGTAAGCTTGTAGGGTATGATGGTTGGTTCTTCTCTTCTTTCACTTCTTAATAGTAAGATTTATGTTCCACCTTTAAATTACGTCTGATGGTAAATTCACAATTCAACACTTGACCTTCATATCACAACCTTTTTTGTTAGTGCATCTGAGAAAAAGGAAATACAAGTTAGTAAAAATAACAATGTGTCATGCTCTATTGAGATATAAAAATAACAATAGGGTACTCTTGATAGATAATTTAAAACAATTGATAGGTCCTCGAGCTGCATTGTTCTTCATATTTAAGAGTAAATAAACCATAAGATTTATGTAACTCATTTTTCCTTCTATATAATTTATTGATGGTATATAGTTTAATAATACTGGCTACAATTTACCTTCAATAAAACATAGTTATTAAAAGTTTGCTTCTCAGTCTAGAAGCTCAACAAAAAGGGAGGTTGTGTTTCGCTTCAGTCAGGTGTGTACTTTACAAGGATCCAGTAGCATCATCGACCCTCCCCATCTAGGGTTGAAGTGCCCCTGAAGCTTTCCATG
Source organism: Iris pallida (assembly GCA_029216955.1). NCBI lineage: Eukaryota > Viridiplantae > Streptophyta > Magnoliopsida > Asparagales > Iridaceae > Iris > Iris pallida. The sequence continues at coordinate 1,926,681 of JANAVB010023600.1, forward strand.
TTTTGTTGAAACAATTGTGATCTGGAACATAGCAACACAGATCGCCAACATTTTAAAAGCTGGTCCAACCATTGGACTGATGGAGTGGAAGGTCCACAATCCCACCGGTTGAATTTTGTTGACGTCATAAATATTTTAATTAGTTAAAAAGTCTTCTTAATAGTTTCTGGTGTTAACCCCTATTTTTAAAAACACTATTGTCAACAAAAATCAGAGGCAAAATAATTTTTAAAGTTACTTAATCATCTTAGTTTCCCTTTCAAAACTATTTATGTAAAGATGAAAAAAAAACTGAAATCTAACTATACTCAAAACAATCTTTGTGTAAAATGTAAAAATATAAGTAATACTTAAAACAAACAGTGTTTCTGTAAGGAGTGGATGTAGCATATCAAGTCTTTCTCTGATTTCCAACATGTATGTCTACATTTCCAAGTTATTTTCTGACAATAAAATTCTCTCTAACATCAGTTGCTATGTAGCCCAGCGGTTCTTTTCTTACCACAAAGACCATAAGGTCCAAGTTCGAATCTGGATGGTAAAATTTTCCCGAAAATTCAGATTTAACTTGTTTGCTTCTTTTTGGATTGAACCGACCGGTTCGACCGAACAGTGCCCGGTTCAAGCAGTTCACATGGGTTGAACGGTTTAATACGGTTGTTAGCAGTTCGACCATATGGACGGTTCAACATACAAGACCGACTCGGTAAAGTGACCGGTCCACGGTACAACCGGTTGAACCGTCCAGTTCGAACCGGCTTTACACTGCAGTAAGCAATTTCGGCCATTTATATGACACTAATTGCACGTCTAAACTCTTTCATGTCTAGTATTTGATTTTTCTTACTTGTGTTGACATATATCCAAAGGACAAGTTGACATATATCCAAAGTAATAAATTGTTATATAGATGATATGATAATATTTTTCTATTTACTCTTGTATTTAGAATTTGGAAATTTGAAAGAGCAATAACATTTTAATGTGTACAAGAGGAGCAAACTGTTAAAATTGTGTTGGAGAATTGTTCTCTAATAAATACTGCAACAACAGTCTTATTTCAAAATTTTGGGGTTGGTTATATGAATCATTTTCTTCCATTATGCTCTGTTAAAGGCCATTAACAGTTTAGCATTAGTAATTTGCTAACATGTTACATAAATGGCGGAAGAATATTAATTGAGTGTTCCGGAAATGTTTTATACTTCTGGAAAGTACCATGAAAAGTGTCTTGTATTTAATACCTTAGTACTGGTCCTTTTGTCCCGTTCTCAAGTACATGTAATCAACAATAAACTCTTCATGAACATAAGAGAGATTTATACATCAATATTACTTGGATCCAACTTAATAACATGGGATTCATTTAAGTTGTCATGAACAAAGGAAAGACTATATGACATTTACTATGCAGTCTTCACATAGCAGACATTTTGCTAAGAAATCCGTTAATATGCTTAGCAAAATGCTCCAACACATTCTTAGGAGTTAATGCTCCTCCAGTACACATTGTACACATTGAAAAATGGTTGTTCTTTCAAATTTCCAAACTATATATAATAATAAACAGAAAAATATCAGCATTATCATCTATATGATCATGTTTTACTTTGGATATATGTCAAACACAAGTTAGACAAATCAACTACCACACATGAAAGAGCTTAGACGTACATTTAGTGTCATATAAATGACCGAACTTGTTCTTTGTAGTGTTTTAAAAGCCGGTTCGTACGAGATAGTTCAACCGGTTGGATTGTTAACTGGCCACTTCAATACCTATGTGGAAACTTACTTGCATTAACGAGATGAACAGATGCTAATGCATAATTAGGTACAATGAAACAAGGAATATAATATTATTATGCTCCACAGATGGCACAACTTTTTGTATAAGCCTCGTGTTCAACTACGGAGAGCTACGGACACCGTTCGATGATCAGAGTTGCCCAGGAGGAGGCGAAGCAAGGATGCAGGGCTTAAAGAAGCTAAGAGCCTAAGAGTATCAGACCGGCATATCACCAGTGTACCAGAACATGGTGAATTTGCTTCAACAAGTTTGAAGGGTCCAAAATCACTTCAGACTATGTTACAAAGGTACATTGGTGGTAGACAAACCAATATAGCGGTGCGTCCTGTTCAAGTTGGATTGAGAATGATTCAGAACTAAAGTGATGCTAATTAATGATCTAGATTGCTCCTAACTTAGAGATTGGGAGGAGATCCTATTTAAGGGTCAGTCTACGCCTTAGCCTTGGTTGGGCTTGAAGTTTAAGGAGTCTTTGCTAAGAGAGATTCTTGGATGCAAGTAAGGAAATCTAGAGAGAGAAGGAGAGCTCGTTGGAGATATCTTAAGGGAGGGTTTCGCCTTACGGTAGTGTGTGTAATGTTGGTAAAATTTTCTCTCTTTGATTCAATAAAGTTATTTCTGTCTTGCTCTGGTGTAGTAGTTCGAGCTTGACCGAACCACGTTAATATTGTGTGTTTCTGTGTTTTTTCTTGGTTGCTATTGTTTGATTTATTTGTGTCTTGTTATTCTCGTCGTAAGCTTATTTGTGTGTGAGCTTCCGTGTGTTGCACGAGACAACTTTATCTCAAAAAGATAAAATTGGCATACCTCATCATTCAGATCATGTAAACATCTTCAAGTTGTAGGAATTTTGTATGTGTTGTCTTCAAATATTTGCTTAGTTAATATGAGATGCTTTAAGATGCCCTAGTCGATTTGAATGCTTTGTGTATTCTTTTTTCACAGGAAAATGAGGACTTAATTATAGTTCATAATGAGCTCAAGTATGGAGATTGTCGTTTATCTATTGCAGTAAGTACATTGTCAGCACCACACTCTCTGAGATGAGCATTCTGAAAAAACTTGATTTTTAATTTTACTAATGGGAAAGATCACATGTTCGGCATGTTAGATTCCTATGTATGGCATTTTCGAAAATATAAACTCCCTACAAGATCTAGCGCAAATGCCTCACTGGACAGAGGAAAGACCCTTACGAGTTGCAACTGGATTTACATGTGTATGGTAGCTCCTCATTTCATCTACTTGTTTTCACTAATAATAGGTGCTTAATATTGAACATCACAAATTTCTCTCGTCACAGCTGGGGCCTAGATTTATGAAAGAGAAAGGTATGAAGCATGTCAGCTTCTCCACAGCTGATGGAGCACTTGAGGCAGCGCCTGCTGTAAGAACTCTCTTAACTTGCATCTTATGGATTTTTTTGGTTTCACTGGCTTAGAAAAAGAAGATACCTTTCTCTCTTCTGAGTAGTAACTCTCTCTCTCTTTTTATCTTACAGAAGTTTTGTATTAACTTTGCAGTTACAACTTCATTTGTTATTTATCTTTTCTAAAGCCTTTAAATGCTTTCATGTACCTTTTTTTCTTCTGTATTGATGTACCTTCAGTGAGAGTTGCCAGTGTTGCTCATCATGATTGCAAGATGGGAGATGTTGTTCATATAAAGATGTTTGATGGAGAGAGGTGCTTATGTGGTGAGATGTGACCATACAGTACCCTCAAAATTGAAAGAAGACTATATGGGATGATTAGAAGATTACCAAGCTTTATGGCTCAAAATATTGCAAATTTAAGAAGCACCCCCTCCTCCCTCCCCTTTTCAACACCCCAACACACACACAAAGAGATGAAAAAGAGCATATCTGAATATGGAATTCAACATTTCCATACGCATGTTTGGTATGTCTAGGATTGGGAATTTGGGAGGAATACGAGGGGCTTCATATTCCCATTGATGTGGGAAAGCTATTCTCAAGCACCCCCCCCCCCCCCCCCCCCCCCTCCCCCGCGGAATAGTTTTGCTTTCCCAGAAATGTTGTTTGGGTATTTTGTATGGACGGTAATACCCTCCCTTTACTTTCAAAAGTCCAACTATTATCTCAAACATGTAAATTTAGGTAATTGTAGCTTCATGAAATTAATAAAAGGGTATTTATGGAAAACTAAACACATTAAGATTCCTATCCCTATGTGAACCAAACATGGGAATGGAAGTTTTGAATTTTTTGGACTACATATTCCCAACCTAACCAAACATGGGTATGAGAATGTTGAATTCCTTTCCCATGGGAAAGGAATAGAAAATGGTACAAAAACTTCATCCAAACGAGCCCCAAAGAGAACATGAATTCAGGCTGTATAGAATGAATTTAGTAGTTGTTAATACTATAAATGTTCCTTGATTGATCTGAATGGAATAAAATGGATTCATGTTGCTGGCCCAAATGGCTTAAGGCTCTGTTGTTAATAGCTGCAGGCTTTGTCTTATATATCACTAGAAACTGCAAAATGGTTATCTGATGGATGAAACTTGCTAGTGTAGCACATGACATATCCTTTGTTAGTGCCTGAAGCAAAGTTTGTTCACGTTTCCTCCTAGCTAGAGAAGCTCCATTAGTTTATAGTCTATCACTCGTAACTGGTGCATGTATTGATTTATGTTGCCATGTAGAATGAAAGGTCATGCACTAATGATTCTTATAATTAATTTTCTGAACTTTGCTTTATATTTCCATTTATCAAACTGTTGTTTTCATTTATGTTTTTACATTTATGTATTCTACTTGGAATTTGTTCCTGGGAGTATGATATTGCCTTTGGATAAGTATGCATATATATAAGTACATCACAATTCTATGTAAGATATACATGTTGCCTCGAGCTACCATGAAAACATCAACTCTTTCACTTTTTGGATATTTTTAGTGCCTATAAGAATGTATAATAAAGACATCTTTTCATCAATTGAAAATTGTGTTCAAGTTTCAATTAGCAAATGAAACTACAACTTCTGGCAATTTATTTATCTTGATGAATTCCAATCATAGTATTACTCTCCTTCCTAAAAGATATGTTCATTCTCTCTTGCTCATCTGTTCTCATGCTGCCTCAGATGGGCATATCTGATGCTATTTTAGACCTTGTGAGTAGTGGGACGACTTTGCGAGAAAACAACCTGAAAGAAATCGATGGAGGTGTTGTGCTAGAAAGCCAGGTAAGTTCTGGAATGTGTCCAAGGCTTTAGCAAAATAGAAAGCCAGTGTTCTTGGCCATTCATAAGGAAGGTTTCAAGTTTGACTGATTAAGAGCTGTGCAGGCTGTACTTGTTGCAAGCAAGAAATCCTTGATTCAGCGTAGTGGTGTATTGGACATTACTCATGAGATTCTTGAAAGGCTAGAAGCACACCTGAGGGCAGCTGTGCAATTTACGGTATTTGGACAATTAATCATACCATAATCAAGTACCATCTCTCTGTGACCTTGTGGTTCCTGAACCGGATTTTTATCTTTGAAATAAAAGGTGACTGCAAACATGAGGGGAAGTAATGCTGAACAAGTGGCAGAAAAAATTCATAGCCAGCCATCTTTAGCTGGGTTGCAGGTAAAATTTGAGGACAAGTTTAAAGTACAATGTAAACTTTTCCTGATGTAATGTGCTTGCTTTTGAAATTTGCTAAACTGATTCTGCATACTTCATTCTGTGCTGATATAGTCCTCTTTATTCTTGGATATGTTAAGTATTAACGTAGCTAATGAAATTATCTTTATTTTGAAACAAAAATTTGAGACATTGACAAGGGCTCTCCATACTATAAGCACAGAAAGTTCCTTGCTTTGGACACAAAACATTGATTGATGTAAAACACCAAGCATGCTAGTCTCTTTTTCTCTAGGATTTGCTTACCACATTCCTTGCCTCCTTTATTTGCAATGACTAAATTTTATATTGTTGACCGTTACTTGTCATTGTTCTATGTTATTTAGCTTTTATGTCAAATTGCATATTAACTAGTTCACTGGATGATGTTAGAGTATATAGTCCTTAATAGAGCTGAAGGGTCATTGGTCAGTTCTCTCTTTAATGTTTTGGTATATCTTTGTACAGGGGCCTACCATAAGTCCGGTGTATTGTAAACGTGATGGCAAGGTCTCAATAGACTACTATGCGATAATTATATGTGTTCCTCAGAAAGCACTTTACAAGTCTGTTCAGCAGCTGAGATCCGTGAGATACTCTTTTAACTTTGACATTCTGAATGTTTTCTTCCTGTGATGATTTTTTGTAACATACACATTATTCTTATGTATTCAACATTGGCTAGTGATCCTGGGCAGAATTCCAGGAGTTGAATCGCCATCTTTACTGCAGTATTAACTAATGTGATCTAACAATGCTGGGCCACTTAATTCTATCAATTGGTTATAGATATTAAGCTTCTTTTATCTGTGAAGCTACTCAGTTGTTGATTGAACTTCTCATCTCCTCTTGATGTAGATCGGTGGCAGTGGAGTCCTGGTTTCTCCCCTAACCTACATTTTTGAGGAAGAGACTCCCAGATGGCGCAATCTTCTTTCAGAGCTTGGATTGTAACTCTTCCAGCGATCATCTACTCTGTTCAATCTTGTTCTTTTGTATCAAATATTGGTAGTTAGTTCTCAGCACAAAAATGTGTTTTGTGGGTTCTGTTGTCTATGTTCCAATTCGTTAACCACTTTTTATGACTTAATAAGCTTTTTGTAAACTGTTCCAATTTGTTGACCACTTTTTATCACTTAACAAGCTTTTGATCTGCTATTTCTGGTTCATCTTTCTACAACTTGAGAGTTATGAAAGTCAAAAGTATTTGTCAACATGCAGATTATGGTAGTTTTGCTTGCAACAATCGTCTAGCTTTCAGCGGATGCATGAGCCTCTTGGCTCTTTATATGAAAATGACACGTGACAGCCTTTAAGTGGAAGAGTGAACATCTTCACTAGTTTTGGTGGGTGAACAAAAATAGGATCGGTCTTTTTTGTCTCTCTTGGAGAGTGCATATCTTTTATGTGTTTGACAAGCAATTTATTTGGTAAGTGGTGCCACAGAACAGTAGAAATCTGTGCAATGCTTTCTGGTGCAATTACTGTGAATTGTCTTTGAACCAAACAGTGAATTTTCTTGTGAAAGGATGAAAGTGAAGAGAGGGGAGAAGCTAGAATGGATGAAAGGTTCAAACACAAGTAATTTAGATTATGGTTCCTTTTTTCTCTCAACTGTAATTCATTTCCTTGGCTACTCAGTTTTTTTAATGTAAAATATGTATTTATTAATGTGGGGTTAATTGTATTAACTACCCCTATGTTTTACTCTTATTATACGGACCAATCCTGTTTTGAAACTAATTACACGGACCTCCTCTATAGTTTATATTTTCTATATAAACTAATAACAATGACCATTCCTATGGTTAATAAAGGTTTTTTCTATGGGCACTACCAAAATTGCTAGGGGCTAGCCCAAAATTTTTCAAGTTTATTACAAGTTTGCCATCCAAAATTTTTGCTAGGGGCTAGCCCAAGCACAACTATAAATATCAATTTTCATTTTCTCTCTCCTTCTTCTCTTTTCTTTTCTCCCTCAACTATTTTCTTCCCTCCTTCTCTTCTCTTAGGTCAAAGAATTAAAACCCTAAATTTTTTCTTTTCTCCCTACATTTTTGGCAAATTGTTCTCTCCCTCAACTCTAGGTCATTGACTTCTCCAAATTTTTGGTAAGTCATCGAACTATACTATGTTTCATGTTTTAAACAAGAATTTCACATATTAAAGTTGAATTATGTGTTAAATATAGAAAAATATTGAACATGGATCAACCGGGATCATCAAACGTTTCCGCGACGTCCGAAGAACACGTTCCCGCCACGTCCGAAGACAACTTTGATGCATCGGAAGCTCTCTTGGTAACTACATTTGAACTTGAGCTCGGACCTAAACTCGTGCTGTGACACAGATGACTGCCAACACTCAGGCAGTCCCGATCATAGACTACAGAAGAAGGACTGCCAGGACCCTGGCAGTCCTACAAATAGACAGGACTGTCAGGGTCCTGGCAGTCCTTCTTCTGTGAAGGACTGCCACAACTCTGGCAGTCCTAGTCTACAATACTAGAATGCAGAGTTTTATTGCAGTCCTTCACAGAAGACGGTCTTGCTATTAACACAATTTGCTATTTATGGACACCAATCTTATGCATGGGCCTAATCTATGAAACCTATTTACTTTAGAATTTTGTCTAATTGTACTAACCAAAGAACATTTATTGTAGGACTTGAGATCTTCCGATTTTGCGGTACCGGCTCCAATTGCAGTCAATGTAGCCCATTTATTTTGGACCGATCTATGTTTTGAATCAAGCGAGGGTGCGATACATTGGTGTCGAGAAGTCGGACGGGAAAACAACATTGTTCTAGTGATATCCAGATCGGCCCGAAATCGACCGGGACGACAAACTGTGGTGGTGGGCTGTGAAAGAGGTGGTGTGTTCAGGACGCACAAGAAAAACACAGTAGAAGTTATCCAAAGTAAAGTTCCAAGAAGAAATGTTGGAACGAGAAAATGTGGTTGTCCATTCACGATACATATCAGAAACTCAGAAGAGGGGAAATGGACAGTAGAAGTGAAGAATGGAACCCACAACCATGAGTTTGCCGAGACACTATTGGGTCATCCGTATGTCGGACGGTTGAACAATACGGAGAAGAAGATAGTCGAAGACTTGACCACCTCCGGAGTTGCACCGAGACAAATATATTCCGTCATACGACATGAAGATGAGAAGAACATGTCTACAATGAAGACAATATACAACGCCCTAGCTTCCTCAAACGCTGTCCGGACGAAATCAAGAATGGCGATGCAAGAAGTGCTCAAGTTGCTTGCCGATAATCATTATGTTGAGTTCCATAGAAGACATCCCCAGAGTAATGAAGTATTATCACTCTTTTGGGCTCATCCTGATTGCACAAATTTGGCCAGGTCCTTTGCCGATGTGTTAGTCCTTGATTGCACGTACAAGACAAATAAGTTCAAGATGCCTCTCTTTCATGTTGTCGGGTTCACCTCTACTTGGAAAATATTTCCAGTGGCATTTTGCTTCATGAAGAGTGAGAAGCTTGAAGACTACACATGGGCGTTGGAGAAACTGAAAACACTTTACACTGGTCATACACAGCCGTCAGTATTTGTTACCGACAGAGAGTACGCCCTTATTAATGCTATTCGCATTGTTTTTCCTCAAGCGGATACATTGCTATGCACTTGGCATGTCAATCGTAATATTCAAGCCCAATGTAAGTTGAAGTTTCGAAAGCAGGATGGTAAAATCGACATGCAGATTTTTGACGAATTCTACAATGATTGGAATTGTGTGTGGCGAGCATCTACGATTGCCAGTTACGACGCCGCATGGTACTTGTTCAAGCAAAAGTGGGAGGCGAGGAAGCCGGCATGCATTTCTTACATCAAAGATACATGGCTTGAACCGCACAAAGAACAATTCGTCTTAGCATGGTCGAATGTGGTGAAGCATTACGGCACGACAACTACCAACCGTGTCGAAGGAGCACACTCTTTATTGAAGAGGCACCTAAAATCATCTCTCGGTAACTTTGTCTCTGTTTGGCAAGCTATACATTTATCAGTAGACCGGACGGTGAATGAAATTAAGGCATCATTTGAGATGAGTTTGAATATAGTCAAGCATGAGCATAGAAAGGAAGTACTCTTAAATGCTTTAATGAGCGTGGTATCTCACAAGGCGTTGGCCTTAATAGCTGATGAGATTGAAAGATCAAAGTTTGTCGGACTTGATCCCGAGGTTTGCGGCTGTGTACATCGACATACACTGGGCCTCCCTTGTGCACATCAGATTAATGAATATCGCCGTGAATCCATTCCTATTCCAGTTGAAGCAGTCGATCAACGTTGGAGGCAGTTGTCTATGATGCCTGTGGTGAAGAGGGACGATGATTTTTTCTCTTTGCCACAATTGAAACTTCTCCACGCAAGGTGGTTAGCATCAGTAGCAGCGGAGCGGCAGTCCATTGAGCTTAAAATGCAAGAAATTGCATGTCCGGTCACTACTACAATGCATGAGCCGACCGTTGTTTCCAATCCTAAAGGCAGGCCTCACACAAGATTGACTAGTTCACAGAAGAGAAGGCTGGAGTCAACTAGGAGAGATCCATTGCACTTTGAGCATGTTGAACGAAGCTTACAGCAACCTTCGCCTGCACGGAAGGGCAAGCTTGTCGTTTGTCGAAAAATGGAGAAAATGGATCTCCCAAGAAAAGATACAGTTGCAAGCCAAACAACGAGTTTGTATATTGACAAATTTCAACCTGCGCTTCGAAGTTACATTTGGTCTATTGTCGATGTCCCCGGTGATGGCCATTGCGGATTTCATGCCCTTGCAATGCATCTTGGTTATGATGACAAAGACGGATGGAGACGGGTGAGGCAGGAGATGTACGAGGAGTTAGAGACTCGTCTTCCATTCTACTCCCGTATCCTAAGCGAAGAAACGGTTGCAAGTTTGTTGTTAAGTATCCCTTGCACCGACAGTGTTACCGGGACAGACCACTACATGTCGTCCCGTCTGCCGGCTATCTATTTGCTAATAGGTACATGATACCTGTTGTAATTATCTCGCCGGATATTAGCAATACATTCTTTCCAATGTGCGCTCCTCCGACGGACCACGGAGTGTCTAACCTATGTACTATAGGTCTGATCGGGGATCACTTCGTTGTACTAAAGATGATCGTTCATTCTCCGATTCCTCCACCTTCAACAGTTTGGTACAAAAGAGCACCGGTCGAAGCCATCGCTTGGACCACACCTTTCGTTGAGCAGATCAACCATTGTAAGAAGTTGTTGAAGATTAAGGAGCCAAGAGACTTACCTGCTGACCACTACGACGTCGAAATCGACTAAGTATAGATATATTTACAGTCTAACATTTTGTATATGGAGGACCACTTTTGTATACAGTGAAATATGAAGTCCAGTAATATATATATAAAATATTTGAGTCATATGTGTTTGATTTTGCGTACCTGTGTTATATGTGCCTACCTGTGTACTATATGTGCCTGCCTGTGTTATATGTGTTTACCTGTGTCTACTTGTGTTATATGTACCTACTTGTGTCTTATCTGTGTTATGTGAGTGTCCACTGTCACATCGTTTCAGTTTGAGAAACTGTTACAGAGTATCAGTATCAGGACTGCCCAACCCATGTCAGTCCTACACTGAAGTAGGACTGCCAGAATCCTGGCAGTCCTGTCTAAAACTTGCTGTAACAGCAAGTTTTGGATAGGACTGCCAGGGTCCTGGCAGTCCTACTTCAGTGTAGGATTGCCATGGGTTGGGCAGTCCTAACTTTGAGTCTCTGTGATGAATTTATGTGTGAATGAAATTCACACAGAGACTCAAAGTAAGGACTGCCACAACCATGACAGTCCTACACTGATGTAGGACTGCCATGGGTTGGGCAGTCCTAACTTTGAGTCTCTGTGATGAATTTATGTGTGAATAAAATTCACACAGAGACTCAAAGTAAGGACTGCCACAACCATGGCAGTCCTATGTAGGACTGCCAGGAAGCTGGCAGTCCTGTCCAAAACTTGCTGTTACAGCAAGTTTAGACAGGACTGCCAGGGTTCTGGCAGTCCTACTTCAGTGTAGGACTGCCATGGGTTGGGCAGTCCTGATACTGATACTCTGTAACAGTTTCTCAAACTGAAACGATGTGACAGTGGACACTCACATAACACAGATAAGACACAAGTAGGTACATATAACACAAGTAGACACATGTAAACACATATAACACAGGCAGGCACATATAGTACATAGGTAGGCACATATAACACAGGTACGCAAAATCAAACACATATGACTCAAATATTTTATATATATATTACTGGACTTCATATTTCACTGTATACAAAAGTGGTCCTCCATATACAAAATGTTAGACTGTAAATATATCTATACTTAGTCGATTTCGACGTCGTAGTGGTCAGCAGGTAAGTCTCTTGGCTCCTCAATCTTCAACAACTTCTTACAATGGTTGATCTGCTCAACGAAAGGTGTGGTCCAAGCGATGGCTTCGACCGGTGCTCTTTTGCGCCAAATTGTGCAAGCCGCTCGGTATGATTTTGCTCCGGACGGCCTCGGATAAGCTTGTAAACTGCCAGGACACGGTCTTCTTCCCGTGACTCACAGCCCTAAGGATACGATATGTCCTCTGTATACAACAAAACACATATCAATTATGAAATACATATTTGAAAAGTATACTACCGTTTACAAACGTCATGTACATACCGGGTTCTTCCATATTTCGTACGCAATGTGGTTCTCAAAAGAAACCAACATCGAGCAACCGGGCGGACGGACAGGCGACTCAGAAGGACCGGCCTCCTCAGAAGGACCGGCCTCCTCAGAAGGACCGCCCTCCTCAAATGGCGCAGAACCCTCTTGCCGTGATAGGAGTTGGGCAATTGGCAGGTCGTCGTCGTCGTCGTCGGAAGGAGGCGTAGGAGTAGGAGCTCGTTGCTTCGACCGAGCTTGACGTGCCGGGGCGATGTCCGAGACCGAGCTTCGGGCGCCGGTTCGGTAATTGTTATCGGACGCTCGCGAGGACGCTCCGCACGTTCCTTCCGCTTTGACGCGGTGGGTCGTATTCTTTTGTTCGGTGGACTGCATGACAACATACACTTATTAAGTAATAGAAAATACATGCACTTACCCAACTACTATGTCATAATAAGTAGGACTGCCAGGAATGTGGCAGTCCTAATGAAAATTAGGACTGCCACTGTCCTGGCAGTCCTCTTTCAGAATAGGACTGCCAGGACTGTGGCAGTCCTAATTTTCATTAGGACTGCCACATTCCTGGCTGTCCTACTGTCGTGCAAGCCGAACTCTAATAACGACATCCTATTTTGTCGTGTTCTAGGGTTAGGGTTTCAACATAAATTTCGGGTTTCATGTGTTCAAAAATAAGGGAAGAGAACGTGCAAGAGATTATAAACCTATTTTACAAAAAAAAAAATTCAAGAATTAAACCAATTCTAGGGTTTCGAATATAATGTAAAAAAATTTCGAAGAAATTAGGGAAGAACGTACCTGGATTCCGGTTGCTTTGACTTGCGTGTCATCTCTTCGAGAATCTTCGTGGAGGAATTGAGAATAGAGTGATGGAGAAGAAGAAATTAGGGTTTAGGAGATGGAGAGGGAGAGGGAGAGAGCTTTCTTTCTTTTCTTCTTGAAGAGAGAGAGTGAATAATGAAAATGAGTAGGAAGTTTTGGGTTTGGGGGGGTTGGGCTGCCCCTAACAATTTTTGGGTTCCCCCTAGCAATTTCTCCACATTGATGGGCTGTCCCCTAGCAATTGATGCCCCCTAGCAAATTTGGTAGTGCCCATAGAAATTACCTTAATAAAATTTAGGCTTAATTGCACTTTGCTACCCTCAACTATTACCATTTTTTAACTTTGTACCCTAAACTATTTTTTGTAACAATTTGGTACCCAGATGTTATTTTGGACTAAAATGCCCCTACCCCTACCCCTAACCCTCCCCCCCTGCACGCTCCGGCCGCCCCCCCTGCTCACTCCGGCCGCCCCCCCTGCTAGCTCCGCCCCCCCCCCCCCCCCCGCCCCCCACCCCCCCCCCCCCCCCTGCTCACCTCCGGCCGCCCGCCCGCCCCCGCCTCTCCCCTAGGCCGCGGCAGCACGGGAGGAGGGGGGCTGGGGAGGGAGGGCGGGGCGGGAGGCAGGGCAGGGGGTGGCCGAAGGTAGCAGGGGGGGTGGGGGGCGGGGGGGGCGGAGCTAGCAGGGGGGGGTGGGGCGGCCAGAGCTAGCAGGGGGGGTGGCCGGAGTGGGGAAGGGGGTGGAGGGAAGGAAGAGGGAAGGGCATTTTCGGAATTTTTGAAAAATTAGGTATCAAGTTGAAAAAAAATAATAGTTGAGGTACCAATTTGTTACGAAAAAAAGTTTATGGTATCAAGTTGAAAAGGCGGAATAGTTGAGGGTAGCAAAGTGCAATTAAGCCTAAAATTTATAAAGAAGAAGGGTGGTTAGTGTAATTATTTTTGGAGTAGGGATAGTTTCTGTAATATTCATAAAATATAGGGAGGTCGGTGTAATTAACCATATTAATGTGCTAGCATGTGTCTTTAACGCACATATTAACATAATCTTTAGTCAGGTTCCAAGTAGTCTACTCCACACATGTTAACATAATCATTTTTATGGACATATTGTACAAAAATATCTAACTTTTTCTATCAACATCAGATATGTATGCAAATTATTTCAAATGAAAATAAAATTAATATAAAAATATAATTTGAAACTACAAAAACTTGCAAGGAGTTTTATGTTAAAACGCCTAAAGAGATGGAGAGAGAAATTATGAAAACGTAAATAAATTGCATCCATTTCCGACTCGACGCTTCTCCGATTCTTCCAAGCGAAGCAGAACTTTTTTTTTTTCTCTGTTGATAGCTATGGCAGCAGCAGCAGCAAGGGCGGCGATGGCGACGGCGGCTTCAGCCTTCTCTCGCTCCCGTGCTCCGGCGTCCAGTCTCGTCCATCGCCGATCGATGGCCGGCGGCGGAGGTGATCATTCTCTCTCTCTCTCTCTCTCTTCCCTTACGTTTCCGTACAAACCCTAACTCTAATTTTCCCTAATCGAAATTTGTTGCGTAATCATTAGAGATTTATATCATAGCACAGATTCTTAGATTCATCATCTTTGTTTAGTCTCGATTTGATCCGTAGAGATTCCAATTGGACGATGCCATAATTTTTTTTTTCTGTGTGCTTCAGTTCTGATCTTTTTTCCTCCTTTCCTATAAACCCTTTAATTTATTTGAAATATTTTGCATTAAAAAAAATTCATTTTTTTTAAATTTTGGTCAAGCTCCCTCATTCTCGTTTTCCATACAGATTGAGGCTAGAATTGAGCTAGGATATTAAACCTCGAAATGTGACAGAGACGACTGCCGAGCATGCTGGTGTGACTAATTTACTTGTGCTGAACTAGGGGTTGGTTAATTGATAGATCAAATAGTTGTTAGTATTTATTCTCAAACTCTGAATTTTTGACTCTGAAATTAAAATATAAATAAAATAAATAAATGATACCGAGGCTTGAACTTGGTTCAATGTCCTTAAGACAATATTCGCCCCGCACTGGTGCTTACGGTTTAATGGCGATTAGTCTCCCAGGATACAACGGTTCTTTCCTTCGGTAGCAGCACTTCACACCGTAGGAACTCGTCGAAGCAGCGTTGGTTGTCTCTCTCTCTTAGACTAACTAATGCAATATGGATGAATTGAATGAATACTTGAATGCTCCAAACATATTTGTATTTATAGAAATAAAGAGACACGATGGAAAGGGGACACCTTTCCAATAAATAGATTCGTACACATTTTCCAATGAAAAGATTCGTACACCTTTTCATAGATTCGTTGATAGAAAAAAAATGATATTATTATTATAACAAATATACATTCACACGTGCCATTGAAATTTCTAAAAGTTTTGTTTGGACTATGGCCTTTGGGCACACGTGTCCTTGTTTGGGATGAAATTGTGAGTGGCCTTTTTTTCGGCTACCGGTTGGTCTACTAAAACTCTCTTTAATCAATGAAACACGGGGGCAGTTTCTCTCTCAAAAAAAGTAGTTTCTCAAGGAAATCATGATTTGTTTTTGTTTTTGTTTTTGATCTGATTATGTTCTTTCTAGGAACTTATTTAGATGCTTGAAAAATCCAACTCTAGTACTCTTAAATTTTAATTTCTTTGGAATTTTCTTTCTAATGCAACCATGTACGCTAGCTCCGGTAACTAAAAGTAGCATACTCTTTCATCAGCGTGTTTGCTTTTCTTTACCTTTTGATCCTTCTTTCTCCCGAATTGATGAATCGCAGTAAGATTGATATCAGACCCTATAATTTTCTAAAACAAATTGTATAACATATATATGTAGTTGGACTATTTGCCTTTCTATTAGCTTACAGAGCTTTGCTTGAATATTGATGATTAATATTGTCATTTTGATATATCCTGGTGTTTGTAAAATCTATTTATGCGATTTTCATATTCTAATTCTTCTCCCCTTTTTTTTCCGTTATTGAACATGTAGTTTCAAGAGTCTAGTTTAGTGTGAGTTAACTTTTGGGGCATGATGCTTACATCTTGGAGGATACAGGTTGCAGGGTATAGTCTGTTGTTAATAATATCATCTTAGTCGATGAGCTTATAGATGATTAACGTTCAAGTAATAATGAGGAGAGGACTATTAAACTTCAAAGAATTTAAATAGGCAAAAAGCGGGGACTAGAAACGGGTGGGATTAATCTTTAGCTTTAAGTAGTAACATTTGTGCCAGTGTCATGTATGAATTCACTAGAAATCGGCTGGAATTGGGTGAGATGTGACTGGAAATGAATCCAGACCCAAACTGAGCTGAATTTGGCTTAGCACCAAGTTTGGGTTTTCCTTACTATGGTCAAATGCGACATGTTTGTGTCTGAGTAATGGATTAACACAGTCCGAATCAAACTTGGTAGCTTAATTAGTTTCACACTTTCACAAAGAAAGAGGAAAATACAACTTAGAGAGACATGGAAGCAGAATGCCACCTCGACGTCATTCCCATCTCTGTTTGAAAGTGGTGCCTATGCCGACCTCTATGCACAGCAAAGCCAGCTTATTCTCCCACCCACCCTCAATGACCTACTTTTGGTTGCTAAGGTCTTTTTTTAATTTTGTCACATTTCAATTATATATGGCTAAATTATCCTAATGGCACCCCAACTATAGCGTTTGGGTATTTTTGGCATCTTAACTTTTCACTGCTCGATCGACACTCCAACTTCATAAATTGATCTTTTAAAGCACCTTTCGTCAATTTTGAAGTACATCAAAACCACTTCAAAAGAATATCTGACAATACAAGTATTTTTAAATTGAACTTTTGTACTACAAGATATGCTTTTGAAGTGACCTTGATATGCTTCAAAATTGATGAAAGGTGTTTTAGAAGAAAAATTTATGAAGTTGGGGTGCCAAAATCGAGCAATGGTATATATATATATATATATATATATAAAGTTTTTGAAATTCTTCTTATCCATATCTCCATTGCATCCATATGTATGAAGCCTAGTTGAAATGTAATTTTAGCAAAACCACGAGGGAGAAGTTGACATTGATGACCAAGAGATACCTAAAGCTGATGCTTTTGTTAATCAGAATCATTCATATCAATGGATTACAGAGGATTATTCATAATAATGATGATAGTTTAGAGAATATTTTCATATGACTATGCATTGCTTATGGAGAACCACTGTATACCCTTCAAATGAGAAGAAAATGTATAAGATGGCTACGATAAACCATGCTTTGTTATACTAAATGTTAGGAAATTAAGGCAGGTACACTATCATGAATCTTTATCCCAAATCTTGGGGTCATATGAGATGCAACACAAACAAAAGATAGATAGGATCATTGAATTAAAAAGTGCGCCTAGGCGCAAGGCACAACGAGGCGCAGGGACAGCGCCTAGGAACACGCTAGGCGCACCACCTTAAAAAAGCGCGCGCCTAGACGTAAAGTTACTTATATATATATATATATATATATATATATATATATATATTCCAACCTTCTATATACATGTTATATAGTTTATGGGCTTTATTGGAAAGTATAGAAATTATTGTCATTAATATTATTGTGGGTTTTAGATTGTTTTCTAAATTAGAATGTACTTCTATATTTAAAGGCTTACATATATGTGGTTTGTATATTATATGTTTATAGTTTGGGTTATTTATATCTAATGGGCTTTTAGATTGTTATATATATATATATATATATATATATATATATATATATATATATATATATATATAAAGAATAATTTTGTGCCTATAATTAGTGATATTTTCAAGGAATTTGGACTTCTATGTAGCTAAGTTTTTAAAAGTAGATATTTTTACATATAAAGAAAAAAGTGCGCCTAGCTTTCAAAAGACGCGCCTTGAGCCTAGCGCCTCAGGCTCCAGGAACCTTTGCGCCTTGGTGCGCCTTTCGTCTTTTAAAACTATGGATAGGATAAGAAATCAGTGCATTTGTGGAAAGTTAATGCTGACATCAATCTGGGATGAGATACCGAAAACCATTTGAGATGGCTTGACATGGTAAAATAGATGCTAAGAGATGCACCAGTTAGGACTTGGGAGTAATAGAATAATATTAGTTAGATTTTTTGAGGCCTGGGTAGACCAGAAGTAACACTGATTGGCTATGATGAAGGATATGGTAAGTACTAATATACAATTATAAAAGAGATGGCCAAGTTGAGCCGAATGGAGGAGAAAAATGATATACGTAGTTTCTGCTTAATTTGGGATGCAGACTTTCGTAGTTCTTTCATGCTTTATCTGTTTTACCTTCCAGAGTTTATTTGCATGCTTACATTTTGATTTGTTTGTATAAATCCTAAGCAATTGTACTTCAACCGTAAATTTAATTTTGTATGGTTTCCTATCCTTTTTTTGTTATGCCTCAGGGCTAGTTTGGATTGCAAGTCACATATCATCATGTTTGCTCAAACGTCTATTTTTGAAATGCTCATCGGGCTAGCATTTCGGCACACCTATTTGAGCCCCCAAAGCAAGGGCACATTTGAAAAAATGCCCATCCGGATTCGTAATTTGGTCCATGCGCTGCTTATGGCACCACATGAGTCCTGTATGAAACGTAACTGCAATCCAATGCAATCAAAATTGGCCCTCAAAGGACTCTGATGATAATCTATTTCAATTAGATTTGCATGGTTTTATTGTGTTATTAACTCTTTTTGCCTTATCACTGTTAATCATGGAAAAATTACCATTATAGTTTCAACAACAACGACAAAGCCTTTATCCAAATTTATGGGGTCGGCTACCATTATAGTTTCACATATCTTCTTTTTAACTCTGATCTATCTTATTCTTGAATCTTGACATTATTATCCTTTTTTATCAACACATCAGTCTATTCATCGAACTTCGATGATTATTTCTTTTTTTTTTTTTTTTTTTTTTTTTTTTTTTTTTTTGAAATCACACGCACACACACAATTGGGGGGCTCGAACCTTGCCGTCCCCTCCGGATGTCCGCTCTAATACCACTAGGCTAGAGAGCTCGGACCGATGATTATTTCTTTAGTCATAGAAGAATGAGTTGCTCTTCAGAAGATAGCACTCTGTTCTGTCACAACTGCAGCTCCACAACAAGCAGACCATATAAACTAAATCTTGTGTAGCTATTACATTTTCCTATAATTCATTTCCTGAAAACGTGTCTTACTTAATTTTTGCAATTTAATCTTGTAATATCTGCTATAACATTGCCAATCTTTCTTCCGTGTGAGTTCTGTGGTTCACAACAAATTATCAGATACTTGGAATATCTGAGTTCTGCAGTGATTTCAAGTCATAATATTGATTATTGTCACTTATTATGTACCTGTTGGTATTTTATCTTGTTTAAAATTTATATGGTTTCTTGGCAGATCACCATGGACCACCAAGGGTCAACTTGTGGGACGACCCACTCTCTCCGTCTAAGTGGAAGGAAGAGCATGTAAGTTTTATTCTCGAACCCATCTTTTGGACCACAGAGGTTTGGATTTGAGGTTCCTTAATATGGAGAAAACTTGGCTTGTACATCTTGTAGTGATACACCTTTTGGTCTGTCCTTGACGTCTATTAAGTCATGCTGACTCGTATAAAGTATAACCCTTGATATCTCTTAACGATATGTTCTTACATAATTATTCAATTAGATCATTCCAGTTTTAAGATCATTTCTTCAGGTATAATCTTTAAGTGTGTATTTGTATGCTGGAATATTTTAAACTCAATAGTGTAAAATTCTAGTTTCACCGATGTAATAGTTTATATTTAGTTTTTTTTTTTAATTTGGGAAGTTTGTCATTTTAATACTGTACTTTAGTAATGTTAGCTGTATCTTTCTTACTGCATGATGACTAATGTATTTTAGCAACGATACGGACCTTGTTTGTTTTGTCTTATTGGAAAGGAAAACTTTTAAATTGTCCAAATATATAAGATATTGAGAACATAATTAAAGCATGCATAATTCTCTGCTGGCTAGAGTTTGTACTCTTGCAGCCAACTGCACTGCTAGCTAAATCTAATATATAAAGCTGTTTTTACGGGCACTCAGAGTTAGCGTTCATGTGGTGTAAAGTCTTCCTGGGAGCCATAGTGGCTGGGTTAGCAAGACAAGCATTAGGGGTTTGGGTTATCATAGTTGGATTAGCAATTCAGATATTAGTAGATTTGGTTCTAGATTCGCTTTAGTAACCACGGACTGGTTTCTTATGATTTGTACAGAATTACTTACTATGAGCTGGTCAATTATCCATGGAAAGGGCCTTTTGGAGGCCTTTCACTTTGATTTCATTCCATATTGTATAACATTTTTAATTGACCATCTTGTCACTCATGTCATCCAGTTTTCACTATAAAAAAGTTTGTCAATAAACTAAATTCTGATAACATTAGCAAGGGTAGGTGTTTTTAGTTTGCTCTCTATTCGGTATTCAGTGTCTAGTTTTATCTGCTCTCTTTTGGAATATCATCTATTTCTTGAAACTTAACATTTATGTGCTACATGTCCTTAGCATATTTGCTCAAACACTCTTCCACAGAGATCTGCCTTCTGCTTTGCTGATTTTATAGATTGGTATTTCATGAATGTATTTGTTGAAGAGTTAGTGGAAACTATTTGTATTTGAAATGTAATTTGATATTCATGTGATAAATTCTCTCTCCTGCAGTTCGTACTTGCTAGTTTAGCTGGTTGGGGCTTGGTAATTTATGGAGGACTCAAGGCTTTTGGTGGTGGCAAGAAGGAAGAGGTATTGTGCTTCATAAAATAGTGAAGCTGTACCAACCAATTAAATACTTCTTACCCTATTATAGAACAGACAAATATGACTTGCTAAGTCGTTCATATGATTCTTAGGAACTGCACACATTCTGTAGTAGAAAGTACTTGGAATAATTGCAGCATAAATGAACTGGTTGAAGTTTTACTCTTTTTTTTTTTCATGTCTGCTTCTTTATTGCTGTTTAGCCATCTTCTGATAGAAGAATTAGCTTTAGTATTAAGGTGTCCTGACTTAGCATGTTCCATGGGACTCTTGAGCTCCTTGGTATTGTTTAGTTGTTGGAATCTGGAAGTCTTCAGCTGCTTGCTGGTACATTTGTATCTTGATGTGTTGGTTTCATACTTTTCCAAGAAACATTTTCCCTTGCGATGCCCGTCCTACCATGTTTCACTTGTTTAATTGCTTTCTGAAGTATTCTAGTACACTTCTATGATCATATCATCACCATCATCATCTTCTAAACCTTCTTCAGTTCTTTCATCAGAACCAGGTCAGACATGAAAACAAGAAAGTTTTATATGATTGCTTCTCAACCTGGCATCAACCCCTCAAGGCTAGAATTCGTACTCTTGTAGTCAACTGCACTGCTAGATAAATCTAATATTAAAGCCATTTCTACAGGCTCTCAGGAATAGCATTTCATAGGCTGGGTTAGCAAGTCGAGCAATAGGGGTTTGGTTATCATGGTTGGATTAGCAATTCATATATTAGTATATTTGGTTCTAGAGTCGCTTTAGTAACCACAGACTGGTTAAATTTGAATTTCAAGGTGAAAGGTTATGTAGCCTTTGCCCCACCTAGTGTAAAGAGGATTTACAAGTCATCAGTCATTTTTTCCTACGTTCTGAATCCCATCCACAACTCCCCCCCCCCCCCCCCCCAACCCCCACCCAACCCCCCCCCCCCCCCCCCCCCCCCCCCCCCCCCAAAAAAAAAAAAAAAAAAAAAAAAAAAAGCGCCCACACACACAAACTAGCACTAACATTACTACCAGCACACACACACACACAAGAAAAAAGCTACCCACCCCTAGTGGTTCTCGAGGAATACCTCATAAAATTTTATATATTTATTTCCTTGTTGCAGGCAGTACCAGAAGTGAGCAGGCCAGCAGAAAAACAGTAGACTACTTGAGACTGTTGTTTTCCAATATTTAGATTCTGGGAAATAAAGCATGTGAAAATACATGGTAATCTCTGAAATGGTTATGGTTCTTCATGTTTGGGGTTGTATATGCCAGACGGTAGGTTTTGGAATTTCCATTTGTAATTCCGGCAAGTACTTTGATGTATGACGAGCGCTTTTCTGATTCTATCAGACCATGAAACATTTTATTACATTCTATAAGAGAAGGAAACTGTTGTTACTTGTTACTCATATGATTACATATTAAGGTGGTTTCTGGAGAATACAGATGTTTGATTGCATCTTTTTCAATCTGTCTTTGCTCTATCAAATTTTTATCCAAGTATACGAAGCATTAATTATCTACCTTCTTTGAAGCATCATGCAATATATACTTTTTATAGTTGATGGTTGTTATTGAGGTATGTATGTTTCCTATCAGGCTTGGTAAAGCACATTGATGCAGATGACAAATTACAGGTGGTTTGGCAATTTTATAAAAGGGGTCCATGGGAAAACCATCAAAACATACACTACATAGGGATAGTCAGATACTGATAACCTAATAACATAACACATTACTGTTCAGATGTAATGGTTGCCGTTTTCATTCTGGCATTTAGTAGTTACATGACCAACATATTATGGTACTACTTGTAGTTTTATTAGCTTTTGTCACGTGCTAACTGTACCTTGTCTTCAAGATTTTTTTTCTTGCAACTTCTTGCTTCTATGTTATGTAAATTGTTGTCATGTGTTTGCACCTATTTCGTGCTATACGATGTTGAATTGTGATTTATTATTCATTCCTCTGATTAACCGAGTACTGTTTCTGCTTTTTCTTATAGATAATGTGAATATTGTGTATTATCTCTGTTATCTGTAGAGAATGAAAACTGTAGGCATCTAATCGGGTTAATCATGAAAGTTGAGGATTGTGGAAATGAATTAGCCTAGAGGACATTCTGTAACCCTTGCCAACATGGGTACTGATTTTCATGCCCCTATATATGGAGACACCTTGTATCTTATATACATGAGTACCAGTTACTGCCACTATGTGATATTAGCGCGTCCAGACTGATACCATCAATATGGGACTAGTGTTGCTCATTTTATCTTTAGTGCCGCACCCTCTTCTGTATTCTCCATTTTCCACTTGTTCTCCCTTCCTCATTTTTAAGGTCTTCAATCTGTTTTTTATTCTTAGAGGCTTTTAATTGACTCATTTCACCTCCCTCTTCTGAGGTTTCATCCTCTGAAGAATTTGTAACATTTTGCTTCTGCTGGTCTTCTGTAACTTTCCCTCCAGCTATTAAGTCTTCATGGTCCATGTCACTCTTGGACTTCATCCACTTTCCTTCTCTAGGAGTTCCTTCCTGGTGTTTGTCGCTGCCTTTGGTTGTGTCGATCTCTGTTGGACTCAGCTTCACTAGTCGTCCCTTTGTTTCTTCAATTTCAGCTTCTTTCTCGAGCTCGGTCAGAGCTGTCACTTGAAGGTTCCTTGAGATGGACGGCTCTTCTGTTTTCTCGGACCTCCTGTTGATTTGGTTCTGCTTCTCAGCGAGGATTGTCTCCATCTCTTTTTGTGTCTTCTGTAGGCGATCTATCGTCGCTTGTGATTCCGTTAGCCTCTCGATTAGCTCCGTCCTTTGAGTTCTCAATTCAAAAATCTTGAGTCTCCTGTCTTCCAGCTTCTTTGTCATCTCATTTGACTTCTTCCTTTCCCTCTGCCCCAGAATAAAAAAGAGCGACCATTCAGGTTGATATCAAAAGTTATAACAGTCCTATAGTGACTATATGAAAGGCGTCTTTCGACTCTTTCCTCTATGGCCATGTTTGGTTCACGGAAACATGGCCTTGGGAAAGGAAAGTCATTTGTTTCCTATGTTTGGATGCATGAAGGAAAGGGGTGGAAAGGAAAATGATTCCCAAAGGAAAGGAAAAAATGGGAAAAAATGGTTCCTCCCATTCACTTCTTCACACTAAGGATTCACTTTACGTCCTAATTTCCTTGGCCTTTCAAAACACCGGAAAAGAAAGTTGATAGGAATAGCAATTTCCCAAAGGGAAGGAAATAACAAGAAATTGATTTTCTTTCCATTTCGTGAACCAAACGAGGCCTATAAGTTCTCTCCTGGAGATTGAAGTGCTGAAAGAGAGGGACATCTAAG
The DNA here is from genome assembly GCA_029216955.1 of Iris pallida. Lineage (NCBI taxonomy): Eukaryota > Viridiplantae > Streptophyta > Magnoliopsida > Asparagales > Iridaceae > Iris > Iris pallida. The sequence goes on from JANAVB010023600.1 coordinate 1,950,831, forward strand.
ATGACACTGAAATGTACGATGTTTGGAAATGATTTGTCAAGTCTGTGGTGGATTGATGGACCTGTAGTATTAGATTGCTATATATGGTGATTGTATCGAGTGAAATATATCTTAGTCCTATATAGAATATATACCGATATGCTGGAAAAGATCAGAAAAAGATGCAAGACATGTTGATAGAATAAAAGATCGCCCTGTTAGGGTATATATATATATATATATATATATATATATATATATATATATATATATAAAATTTGTTTGAAATTTTATTGGGAAAAAATAGTTTATATATATATATATATATATATATATATATATATATATATATATATATATATATATATAATTTGTTTGAAATTTTATTGGGAAAAAATAGTTTAAAGATGATAGAGAGAAAGAAAAGGACTTCAGATGTTCAAGTGTCTGTGTAACCTTATCTCATGGTTAAATGTAAATTCTATTTTCCTTGTGATGATAGTCTTGTTACAGGAGATCTCCCCTTTCCAGGGCACATTGTAAAGAAATGGTAAGTTTCTGTTCCTATAGTCTTTCAAGTATTCATAAATATTATGTTTGCAATAAAGGTCTAACCTTCAAGATAAGCTTCAGCGGGATGAGCTCTTGATCTCGGCCTTGGACAAGCAAGCCGTGGCTGCGCCCCTCCCTCAGTTCGTGGAGCAGCACCGCGCTCAACGCTGCTGCGGCCAAGGCCAGCAGCAGCAGCAGCAACATCCTCTGATTCCTCTTCCTGCTGTTTCTGGAGCCACTGTTGCCTCCATGCATCCTTCTGCTGCCTCTCTGTAACTCCAATATCATGCCACTCCCTCTCTTCTCCTGCTCCTCACTTCCAATCTCTATATAGAGTGAGTTAGTAGTATTCTTCATTATTATATCATCTCCCTAACATGGAGCAGTTGGTATTATTCATCAGCATCTTCATTTTTATAAGTAGTAGTTTGTATTTTCACTGGCAACTAAGTTGACTTGATTTTGTTTCGATTCTAATCTAGATTTTTTGCCATCACATGGTCATTTACTTGACTATGCATGTTTTATGTGATTTTTTATTGATTAGTCAAGATGGAACTTCTTTTAGCTCTTTTCTGTTAAGCTAAGTTTTCTATCAACTTCCACATATGTGAGATAACAGTACTCATCTGTTTGAAAATGTGTGATGCAGCATGTCACAAAATTCTATATACAGATGTGCAGATTCAAAAGCATACACAACATATTTTTCATTGATTAGTATTAACTTGGTGTTTCTTAAGAAAAAGGTTATTGCTTAGGGAACCAGTTCTTGAATTGTTTACTCCACTCGACTCGACCTGCGAACAAGGCTTTTAATAACTTTTGAGTAGTATTGACAAGCGTAGTGTGGGATTCTTTTTCGATTAGAAAGTATTAGAGCATGGGGAGTAGTACTTGAGGGCTACATTGGACTTTTGTCCACACTTGAAAAATACTAGCAAATCAAGAGGCTCTCAAAATTTGCAGCATGCCCTAGTTCGTGAACACCAACCAAACTAGGTCCACGGTCCACCAAGGAAAAAAAAAGGGAAGAAAAGAAGTAGAAGAAAAAGAGGAGGTTAATTTGGAGTATGGATATGATACGTATTCTGAGTGTACTATTGTATGTCAAGCAAAAAGAGTATTGACAAGCATAGTGTGGATTCTTCTTCTAAGTGTATACTCACTCGCAAAACATGCGATTCTTCTTTAAGCTGCGAGTGAGTATACAAGTAAGACTTATTAAGTTATTCTAGAATTTTGTTCAGAGATGTTTTTGCTGATATCGATCAAGATTTGGATGCTCAAGTGGAATTTGAAGCATTCCAGAAACTTGGAAATCCAACTACAATGAGACGGGTAGTCTAATACAAGATTGTTTGTTGCATCTTTCGCCTTTATTATTATTTTTTAATTTGAATTGAATACTGTACCTAATAACTCTTGGTTTGGCATGATATTCCAAGGAGCTTTGCTATGTCTACAACCAAATGTATATAATTTTCTTACAACCGTCATGTGTCGGGCTTCGATTGGAGGAGGGGAGGAAGTGGTGGGGTCGGATTGAGCCCATGTAGCAGGGGGGTGAGGTGGAATCCAGTATGATCCATGTGTAAGGGATGGAAAAGAGAGGTTGTAAGAAGGTTGTAAACATTTGGTTGTAGACTTATCATTTTCCTATTCCAAGTCCATCAACTAAGAAAGAGAGGTCCACTCAGATTATCAGAAAGATTTCTCATTCCAGACTCCAGAGCTCTCATGACTGAATAGTATACCAATATGAATAGAACAAGCTAATATGAATAGCCTAACTGTATCAAAATAAATAAATGAGTTTAAACAGCTATGTTGCACATGTACTTGAAATTTGATAGCCAACCTAAAAAGAGGATAATTAATATGCCTCCATAACCAAATACCTAATCTCTGTTAGCACATTGTCAAGTTATTGAACCTAACACAATTAGGTATTTCATTGCTGAAACATTTCTGTTAGGCTCATATGCTCACATCATTTGAGAAAGCAATTCATTTCATATTGAGAACAAAACTATAATACAAAGAACCATGTGATGTGTGTAGTGTAATCAACCAGAGCACCTTTTCTTTCTGGTAAAGCTACTCAAATGCCATGTACACAGTTATGTATCAATTACCAATCCACACTCTCTTAATCTGATCATATCTCATTGAAGAACAATCCATTCAGAAAGTCTTCAGATGTCACAGTTCTTCATCAACTTTTCCAACCTCTGCCCCTGAGCCTGGCCTGAACACCGAATCCTTCCCTCTCATGGGTGCAAGGACCCCCTCCGTCGTCCACCTCTCCAATGCACCATCCTCTGGGAGTGAAACGACCCTCCGACCTCCCCAACATCTCCCGATCGATCCTATCCAGTACGTGGTTATTCCTCGGGAACTTCCTAGCAAACGGTGCTCAGCTCTCGATCATCTTGTCAAAATCTTCCATGGACAGGGAGCGGGGGTGCTGTTTCGGTTAGGGATGGGCGTCGGTATATTCGGTCGGTATTTGATCAAATTTTTCGGTATTTTTTTAATCGATATTTAAAATATCAATACCAATACCGTACCATTTAGAATCGGTTTTTCGGTTTCGGTTAAATCGGTATTCGGTCGGTTTTTATTCGGTATTGGTATTTTACCAATTAACATTTGGTCAATCAACACACTTAATATTGTAGAACCTCTTAACCTATAATATATATTTTTACATTTTTGGAAGCATTAAATTTCAAAGTCAAGCCTCTACCAACCAAACTACTCATCAAAATTATTAGAACAATATGTAACAAGTTGCAAACACCTAAAAATGGACTTAAAAGATCAAACGTTGTCACTAAGTTTAATCTTTAGTATAAGTTTAAGTAACCAAAATTTACTTCAAAATTATATGAGAATACAAAAACATAAGCTCAAAAGACCAAAAACTCAATTCTCGGCATTCTTGACATAACTTTAAGTCCATTAAAATCCATTCTAAGTTCTAAGAAACTGATTAAAACAAAGATAAAAATAAAAATGAGTAGTATAAAATTATTCACGAACAACATTATATATCTGATCGGTTCGGTTCGGTATTTTCGGTATGGTATTACACTCAAACCGTTACCGCTACCATTATACCATATTTTAGTCGGTTCGGCAATTCGGTATCGGTACATATTTTCGGTTCGATTTTTCGGTATATTTTCAATCGGTATTTGGTCGATTTTTCGGTGTCGGTCGGTATTTGCTCACCCCTAGTTTCGTTGGGTGGTCCCAGTCCATCTTCACGAGCAATTTGTTATTAAAGACTTAGGTCAACCAAGGGGTTTTTTTTTTTTTTTTTTGGAATTGAGATAGCAAGGAGCCCTGAAAGAATAGTTACTCCCAACGAAAATATGCTACGAACTTTTTGTAGAAAACTGGTCTACTAAGACACTATTGGCCGATCCTGATGTCCGTATATTGATCTATTTACTATGCACTGTGCATCTTTGTAGCCAGCAATCTGATTTTTCACGAGAGGACCAAACACACAGGTAGAATGTCTCTTTGTTTGTGATGATGTGATGAGTAACTTATTAGTTTGCTTTCTGCACACAATTACACAGCTGCCCTTGAGGTTTTCACCTATTCTCTAAGAAAGGATAATTGTGGACAAAAATATAAAAAGAAAATACATCTCAAATCTTGGAAACCACTCAAAAATAAGCGGTCTAAAACGTACTAGTCGTCTCCCCTAGAGAGTTGGCTGGTTTAAAAGAGACCCCGGATTGGATCAGCCCTCGTTCTCACAAGAATAGTCTGTCCCAGCGGAAAGTGCCTCTAGTTGGATTTGTATTCCAAGGAAAGTGAGTTGGCCATGCTGCTATATATATATATTATCAATTTAAATAAATTAAAAAATAATAATAATTAAATAACTATCTAAATATTTTATTAATTATTTAAAAATATTTAAATAAGTATTTAGCTATCTAATATAATTTATTTATAATTAAACAACTCTAACTCAAGTGGTTAAAATGGAAAATATTTTTTTGTTGCTTGAATTCAATTCCTAGATATAATAATTTTTTATAATAAACTCATACTAAAAAAAATTTAACATTTTTTTACGCACATACAACGCACGTGCATATTACTAGTATTTCATAATGGTCACTAACAAATTATCACAATGGAGATAAAAATAATTATAAAAAATGTAAAAAATAAAAAGTAATAACTAAATATAGTAGTCGTTAAAAGTCCACAAATATGAGTAGAATTAGATCATTAATAATCACAAAATTAAATAAATAATCATCTTCGATAATTAATAATTTTGGATTTTTATATTCTCTCTAAATTTTGGTCATGGTGTTTAGGGCTGTAAAACGATTCAAACAGTTTGTGTTCGGCTCGCGTTCGGCTTGGGCCAAGCTCGGTTCGAAGCTCGTTCGTGGGCATGTCGATATCGAGTTCGGTCGGTTTTTTTTTGTTCGAAGTGGTGTTCGAACCGAGTTCGACCATAGGTTGTTCGACTCGGTCTCGTTCGCGAGCTGGCTCGAACTCGGCTTGGTTTCTAATATTATGGCTTTTTCTAATATATGCTATATATTTTTATGGATGTTGATAAATTTTGTCTTAGAAAATTTACTCTCTTTTTTGTTATTTATATGATGGTAAATTTGTGATGTAAAAAGCATAATTAATTCAACCAAAAAAATCTTTAAGACTTGAAAGTAACCGTACAACAAGTTTAATGTGGCTTTTGTTCGGTCCTGGCTCGGGTTCGGCTCGGGCTCGTCCGAGCTCGAGAACTAAATCGAGTCGAGCTCGATCGTTTCGAGCCTATAATCAAACCGAGTTCAAACACCATTTTTGAGCTCGATCTTGAGCTCGGCTCGAATAAAGCTCGTTCGATACTTTAGTCGAACCGAGTTCGAACACAATTTGTTCGAGCTCGTTCGTTCGATTTTCAGCCCTAATGGTGTTAAATTGGCTCCAGCTGGGCCGACCCGGATCAGATTTTGACCGATTTTGACCGGACCTAGGCCGGGTCATGCTCAGTCCGATTTGGAAGACGGGCTGGTCCGGGCCAGCCCGGTCAACGAACCCCAAATCCAGCCCGGACCCACGGCCCGGCTTACAGCGGACCGGGCTGAACCGGACTTGCGCCGTGCCGATTCAGGGTTGGCCCGGCCGGCCCGGTTTGGGGTTTAAAAAACCAATTTTTTTATATGTTTTCAAAAAAACTTCAAAAATAAAAACAATTGAAATTTTTTTTCCTAAAAAAGAGTTTTCTAAACAAAATTAAATTTACTATAATTTAGAAACTTATAAATTTAAAAATTAAATTAGTATAATAAGATTAAAAAATGTAATTTAAAAAATAAAAATTAGTACAATTTAAATTAGTATAATTTAAAAAAAAAAAATTATTAATGTTTAGTAAATTTCTATAAAAAAAATATGCGCAGGTGTAATAAAATTTAGAAAATTTGCACAATTAATTTGCTAAATAAAATATCAATTAAATGACTAATACAAAATTTACATAATTTAAAAATTAATGACTAATACAATATTACTAGTACATAAACTGTAATTAATGACTCATACAAGATTACTAAATGTCGATACATGATTTTAAATGTTTGCGTAGCTTTTCCGTACCATAGTTATGGTCTCATTTGAATCGTTTTCTGCAATACAAACATACAACAAGAACTTTAGTAGAGTATCTTCTTTGGGTATTGTCACTTGAACGCTCATTGTAAACTTCGCTAAAATGGTGCCAAATTTTAGATCTTGATTCATGTTGAGATTGCGGCGCGGGTTACAGTTGTTGATCTTGCGGTTGCTGCTCTTGTGGTTGTTGTAGTAGTTGATCATTATTCATGATATAAATCGTCTCTTCACACTATGTTGCTTGTAAAAATTGTAAGAGGAAAGAAATTGTTGATGTGATTAATTTTAAAATTTATGGCCTATTTATATATATTTTTTGGGTGCAAAATAACATATTTTATCTCCAAAGAAGAGTTGTTATAAGAATTTTTTTGGTCATTTTCAGCAAAATAACGAAAATACCCTTTAGACAGTCTAAAAACAGCAACTAAAATGGGGGTAAAAGGATCTTTTTGGCCTCCAAAAGGTCAAAAAAAAAATTGGCCGAACCGGGCATGGTCCGGGCCGGCCCGGTTGGATTCTGCGTGATTGACCGGCCCGGACCCGCGGTCAAACCGGTCCGGACTTACGGGTCCAGAGGCCAACTCAGCTCGGATCCGCTGGGTTAGTGGGTCGGACCGGGTCGTTAACCGGGCTCGACCGATCCAAACAAGTTTTAACCGGGCCGAACTCGAGTCAGGGACCGGACCACCCCGCCCAAGTTGCACCTTAAAATTTTGAGGACAACCTTCCTATAGTTAGTTATGTATTTTAAAGTCCATTTACTTCCATAAAAAGTGTAAAAGTAGGGTTTTTTTTGTGTGTCATTCTAACAAAAGAGTACTTAGTTAAACATAATTAAATAATAAAACTAATAGTCTAGTTATTTAAGATGTGTTTATTGGACTTTTATTCCATGATAAATTTTCCACCAATTGTAGTGTTTGATAGCTTGTATTTTTCATGGAATTATTTTTTTAAAAATAGCTTCTTCTTTTTTTGTAAAATGGTGAAAAATAAAACTTGTCCAACCTATAGAAAAATATCATTTTCAATGAAAAGTAACTATTTATGTAGAAAATAATGACAGACAAACACCCAAATTAAGTTTTCTATGAAATTTTTTTAAAATTCCATAATTTTTTTTCCCTAGAAAATTAATTCCATGGAATTAATTTTTTTCACAGATTTTTCACCTTACAATCAAACACACCCTTATTGGAACCAACAGAGACTATCTACAGAAGCCAGAGATGAGCTAAACTCAGTCTATTACGTAAGTAGGATAAAAACTAATTTCATATAATTATCAAATGTTATTTTCTTCTCTCTTTTTTGTATTTATCTCCCAATTGCTAACCCTATCTCCATTGTCCTCATTTTTATTTTTATTAGTACTACCCAACTCTTAAAAAGTAAAATTTTGTTGGTGTAACTACCATTACAATTAACACATTATGAAAGAATTGGATACCGCTAATTAAAAAAAAATAGAGGTAGTGAATATGTGATTAGCAATTGGGAGATAAATACAAGGAATATTTTAGCAAGTGCCCCTGTTTTAAATATGAAACTAGCATATAATTCCACTTTTTAAAAAAAACTAACACATGCTTCCATTTCTTTGTTATGAAAAAAAAAATATTTAAGATATGTTCCTACTATTTTAACTTAAATCTTTTTTGAAAGTGGGCTGAAAGTGTTTGATGGGACGCATGGCAGTTCCTGTCTCCTTCCTTTTGGGTACACTTTCACCACACCATTTTTTTTGTGAAAGTGGTGGAAAGAGAAGGAAAAGTGTGGAAAGAGAAAAGTGGTTTTCGTTTAATATATCTCCAACCAACATCCACTTTCAACAACTATCCAAACAACGGAACTCTTTTTTTCCCACTTTCAACAACCATCCAAACAATGAAACTCCTTATTCCTCCACTTTCATATTTTTCAACCATCAACCAAACAACTTTTGGAAACTCAAAATTTATGCGTACGCATCGCGTGCGCAAGTTTCGTTTTTCCACTTTCGCACTTTCATACACTTTCGTGCAACCAAACAGGCCCTTAGTATTCACACCGTTTACTGGGTCGATATAGACTGTCACTTTGTTTGTGATGATGTAATGAGTAACTCACTATTCCGAAGACTAGACAGCAAAACTTTTAACCAAACCTATTTATATCTCTTAATTTTTTTTTATTTTTATGTAACAAACTGGATACGATAGATAAATATGCTCAACTTGAAGGATAGTGTTAGCATATTAGCATATGCCCCAAATAGCCTTGTGGACTTTAGGGAACTCTTGGCATTGAATATATGCTCTCCATATCACTGACATAAAAAAAAATATAGATTTTTCCCAAAATATAAGTCTCTTTTTTCGGCATCATTTTTTTTTCCAACTACAAAATGTCCTTAGTTATCACAAAGAGCAATGATGTACCCATACTTAGAGTTAATTAGTTGTACCCTTCTATAATTTGTACGCATTTTGGTAACTGTTTTTGTTTAAAAAACAAAGAACACTCCGGTTGTACCAAAATGCGTACAAATCATAGGAGGGTACATTTAATTAACTTCCCATACTTATTCAAAAAAGAATGGCCATGTTGATTGGTCCGAATTTTGTTGCCTACGTTAAGGGAGGGTCGGGCTGTCAAGTATTATTCTTCAAGAAACTGAGTCACAAGAATGAAAACTCTAATGTCAGTAACATTTCAGAATGCAAGAGCTAAGTGATTAGTATAATAATAATGTCATCGAATGAACGACTCGGTAATGATTACACATGTCATAACTTGAAATTTTATCCTAGTTGGAAGAGTATCAATATAGAAATTGCACCAAAAAATATACGCTCTCCACTAGTTCTCACACGTGACGTTGTCTAATATTAAGATAAAAAAATATTAAATAATTTTTTTTATGTTTTAGTTTGAAAGTGTGGTGTAATACTAAGATAGAGAATTTACATGAGAGAGAGTTTTTTTTATCTAGAAATTCTTATAGAAATTATCCATCCCACATAAGCGTCGAAGAGGGAAGATAGAAAAACGTCCATTGGAGATGGCCTGAGCCCAATCAGTATTAATTGAGTTTGATATTACAATAACTTAAATAAGAACTTAGAATATAGATATGACACCTCGATTACAATTAGATATGACATCTCGATTTTACTAACATGACAAGTGTATTCAATTTTTTTTTATTTTAGTTCCTTGAAGCAAAGAAAAAAAAAAATCAAAATATGAGATGCATATAATCCAACGATTTTTTATAGCCAAGTTTTAAAAATTAAGAACTAGTGAGTACCTCTAGGATTTTTGATATTTTAGTATTGGATGAGAACCAATTCTATCATTTGGGGGGGACAATTTTCACGAAGCTTCAAGGTAGGGAGGGGACAACCTATATGGATCATAATAATAGAAATGTCAAAATCCTAAAAAATTATTTACTTTTTACTTAACAAGGGGGCAATATCCAATTCAGACAAGATAGTGTCGAGTTCAGATATAAGAGTCCTCAACTTCTAAATACGAACTTTCAATATATCATGGATTCAACGACAAAATGGTACAACCTCCTTGTGGCCAGTGATGAGAGGTATAACCTCTTTGGCTAGGCGGACGGTCTTGTGATCGAACTGCTGAGGAGACGTGGGCAGTTGGCACAACTGGCATGCAACGCAGCGTGCACAAAGTTCCGTGCGTTAAAAAAAAAACGACGAAAGGGTACAACAACTTGAACATATATTTCAGTTAGAGGACAATACTAAATATTTTAGAATTCTTTTAACATTACTTCAAATTAAGATGAAGAAGTCTTTGTTGTTTACTTTTTATCTTGTATTTTATTGCTATGGTAAACTAATGTTAATTTTATATAAAAATGTCATCTAGTTATACCCTTTTCTATCTCATTTAAATTGATTTAATCATTTAATTTGCGTGTTTTTAAATAATCATTTATTAAATGTTTGGTTAATATAGTAATTCAAAAAAAAATGAAAATCAACATGTGGTTAAGTTTCCTAACATACTTACCTTCATGGTATGAACCAAAATTTCAGTCAAATCATCCAAGTTTGCTGAAATAGTGCCATCAGCACAAAGTTTTTAGGCTTAATTGCACTTTGCTACCCTCAACTATTCCGTCTTTTTAACTTGATACCATAAACTTTTTTTCGTAACAAATTGGTACCTCAACTATTATTTTTTTCAACTTGATACCTAATTTTTTAAAAATTCCGAAAATGCCCTTCCCTCTTCCTTCCCTCCACCCCCTTCCCCACTCCGGCCACCCCCCCTGCTAGCTCTGGCCGCCCCACCCCCCCCCCCCCCCCTGCTAGCTCTGGCCGCCCCACCCCCCCCCCCCCCCCCTGCTAGCTCCGCCCCCCCCCGCCCCCCACCCCCCCCTGCTACCTTCGGCCACCCCCTGCCCCGCCTCCCGCCCCGCCCTCCCTCCCCAGCCCCCCTCCTCCCGTGCTGCCGCGGCCTAGGGGAGAGGCGGGGGCGGGCGGGCGGCCGGAGTGAGCAGGGGGGGGTGGGGGGCGGGGGGGGGGGGGGGGGGGGGGGCGGAGCTAGCAGGGGGGGCGGGCGGCCGGAGTGAGCAGGGGGGGCGGCCGGAGCGTGCAGGGGGGAGGGTTAGGGGTAGGGGTAGGAGCATTTTAGTCCAAAATAACATCTGGGTACCAAATTGTTACAAAAATAGTTTAGGGTACAAAGTTGAAAAATGGTAATAGTTGAGGGTAGCAAAGTGCAATTAAGCCAAGTTTTTAAATTTTACAAGAAAAGAATAAAAACTTCAAAGGAATGAATGTTTTCATTGAACAGAAATTAAAAAAAAAAAATCAAGTAAGTTTGTTCTGTCAGTTCAATTTCAGGAAACTTATAATGTGACTGAAATTTTCCGAAAATTAAATGAACAATTGTGAGTATGAAGATGCATGAATATAGGCGCTTATGCTAGGCACCATAACTTTCCAAGAACCTCATGTGCTCGAGTAAAATTCCTCATAAATTAGAAATTAGTCTACAATGTCTTCATAAATTTAAACATACAAAATAATAATAATAATAATAATAATAATAATAATAATAATAATAATAACAACTTCAATATTTTTGTCCATCTATGTATGATTTGGGATAATAATATATACAAAGTGCAACAAGGTGGGCTTAAATCATGCCTATGCGCTACAACCGAACATTTAAGAGGCGATCTTGAAAGAAAAAAGAAAAAAAAATATAATTCTTATACCAAGATATTTGAAACTATATAATGATGTTGTGTTAGCTATTATTGTCTATAGTTGGATAATATGTGTGGAGTCTAAGACATAATATTGATTGTATCGAAAGACCGAACCAAAAATTCGAGCTGGGAGTCCACTTCGGTCCAATGTGGTCTCCGCCTTTGATTGCATCACTGATTTAATTCAAAGTTACTAAACCCACTTTATCGTAAACAATAATATCTTATGATAACACAATTATGTTTTAAGTCCGTTCCATCTCTCTATTCTATCCACTAGAGGTTCTTACTATATAAGGGCACTTCCATGAAGCTTATATTAAATTTAATCATATTGGATAACAATGTTAAGTTTATCTCAAAATCTATTCCTTTTTCTTATATCACTTCCCAAAATAGCTAATTTATTTACAAAGGTATTACCCCCCAAATCATCAATCTCAATAAAAATACTATCGAAATTAAAACATCGATAATTACCATATATAAAGTTCACGTGAAAACACAGTCAAGAAGCTATCTGACAACTTACAGCTGTGGTGTAGCGTCGTTACAAAAATATTCACAAGTGTCACGTATTTTTCTAAATTGCATGCACGCCATGTGTGAAAGAGATTCAATTCACTACCTTCTTCTTAATGTGGCAAGTATATGTAACGGCTCTGTATTTTTCTCGCGACTCGAATTATAAATTAGGGCAGAGGCCACAAACACTTCATCAATTCTAAGTTCCATCGCCTAGCAAAGTTCTATCGCCTAGCAAAGAGTTTTTTTAAATCACATTCTTTCACAGGTTAGTAATATGTTCTCTTGATTTATTTCCTAAGCAATTGTACCATTTTGTTTTTCTATTTTAACGTTCAAGCCAAAGGATCTTCCCCGAAAAATTGTTTTAATATATATTATATCAAGGTCTTCAATCTCTTAAGATGATTAAAAAAAAAAAATCATTTGTTTCCTTCTTTATTTTTTGCTTTTTCCCTTTTAAAAAAAAATCATGTTTTCAATTCTGTTATTCTGTTTTTGTTTTGTTTTTTCTTATAATTTTTTTTTTCATTTTTCTTTTATTCACTTTTTGGTTTTTTTTGTTTCTTTTTCACAAATTTTCTTCATTTCTTTCTCTTGTTCATTTTTTCTACATTTCCATTTTATTTTCGTTTTTCCTTAAAATAAATGTTCTTTTTTTTATATTTTTTATATAAAATTATTTATTTTATTTTGTTTTCTAAAAGTAGCAAACTACTTTTTTTGTTGGATCTGTTTTGCGTCAAGGTGAGTTTTAGTTTCAGTTCTAATTGAATCGTAAAAACTGATTTATAAATAAAAAAATGATGATATGAATATGATTTGAACCTTATGCTCTCAAATACTAACATATATTCTAACCAACAATTTTATAAAAGATTAAAAACAAAAAGTAACAGATGTTCAATATATTTAACCATCAATAAAAAATATTACAGTGGATTTAGAATGTGTAAATAAAATTGTGAATTAAAAATTAAAAATTATTTCTTTGTATGAAAATGAATTTGTGAATTAAAAATTACAGTGGATTTAGAATGTGTAAATAAAATTGGAACACCTTTGTCATTGAAGATTTGAAGTATTGGAAGACACGTGAGAAATTATTTTAATCAATTTTAACATAATTTATGTAAATGTAAAATCGAATGAAAGAACCGGATCGAAATTAGCCGATGGAATCAGTCGTACTGAGAGTTACATAAACTCTTAATTTTAGAGAACTAAGGATTGTAATTTTATTGAGAGTTGGCTACCTCTTTTTTTTTTTTCTAATATAAAGTGACTTAAAAACGGTTCAAAATTAAGTAGTATAAGTCCTTGATAAATATACCATTAATTATATTAAAAAACTAACTAATTATTTAACTATCTAATATGATTAATTTTTAAAAAAAAATTAATATATTTTTTATTACATTTATATTATTTTACGTGCAATTACTAGTTATATTAAATGCAAACATAGGGGTCAAAAAGAATCAAAATTCATCCTCTCTCTCTCTCTCTCTCTCTCTCTCTCTCTCTCTCTCTCTCTCCTCTCATTGGTGTGGTGGAGAGTACTGGCTGATGGAATTCCTCACCCGGGAGAGATGGAGGAGAGAGAAGAGTTTGGAATTGGAAAGAAAGTTTCCTCATTTCCTCCTGATTTTTAGCTATAGCATTGCTTGAAAAAATGAGGGCTGCTTCAAAATTTCTTAATTTTTTTTTCTTTTCAAGTAGTCCCATAAAGTTGCCATCTTTATGGGTTTTTTGACGTACCAACTTCTCATACAACATACTCCCATCATTTTGATTCAAAATTAGACCCATTTGTTATGTAATCTAGTACCATCCTTCAATCTATTAAAAATTTGAATTTTTTTAATGTTTTTTTATGTGCCCATTTGTTATTCATTCAAAATTAGATTTTTTTTTTACATACCAATCTGTTATATAGTCTAGTACTGGCATTCAATCTATTGAAGATTTGATTTGATTTGAATTATTTTTTTTCAAATTTCTTGACGTGCCCATTACTTGTATAGACCTGTACTGCCCATCCGTGCGTTCAAAATCCAATCTTGGTTAGGATTTTTCTATGGCGGTGGGCTCTGAGCAATCTGTGAATGGTTGTGTATATAGAGACAGGGAGATGGCGCCACTCTTCAAGGAGGAGGAGCTGAGGGGCCTGAGAGGTCTGACGGTGGGCGAGGGCTTCATCGAGGTGACCTGCGGCTGCACGAGCCGGCGGTACGGAGATTCGGTGGGGAAGCTCAGGATCTTCGAGTCCGGCGAGCTCGAGATCAACTGTGACTGCTTTCCCGGGTGCCCGGAAGGTTAGTTGGATTAGTTTTTTTTAGGGTTTTGAGTTTTGATGATAATGTGATCATAATGTAGGGAACTTAGGTTAATTTCCTTGCTTGGCATGCACTAACATATCGAAAAACTAGGCAATTCTTATTTTTTTAGGATGGTTAGTTTCCTTTTATATAATACTACTTAGGAACAAGGTTCACAGTATCGTATCGGATACTTCCTAGGAGTATCATGATCGACGGTATCGACAATATCAGCAGTGTTAGATCGGAGTATCGATTTTTTTGATATCGGAAAACAAGTAATTATTATTAAATAACTAAAATTTCAGAGAAAAAATATATATTATATACATTTAGACATAATTTTAAGTATTTACTATTTTGTTTCTTAGTAGTTTTTGAATTGAATGAAATAGTAGTCATATTTCCCGATTGATTTACATGCGATAGATAAATTTTCTCCTTTTACATGCTTTTACAACTTTATTATGCTTTTATACCCTTGCTGCTTGATCTTTTTATTTCCATTTTTTTTGCCAAATTGACCAAAAAGATACCCTCAATGTCGGTATCGGTCAATATCAGCCGGTATCGGGTGGGGACATGACAAACCGTATCGGTATCAGCCGATACTACAACATATTTAGGAAGACTAAAAACAGGTGTCTTAATTATTCCAAATCTATTATAATATTAGTATTACTATTATCATATTATTATATATTATTTTAAGACTATTTAGAAAGACCAAATGACAATTCATGTTTACCTAGCTGCCCTATTAACTTCAACGAATAATTTTAATTAGTAAACATATGCAAAGGTGTAGTTGGAAAGATAAGTTTTACGGTGAAGCTTAACTTTTCTCATTATAGAGTAGTATATATATATATATATATATATATATATATATATATATACTAGTCATAACCCGTGTCCATAGGGCATGGTTCATTTAAGGTATTCTCCCTCAAAATCTTGGACCCCCAACCATTGCTGGATGTGAATTTTATTTGGATTCCCCATAAAACCCCACTCTCAATAATGCTTATCCACAACCATTATGAGGCCCCCATCAAAATATTAAATCCCAACCATCAAAATATTAAATCCCCATCTTTGGATTCCCCATAAAACCCCACTCCCAATAATGCTCTTCCCCATAAAACCCCACTCCCAATAATGCTCTTCCCCATAAAAACCCACAACCGTTGATTCACCAAGATTAAATTCCAACCACTCTTTATCTTGGCACAGTCAGCCCTAGGATTCAAAAACCTTTGTGTTTTGTATAAGATATATATATATATTAAAACTCGGTTACAATTTTTGGTATTAAGTTCGCGAGGAGCGTGCGTGTTCATCCATATACTTTTGCAGTGCTTATTTCCAAGGTTTGCCACATATTTTGACTGTCGATTGATACTAATCCATCCTTCGGTCTCTGAACAAGTATGGAGTATTTTTTTGTTGTAAAACAAGGGGCTCTAATTTCGTATTAACTATTAATCTTCAACAAGTAATATTTTGTTGTCTTCATGTTAGTTAAATCATCATCAACTATAGATCTTTACAAGCTCATTGACATTCTTTAGTCTGATCAGTTTGTTGAGGTAACCCACTAATGCTTTGCTGTTACTTTGTACTAGTTCGAGTTGATCTTTTTTAAGACTGAAAAAATGAAGCCATTGCCAGGGATCAAACCTGGGCGGCCCACGTGTCATTCGAGCTGATCATTTGGAGTACTTGGAATTGTGACCATTCAAAAGTACAGATTATGTGTCTAATGATTGCAAAACACAATAGTTGTAGATCATTGATCGAAGATATACTTAGATATAGGAGGAAAAATAATCATAAAAATGATATATATGCAAAGAGTTTCTTTTCTAAACACTATAATAACCCATCAACTTCATTTTTTTTGATATAGTTAGTATAATCCAACATTATTAGACATCTCCAAATTCTAATAGTCCCCATCATCATACCCTTATTTTGGTTCTTGACTATGGAAATGGTGTCTTTGCCTTTTACATTTGCTTTTTAAGTAAAAAATTGCTTAATATTTGTCTGGTTTCATAGTTTTTTTCGATCACTAATAAATAGAGGTCCCGGAACAGGTTCTAGATATTCACAGCCTGACCCCCATACATATAGAGAGATCGTTTCCGCGTCTCAAACCTACATCCTATGGGTTGCAAGGAACAAGACTTACCATAGCGCCGACTCTCTCAGGCCCTATACTGAAAATACCTACTATCTAGCAACTGTGCAGCTAAGTGCACTAGCTAATCAATATATGTTTTTATGCCATTGTGAAAATCTCATGGAGATGTTCGGAACATATGAGTCTAACTAGCTAGACATGATTAAGTGTGAAATAAGTTTCTATCAGAGGATTAACTAGACACTTGAGCACGAGAGCAGATCTGCTATCCCATTTAATCCTGTACAATTCTGTTCCCCTTCCTATTACATGTGGGCCATGGGAGTAGATATGTGAATGGTGGCCCACATGTAATATAAAGGGGGACAAAATTGGACAGAATTAAATGGGACAACCGATCTGCTCCCCTTGAGCACATCACTGTGGAAGCCAATATAAATATTTGCATATCTTTTAGAAATATAAGCAAACCACTCTCTTTCCAGTCAAAACTAGGGTTCCCTAAAGATAACCCCTCTCAGTCATGAGTTTTCCTACAATGTAGTAGTTTTCCCACAATGTGAGTTCCATCCCACAATTTATTTTTTAGATTTTTTTTTTTTTTTTGAGATAAAGGATGGGATCAAGGAGATCCCAGCCAACTTTCATGTATCTTTAAGATTAATAATTACATTTTCCTTTTGGACCTTTAGTTCTGTTGGGTTATATAACCTTAAGGTCTCAATTTGTTGAGTGCATATGTGAAGATTTTAGTTAATTGTTCAGAAGAACTTGTGACTTTAGTACATTTCTTATGTAGATTGTATTTGTTGGGACCAAGAACTGAATCAGGGTCGGTCCTGGCCCAGGGCTGGCCGTCAGGGGGCCCAACATGAAACTATCTACAATAGAATTAGTACATATCATGTGCCATTGTTAACAAAAAGTATTGTGGTGTAGTAGTTATAATGCTAGACTTGTATTTAAGAGGTTGTTGGTTCAAATCTTGACTACAACAAAATTTTGTTTTATTTACACTTTTTTTTTACATTATGTATAGGGGCCCATTTTGGAAGTTCCGTCTCGGGCCCCTGTCAACTCAGGGCCGGCCCTGAATTGAATCACATCTAGCACTTTAAGGAAACAGATGAAACTATCTAATGTGTACCGGTAGAATTGAATTATCGAACAACAAATTCTTTTGGATCACAAACAAAGGTATTATGTGCACACTTATTACATTTAAGTAGTTTCTTATTAATTTGTTAGGTATCAAATATTCAGGGATACTCCATCAAATGGGGATACTTTAGACTTTAGAAAGAATCCCAAAAGACTTCTTGACTTCACAAGTAATTATATAGATGACCAACATGTGAGGTTTTATATTGACTTCATAAGTAATATAGATGACCAACATGTGAGTTTGAAATTGATTGGTAATGTTCAGATAAGTTGACTCCAGCTGCTTTCGAGAAGCATGCTGAGAAGGAATACGCAACCAGATGGAAGTACAATATCTGGGTCATGGTCAATGGAAAGAAGGTTCCGCTGCTGAGGACAAACCTGCTCAAATATCACGAGAAGGCGTCGAAATCAGCCGGCAGCTCCAAAGGTCACGGCGCACGTAAATGCCACCGCGACGAGTTCATCCAGTGCACCAAGTGCGGCAAAGCACGCAGGTTCAGACTCCAAACTAAGGAGGAGTGCCGCATCTACCACGACGCTTTGGCAGACCCTGAGTGGAATTGCGCTAGTCTCCCTTTCGAAACGTAAGTTATCTGCACTTTTTTTTTCTTTGATCTTTCTTGTATTTCAGCACTAGTAATGTGAAAATTTGAAGTTAAGGGTCCGTTTGGATATGTTTTCTGAAATTTGGTTCTGAAAACACTTTTTTGAAAGTAAGTTATAAAGTTGTTTTTTGAAAATAGAGATTTTGAGTTTGCGTTTGGTTACTTTTATCTGAAAAAATAGTTTTTAGAAACAAAAGTTGAAGATTGTGTTTGATGTAAAATATTTCTAGAAATTTTTTTATTATAAAATTTTATAAAATAAATATAGTTATGTAAATATGAACTCGCTACTGGTACCACCGTATCAAGATTGTATGAAGATGTCAAAACTTGTCCAGTGAAGATTTCGGGTACATGATTTAGTACTTCATAGTTGATTGTTCTACATTGATCTACTGCATGTTCATAGCCTCATAGTTTGCACTTATAAGCTCTTCATAGTTCAGTGTTCAAATTGAAAATGTGATCATCATGTATGTCCTATTTAACGATATTGTGTTGTGCTATGACTGTTAGCAGGATGAGCTGCGACGAGGAGGAGGAGGAGAGGGCGAGCAGGAAGCGGCTGAGGGGGTGCTCCCGTTTGCCAGCGTGCAAGGGGTGCTTGCTGTGCGTCTGCTTGGGGTGCGAGCTCTGCCGCTTCTCGGACTGCAACTGCCAGACCTGCGTGGATTTCGTGACCAATGCAGATATCTAGAGCTCTGCCTACTCAGTCTTCTTCTTCTTCTTCTTCTTCTTCTTCTTCTTCTTCTTCTCCTGGGCTGCCAATCCAAGCGAGCAAAATATGATGCTAGTTCTACTCATTTTGTGATGTCATATGTAATCTGGACTAGTGCACAGTCGCTTCGATTAGCAAATGGAAAGAGTTCTTTAAATTTGATCGCTTCTGAAGGTTCGAAATGGAGTTGATCACTTGTCAAAACACACCATCTATTATGACAGCAAGAACAAGATAGTTTCTTCTTCTTTTCTCATATACATCAATCTTTGTTGGCATGAGATCCTGTCCACTGAGGTCTCCTTTGGGTTTTTTTATTTTTTTGTGATGTGGGACATAATGTACGGAACTTTGTGCACACTGCGTTGCATGTCTTTTGGATCAAGTGCCTCCAATTTTCACACACGTCCACACCCACACATTTTCCACAGTTCGATCCCGAGACCGTCCGTCTAGCCATGGTCCATGGAGGATATACCTCTTCTCGCTGACCACAAGAGCCAGCTGAACCAGTAGGTCTCGTTTGTTTCGCGAAAAGCAACTTTTTTTTTTTTTGATAGATTGCAATTCTTATCAAATTTTCTTTCGGTTGTATAGAAAAAACCAGAAAAACTATGAGGAAAAAATAAATTCTTTGGGTGGAAAAAAAAAATTCCTTAGAGCGGGTGGGAGAACAATTATTCTTCCTATTTTTTTTTCTTTTCTTTGCTAATTATTTTTGTTTCTTAAGTGGCCTTAATGGTTCACAGAATTAGGGCCATGGGAAGAAGAAAGTATAATGATTCCCAAAAAAAAAAAAATGATTCTCCCATCCACATAGGGGTGAGCATTCGGTCAATTCGATTTAAACCAAACCGAATAACCCAAAACCAAATTGGACCGAAACCGAATAAGCAAAACCGAAACCGAATCGAATTGGCCCAAAACCGAATCAAACCGAACCGAATTAAATCGGTTCGGTTTTCGGTTTATTCACCTCTCTTTTTTGCGATTTTTTTGTTTATATATATATATATATATATATATAGGGATATTTTGTAAAACCTCCCCTAAATAATGGGCTAATTTGCAAAATATCCCCTAAAGATCTCGAATTGGTAAAACCTCCTTTCCGTCAAGACGGTGTTTAATTTTGGGTGACGTGGCAATTGTTGCATACGTGGCCACAACTCTGTTTTTCAAATTTTATGAAATTTCCAAATTACCCTTCCTCCATCCCCCTTCTTCCTCCTGGAGCCACGTCCCCTTCGAGCACCCGGCCACGTTCTACACGCTCGCGATGGAGCCCCGCCGGAGCAGCCCACGCCGACCCAGCGCGAGGAGCAGGCGTCGGGGCCGGTCCAGTTGGAGGCCAGGTTGCCGTGGGCGTCGACGAGGGCGCGGAAGGCGGAGAGGGAGTCGGTGTCGCTGGTGGACGAGGAAAGTAGTGCCGTGTTCGACAACAACAAGAAGAAGAATGTGTGTGAGAGTTTAAGTTTCAAAATAAAAAATGTCCAACAGCTTTGAGCTTGGCTGGGCTGACTTTGGTTGTCTTTTTCGCTTGCTGCTTAATTTGTGTTTTCTCCTTACTGTAAATAGAATAATTTGTGTTTCCTCCTTACTGTAATTAGAATAATTTGTGTTTCCTCCTTTAATGGCAGAAATTGCCTCCTTCTCTAGAGATGAAGAAACACCCCCATACTTGTAGGAACCTGATCTTTGGTAGACAAGTTGTACGCTGGAAGAGGATCAAGTGAAAGATGAGGAAGATGATCGGTATAAATAGGTTAGAGGAAAAGTAAGAGAGGAAGAAGATGACCGTTAGAGAGAGAGAGGAGAGAGAGAGGGGAAAAAGCCACGTACGCAGGGGTATTTTCGTCTGACTGGAAAAAGTCACACACGGATAGCCACGTCACCCAAAATTAAACACCGTCTTGACGGAAAGGAGGTTTTACCAATTCGAGATCTTTAGGGAGTATTTTGCAAATTAGCCCATTATTTAGGGGAGGTTTTACAAAATATCCCATATATATATATATATATATATATATATATATATATATATATATTAAAATTTTTTATTTCGGTTTTCGGTTTTGGACCGAAAACGAAACCGAATAAGAAAATTTAGTATTTTCAAAACCGAACCGATTTTTTTCTAAACCGAATCGAACCTCTTATTCGGGTCGGTTCAGTTCGATTTTTGGTCCAAAATCGAATAACGCTCACCCCTACATCCACCCCAAAGATTCACTTTTCTTTCTATTTTTTCTGACATTTTCAAACGCCGAAAAGAAGAATTGATGGAAATATAATTTTCAAAGGAAAGGAACGAGGAATGAATTAATTTCATTTCCGAACCATAGGAGGACAATCCTATATGACATTATGACCTAGAACAATACCTTGTTCTTTGCAAAAAGCTAAAGGTATATTAATTATAAGAGTGTATATATTTTTTGCAAAACACCTGAAAATACATGCCCCTAGTTTTAGTTGAGATTTTAGGGGTCCTCAGGCTTTCATCTCATGGTTGAACCCCGGTTTTTTGGGTTTATGCTATTTTGGTACGTTTCTGCTTCATTAGAGCATGAAGCTTTGTCTTTCTAGAAATTTGTTTGGTATTAATTTGATGATTTTTATGCAATTTGTTATTTTTAAAAAAAAAACAGAGAATCAAGACAACAACAACAACAACAACAACAACAACAACACAAAAATTACATGATTTATTTCTGAATTGGACTACATTGACAGCGAAAGATCGATCTTCATTAAATAAAAAACAGAGTTCTAATTTCTAAAAGAGAAGGCATATGTCTAAACTTGTCATTGCCAAATTCTAGAACATATAGAGTTTATATACCAGTTAACTACATAAACTCAAATAGGAACTCAAAATTAGGATTACAACACATGGACAAAAAAATTCTATTTAGGTTCTTGACTTTTTAGGAAATTGCAATCAAGAGCTAAGATGCAGGAGATGAGACGTATGTAATCCTAATCAGTGAGTTTGAAAAAATAGGAAATCATGAATTCCTCTAGGATTTTTGTTTATATACATATACTATTATATCTATAATGTTATATAATAGGAAAATTTGAAAGGCTTCATCATGAAAATTTCAACATTTCTAAAATATCCTTAACTTATCTTATTTGATTAATTTGAAATTTTGAAAATATAATAAATGGTTTAATAATAATTATAATACAATTATCATTAATATCCGCTACTATCATTAATACTCACTGAAATTCGCTGTAAAGTAACAAACTTTTATAAAATTACACTGGAAGTAACATGTTTGGAAGAATTTGAAAAACATGACTTTTCCGACAGACGAAGTGGCAGAATTTGGACTGCCAGTCAGCCTGTCGAAAATCACTCATTTTATTTACTTATTTTATATTTTTATATATTGAGTTTTTGATCTTTTGAGCTTATGTTTTTGTGTTCTCATAGAATTTTGAAGTAAATTTTGGTTACTTAAACTTATACTAAAGATTAAACTTAGTGACCGCGTTTGATATTTTAAGCTCAGTTTTAGGTGTTTGCGACTTGTTACATATTGTTTTAATAATTTTGATTAATTGTTTGGTTGGTAGAGGTTTGGCTTTAAAATTAATGCTTCCAAAAAAGGTAAAAAATATATATTATAGGTTAAGAGGTTTTACAATATTAAGTGTGTTAATTGATCAAATATTAATTGGTAAAATACCGATACCGAACAAAAACCGACCGAATACCGATTTAACCGAAACCGAAAAAATCGATTCTAAATGGTACGATATTGGTATTGATTTTTTAAATATCGATTTTAAAAAATACAGAAAAAATCGACCAAATACCGACCGATTATACCGACGCTCACCCCTAACGGAAACCGTTCCCCCAAACCAGAAAGTCCTGCGAGAAAACCGAGCAAAAGCACACAAACCAAAAACGTCAAACACAATCGCAGACACAAAGATTTTTGACGTGGAAAATTCTTGCGGAAAAAAACCACGGGACGATCGGAGTCCAACCCTGAAGAACCTCCACTAATGGAATAAAGAGAATACACCCTCTACAAGCTCCTCCCGATCCAACACGGATCACCACAACTCACTTGAAAGAAGAAATTTTTTGATTACGGACTCCGAAGAACAAGAGATGCCGAAATATTATTCGAAGCAATCTCTCCTTCAAAATAGTCCTTAATCCTCTCTCTCTCTCTCAAAGATTGTAAAGCACTCTTGTTTTGAGATAATTTTACAACTAGCATGCATCACCCTTTTATAAGCCCTTGGTATTCTATACATGGAATGCCAGTATATATGGAAACTTCCAATATGCATCAATCATATATTTAATGAAAATCCAATCGTAATTGGCTTGCCATAATTGGAAGCTCAATTATATGGAAAGCTACTATATGAAGGGTTCAATCATAAATATATGATCAAAGTAAATATGAAAATCCAATCATATATTTTCTTACCATATATGTTCCAAAATAGGATCCATGCACTCCCCGAGCTTCTCCGACACACGGATGGCGCTCGTCGCTCTCCGAAATATTCTCCACATAGGTTGGAAACCCCACCCACTCTAACAAATCTCCCCCTTCACAGCTAGGTGGAGGAACTCGTCATCCCGACGATCCGCCTGCAGTACTCAAACTTCCTCCTTGGTAGAACCTTCGTGAGCATGTCCGCTCCATTGTCATCAGTATGGACCTTCTCAAGCATTGCGTCCTTCTTCTCAACCACATCTCGTATCCAATGATACCGAGTCTCAATATGCTTGGACCGACTATGAAATGTCTGGTTCTTCACAAGGTGAATGTCACTCTGGCTTTCGCAAAGCAAAGTATACTGCTCTTGCTTCAGCCCTATTTTCTGCAACAACTTTTTCATCCACAGTAACTCCTTGCAAGCCTCCGTCACCGCAATGTACTATGCCTCTGTTGTCGATAAGGCAACACACTTCTGCGACTGCGATTGCCAAGATACTGCTCCTCCAGCAAATATTATCACATAGCTCGAAATCGATCGCCTCGTGTCTACATCTCCAGCAATATCAGCGTTGGTATACCCAACCAGCTTCGGCTCGTCACCACCAAAAGAAAGTCTCCAATCAGCAGTGCTCTGAAGGTATTGTAGAATCCACTTGACCGCACTCCAATGTACCCTTCCAGGATTTGAAAGGTATCTGCTAACTGTGCCAACTGCATGAGCGATGTCTGGCCTCGTACATACCATAGCATACATAAGGCTTCCCACAGCTGAGGCATATGGAACCCGCTCCATATCTTCTTTTTCGTCCTTGGTAGATGGACACTGCTCCTCAGTGAACTTAAAGTGAGCCGCAAGGGGGCAACTCACTTTCTTCGACCCGACCATCACGAAACGTTGAATTACCCGGTAAATGTACTTCTTTTGGGACAAGTGTAGCAGCTTGGACTCTCTCTCTCTCTCTCTCTCTCTCTCTCTCTCGGTTGATCTCCATCCCAAGAATAGTCTTTGCTGTACTCAAATCCTTCATAGAGAAGGCCGCGCCCAGTTGGCGTTTTAACTCCATTATCCTAGTGGCATTCTGAATTACTAATAGCATGTCATCAACATAGAGCATTAAAATGATGAAATCATCATCGGCAAAGTACCTCACAAATACGCAATGGTCCGACGTCGTTCGTGCATAACCATGCTCTCCCATAAATGACTCGAACTTCCTGTACCACTGCCTCGGAGCCTGCTTCAGACCATACAAGCTCTTCCTCAACCGGAAGACCAAATGTGACTTGCCCTTCTCACAGAATCCCTCTGGCTGCTCCATGTATAACTCCTCCTCAAGATCACCGTGGAGGAATGTCGTCTTCACGTCCATCTGCTCGACCTCCAAGTCAAAACTGGCTGCCAATGCTAGCACCACCCGAATAGACGACTGCTTGACTACTGGCGAAAAGATCTCATCATAATCCACGCCTTTCCGCTGACCGTAGCCTTTAACTACCAGCCTCGCTTTGTATCGAGGGCGAGTAGCATCATCCGTCTGCTTCACTCTAAACACCCATCGATTCTTCAAAGCCCTCTTTCCCTTTGGCAACCGTACCAACTCATAAGTGGAATTGGCGTGTAAGGAACTCATCTCCTCCTGCATAGCCTGCATCCACTCCTGCCTGTGTTCGTCTTCCATAGCCTCTGCAAAGCTTTCGGGCTTTCTCTCGTCAGTCAGTAGAACATACTCACCGGGTGAGTATCTCGTAGATGGTCGACGATCTCTGTCGCTCCTTCTCAGTGGAGCCACTGGTGCTGGCTGTATACCAATAGTTTTCTCCCCTTCAGGAACTGCCTCTCCGGCATGCTCATCCTCCTGATGGACACCTTGACCACCATCAGCAGGCTGATGATCAAGGTTGGGAGCAACTCCATGCACTGGCTCCCCCATAACTGGAACCTATGTAATGTCCTCTGGAAATGGCTCGAAGCGAAACGACTCTAACTCAGGCAATTCCTCAGCCTCAATAGGCGTCTCGGAATCCTGAGTTTTGGTCATGGTCTGATCTTCGACGAATACCACATCCCTGCTTCTGTAGAGCTTTCTTCCCATCGGGTCGTAGAGTCTATAGCCAAACTCATCCCGACCGTAGCCGACAAAGACGTATCGTCTCATCTTCGGCTCAAGTTTGGACCTCTCGTCATTCGGTACATACACGAAGGCCTTACAACCAAACACTCGCAGGTGATTGTATGATGGCTCTTTGTCGTACCATACTTTGTCAGGCATATCACCCTGCAAATGAGCAATAGGAGATAAAATAATAACATAAGCAGCTGTGAGAAGAGCCTCATCCCAATAACTGTCTGGCAAATTTGCTTCTGACAGCAAATACCATACTCACTCCATCAGTGTCCTGTTCATGCGCTCCGCTACACCATTGAGTTGAGGTGTCTTGGGCGAAGTCTTCTGGTGTCGTATCCCTTGTTCTCTGCAATACGCATCAAAGGGACCAATGTATTTGCCGCCGTTGTCGGACCGAACACACAATAACTTCTTGCCCGTATCTCTTTCAACAGAGGCCTGAAACTCTTTGAAAGTGGGCAGCACCTGATCCTTGGTCTTTAAGGCATAGACCCAAACCTTCCTGGAACAGTCATCAATAAAAGTTACAAAGTAAGAAACACCACCAATAGATTTTACCTTCATAGGATCGTAGACATCCGAGTGAATCAACTCGAGCAACGTCGGCTTCTTTGAACTTGGGTGACTTTGGAAAGACACCATATTTTGCTTCCCAGCTGTCACGCCCCACTCCCGTAGGAGCGATCGTACTCGCTAAGGCGTGATGCCGCACGAGCCTAGATTGCGCTCATGCAAGGCGGGTTCCATAACGGCCGATTACAGCGGCGGCGACGGGGTCGTCGCACAGAAGTCCCAAGCAGAGACATTGAACACGCAGCAGAAATTTAAAAGCAAAACACAAGTTATTCAAAAGAAGCTCTTTATTGATATCGAAATAACGGTTACATTGGGGGCGCAAGGCCGAGATTACAATCACTCAAATTCACTCGTCTCACTTTACAAGTCTCTCTGCTCTCTCTCATCTCTCGATACAATACTTGAATCCAGCGGAAGCTTCGGAAGGCGATGTCTATACATTATGTCCCGTATAAGTCTGGTCTATACGCGGCCGCACGCTTCGAATCGCCAAGGAACTCCGTGCCTCGACGCATCCAAGCGAGCCCCGTACCACGAGCTTCTACCTGTGCCTGCACATAAACACTGTGTGGGTGTCAGTACTCAACTGTACTGGTGGAGTGAGCTCCTCGCCCACCCATACAAAACTGACACGTTTATTTTACTTTGTGCAATACAAGCCCCTTTACGATTGTCTTCCTATTCTTGCCTTAGGATCGATTTTAGGACCGACGCCTTGGCCTATTTAGTATCTTTAGACCATCTCCGTGCCTTGCACTAATAACGTACCCATACTTTGCCTCTAGACCGCCACCGTGCTTGTATTGTCAACGTACCGACTCATACTTATCTTTCGTACCATACTCTTGGACGTAACGACTAGGTCGTGTCAAATACTTGCCTGTGCCTCAAACATCGAGGCCGCGCTTCGCAGCGTAACCTGACTTATCCAAACTCGCCTTACGGTCCTTCTCGACTTAACGCAAAACGTATAACTCAACTTGTGGAACCGGTGTTGAGAACTCAAGTACGACATCATATCTCGTGTCGAAGCACGTGTCTTTACGTATAACCGAATCGTAGGCTTTATAGTACTTTGGGTGCAACCGAGCACACATTTCACCATTCAACGCATACTGTGCTTACACTTCCTTTGTTATGTCCGACATCGTGCATGCGGATTCGCCGCTTAGCACGCCAATTATCTATATGAAAGGCCACTGGCATGACAAGCCATCGCGGACATAGCTCGGACAGGCGGCGGGTCCTTCAGCGCAGGTAGCGAGCCCCATTGAAAGCCCACGACTACCCACGCAATAAAAGCAAGCACTTCTATAACGTCTACTTCCTAGGACGACTGGGCCCGGTGCCCCGGCGTATAACCAGTCTAGGCAGAAATCCTTGTCGATAAGGTGTCCAATGACCACGCACCTACGAGACATCTAGACTCACGTAAATGCATGGCCTACTTGTTGGTACGACCGAAACTATACTTAGCAACTCGTGCTCTGAATCACATGTGGCATAACGTGCCTCGGGACCGCGAGACTCCCAACCGAGGGACCGCCTCGAACTTCTTAACGTGGATAGGAACGCGAGACTCCCAACCGAAGGACCGCCTCGAATACTTAACGTGGATAGGAACGCGAGACTCCCAACCGAGGGACCGTCTCGAATGCTTAACGTGGATAGGAACGCGAGACTCCCAACCGAGGGACCGCCTCGAACTTCTTTGAACTCGAGGGAACGACTACTACATAGCCTTCCAACTTGAATAAAACGTGTTCCTTAAGTGCCATGGACCGTGGTTAACTTTACATCGTGCCAACCGTGGCTCGTGCCTTTAACTGACTTACGTCTTACGCGACGCTATCACCCAAGTCATACGTTATATGACGGCCCATGAGATCGTAGGACTATTTGACTTGACAACCGCAGAACGAGCGGAACGACACTTAGAATGACTTTAGGTCGATCGGTATAACTTTGCCTAACTTACTCAAGCCTACAACTTAACCCGAGGGACGAGCAAAGGCCACGCCAAGCCTTGTGCAGTGGGATCGTGCACGCTTTATCAAGCGTTTATGCGGGCGACGCCTATGACTTAGGCAAGTTCATAGTTTTGTGTCGAAGACCAACTTTCCTCCTCCCAAGCCACGGGACGAAGGACCGAGTGTCATTTTCAAAGCACACCGTGCACCAACTCTAAGCCGACCGTGGGACGTTTTCCATGTTCTAACTCATTTTGACCCGTTGGGTTTATTTCCTTAGCTATGTGGATTCATCTCTTTTATTATTAAGCCTACTTGTGCAAGTTGAAAATACGATTTATTATGTGAAGGCAAAGATGAGGCAAGTTCACCGAAACTATCCCACCTGAGCGAGCGGTCGTCTTGACCGAGCGAGCCTTCGAGCAGCCGTTGTAAGGCCAAGTCCGAACGCCGTTGGCGTTTCGATTCCTCCGATTGACTGAGCGGGACGGGGCACTACAACATACACCACTCAGAACAAGTCTCGTCCTCGAGACTTTCCTGAAGGCAACCCATCCTACTATTTCTATGGCCAAGACTTAATCGTACACACTCCGCCTACGCTTCTCTTCGATTCCGAGCCACGCTCGTGTTTATCGCTAACTTAGTCGTAAGGCACACCAACCGATCAACCAACATTCGAACTTGTCTCAATTCAATGATCGCGTTACCGTTAACATTTTTTCGAAACTTACGATTTCAAAATCCACAATACTTTCCCGTTCCTCAAGTCTCACTTGATTCAACGTATCATTTAGTTGGATCGTGCACATATTCTAGGCGTCCCCAAAATACATGCATTATAGCCAAGTCTCGTGATAGAGAATCCGCCATCACCACTCGAGTCGGATCGTGCACATATTCGGGCGTCCCCGAGATACGTGCATGTCAGCCGAGACTCGCGAGTGGTGCCTCCGTAACTCCTATCGCTTCACGCTCGAACGTCTGCCTAACCGCTAGGCTATGTCTTTTCGTCAGTACTGGAATCATAGTTCCCAAACAATGATATCAACATTGACCCCATCCTAAGGTCAAACCAAATCGTTGGTACGGGGTTTTCTATCCAAGCTCGTATCACTCCGATTTCTAAACATCTAGCATCGATTTCCTACACACATCCCAATGTTCGTCGCATGGGGTCCGAGTCATTTAGTAAAACCATTCCACGATAACTTATATTTCAACCAATTCCACGTCGTATCAATATCGTTCGTTCATCAAACCGTTTCGCATAGTCTATCTCTTCGAATACGTTCGACATGATCCGCCTATCAATCTTTCCAAGTCAAGCACGCTACGACACAATTCATCGCAAAACCATAATTCACATTTCATACTTCCAAAATCATCTATTCCAATTCACGTAATCGATCACAAGGTCGTATGACTTAACAGTATGCCACGCTCCGATCTCACGCGAGTTCGATCATCCACGGTGGGCACGAATCACCATGCACGCTCCCACGAGATGATCATTCTCATCGGGACGTAACTCTTGTTTGTGTCTAGACTAGTTCGTTCTCGATGCGCGGATTGGACCTACTCAATCCACAAGTTTCATTTATTCGTCAATCATAAGTCCTAACATCCTCAAACTTTCCTTCGCATCAAACCGACAAGTCAGACAATCAAAGTTGCCGCGTCCTGATTTTCTGAGTTCGATTATTCTCGCGGCATGAATCACCATGTCAGCGCTCACACGGAATTATCGTCCCAAATTCGACGCAACGCATGTGCGAGGCTGAAGTCGCGCTCGCACAAGACAAGAATGTCGACGCTGTGGTTATCCGCGTAATCATCAAGATACGATCACTTTCATCCAACATTCGCCTCAACCAAAGTACCAAGTATTGTATCCAATTGGAATAATAACACTTGCACGATCATCATTACTCGATTAGAGTGCCCCCGAGTTATCGCATATCGATCTTTGATACGCCTCAATACCATCGACGATAGGCGTAACCTGACGATCTTCCTTTGCAACGAATTCTGAGTCGTGTGAATGATGCTATCGTCTGACTGGATAATCTCCTCGATATTCAAATTCAATTTCGATCATTACCCCTCGAATCGTTCACAACATCAATTTTGACAAACCCAAATTCACGTATCGTTCATCCGTCTATCTTAAGTCATCGACTAACGTATTTCCTCAATTCGCATCATTCCATGCAACTCAAACCATCGAGCACATCGATTTCAATCCTCAGAGTTGTTTGTGTAACTTCAAAGTTAAACCTTTCGCGCACGCTATCTACTTGTCGTGCTAACTTTTCGTATACTATCCGTATCAATTTCTTTGATTCGATTTTACATACTCAATCGTTTTCGCGTTTCATACTCGTACAATCCTCAATCTTTCGCTCGAATGATTTCTAAGACGGACCATACACCACTCGGGATTCGAGTCATCCAATCTAGTCCAAATCGCGTTCGTATTATTCGCTAAGACATGTTGCGGATTCGTTCGACGAATCCCTAGCATAATCGTTCACGTCGTATCGACGCACTAAGTCGTTCGCACTATTCCTCAAAATCTAGAACAATCTTCCATGTACGCCTTAGCGTTAGTCTGATAACGTTCCTATTGATATACACTCCAAGTGTATCTCCGTTCTCGGCCAAGCGGTACTTAACATCGGTTGCGACTCGTTTGCACCAAAAGGTCGAGGTGCGCGATACGCGGACTAAGTTGTGCCGCATAACCATCCTGTATGGACTGTACTTCGGTCTCGTATGCTCGTTCGCTATTGTCTGCGTAAGGTCGTTCAAGCACGCAACGCGTTTGCCAACTTTTAGCACGTGTCTTTTTCTATCAACTCAAGGTCGGTACCGTTCGGCCCAAAGGCCATCACCTATCAATGCGTTCGATTGAACGCTTGTACGAGCTTTCAAAAATATTAGACTTATTGTATGGACATGCCGAGGGATGATCGAGAGATAGCGCACCAACGATATCAACTTTGCGGAAGCAACATTCAGAGCTCGCGAAAACATCAGAGTTAAAGAATTCAATCGATAGTCCAAGGACGTAAAGCCATGCTCTGATACCATTAATGTCACGCCCCGCTCCCGTAGGGGCGATCGTCCTCGCTAAGGCGTGATGCCGCATGAGCCTAGATTGTGCTCGTGCAAGGCGGGTTCCATAACGGCCGATTACAGCGGCGGCGACGGAATCGTCGCACAGAAGTCCCAAGCAGAGACATTGAACACGCAACGAAAATTTAAAATCAAAACACAAGTTATTCAAAAGAAGCTCTTTATTGATATCGAAATAACGGTTACATTGGGGGCGCAAGGCCGAGATTATAATCACTCAAATTCACTCGTCTCACTTTACAAGTCTCTCTGCTCTCTCTCATCTCTCGATACAATACTTGAATTCAGCGGAAGCTTCGGAAGGCGATGTCCATATATTATGTCCCGTATAAGTCTGGTCTACAAGCGGCCGCACGCTTCGAATCGCCAAGGAACTCCGTGCCTCGACGCATCCAAGCGATCCCCGCACCACGAGCTTCTACCTGTGCCTGCACATAAACACTGTGTGGGTGTCAGTACTCAACTGTACTGGTGGAGTGAGCTCCTCGCCCACCCATACAAAACTGACACGTTTATTTTACTTTGTGCAATATAAGCCCCTTTACGATTGTCTTCCTATTCTTGCCTTAGGATCGATTTTAGGACCGACGCCTTGGCCTATTTAGTATCTTTAGACCATCTCCGTGCCTTGCACTAATAATGTACCCATACTTTGCTTCTAGACCGCCATCGTGCTTGCATTGTCAACGTACCGACTCATACTTATCTTTCGTACCATACTCTTGGACGTAACGACTAGGTCGTGTCAAATACTTGCCCGTGCCTCAAATATCGAGGCCGCACTTCGCAGCGTAACCTGACTTATCCAAACTCGCCTTACGGCCCTTCTCGACTTAACGCGAAACGTATAACCCAACTTGTGGAACCGGTGTTGAGAACTCAAGTACGACAACATATCTCGTGCCGAAGCACGTGTCTTTACGTATAACCGAATCGTAGGCTTTATAGTACTTTGGGTGCAACCGAGCACACATTTTACCATTCAACGCATACCGTGCTTACACTTCCTTTGTTATGTCCGACATCGTGCATGCGGATTCGCCGCTTAGCACGCCAATTATCTATATGAAAGGCCACTGGCATGACAAGCCATCGCGGACATAGCTCGGGCAGGCGACGGGTCCTTCAACGCAGGTAGCGATCCCCGTTGAAAACCCCGACTACCCACGCAATAAAAGCATGCGCTGCTATAACGTCTACCTCCTAGGACGACTGGGCCCGGTGCCCCGGCGTATAACCAGTCTAGGCAGAAATCCTTGTCAACAAGGTGTCCAATGACCACGCACCTACGAGACATCTAGACTCACATAAATGCATGACCTACTTGTTGGTATGACCGAAACTATACTTAGCAACTCGTGCTCTGAATCACACTTGGCATAACGTGCCTCGGGACCGCGAGACTCCCAACCGAGGGACCGCCTCGAACTTCTTAACGTGGATAGGAACGCGAGACTCCCAACCGAGGGACCGCCTCGAATACTTAACGTGGATAGGAACGCGAGACTCCCAACCGAGGGACCGCCTCGAATGCTTAACGTGGATAGGAATGCGAGACTCCCAACCGAGGGACCGCCTCGAACTTCTTTGAACTCGAGGGAACGACTACTACATAGCCTTCCAACTTGAACAAAACATGTTCCTTAAGTGCCATGGACCGTGGCTAACTTTACATCGTGCCAACCGTGGCTCGTGCCTTTAACTGACTTACGTCTTACGCGACGCTATCACCCAAGTCATACGTTATATGACGGCCCATGAGATCGTAGGACTATTTGACTTGACAACCGCAGAACGAGCGGGACGGCACTTAGAATGACTTTAGGTCGATCGGCATAACTTTGCCTAACTTACTCAAGCCTACAACTTAACCCGAGGGACGAGCAAAGGCCACGCCAAGCCTTGCGCAGTGGGATCGTGCACGCTTTATCAAGCGTTTATGCGGGCGACGCCTATGACTTAGGCAAGTTCATAGTTTTGTGTCGAAGACCAACTTTCCTCCTCCCAAGCCACGGGACGAAGGACCGAGTGTCATTTTCAAAGCACACCGTGCACCAACTCTAAGCCGACCGTGGGACGTTTTTCATGTTCTAACTCATTTTGACCCGTTGGGTTGATTCCCTTAGCTATGTGGATTCGTCTCTTTTATTATTAAGCCTACTTGTGCAAGTTGAAAACACGATTTATTATGTGAAGGCAAAGATGAGGCAAGTTCACCGAAACCACCCCACCTGAGCGAGCGGTCGTCTTGACCGAGCGAGCCTTCGAGCAGCCGTTGTAAGGCCAAGTCCGAACGCCGTTGGCGTTTCGATTCCTCCGATTGACTGAGCAGGACGGGGCACTACACCAGCTAAGCAATGCGTGCATTTTTTCCAACTTTGTAGACTTGAGCCCTGGAATCACCTTCATGTTCACCAAGTAGCTCATCCCCTTCTCGCTGATATGGCCGAGCCGCCTGTGCCACAACACTGTAGACGCATCACTGACTGCGTTCACCTCTTGTGCCTCATGTGCGCTCCCCTCCATATAGTAGAGATCAGACTTCTTGCTTCCTCTGGCAATCACTATCGAACCTCTGGAAAGCTTCCACTGACTATTCCCGAAGAGATTGAAGAATCCCTCGTCATCCAACCTTCCAACCGACACCAGGTTAAAACGGATATCAGGGACATGACGAACATCTTTGAGAACAAGAACTGCACCCGTCTTCGTCCTCAAATACACATCTCCAATGACAACCGCCTTTGACACATCTCCATTGCCCATCTTCAACACTCCACAGTCGCATGTCGTGTAAGTGGCAAATAGTGCCCTGTTGTGAGATACATGCGCTGAAGCTCCTGAGTCCACCAACCAAGAATTGTCATCGCAGACGAGGTTTGTAATAACCTCATCACCTACGATGATCACATCGCCTCCATGTATCGAGACCGTCGCTGTAGTGTTCTCATCTTGCTTTCCCTTGTCGCCCTTCTTCTCTCTCTTCCAAGTGAAACAGTTCCGCTTGATGTGGCCCTTCTTGCCACAGTGGTAACACTCCGAGTCTTCGTACCGACCCTTGGACTTCCCTCTGCTCTTGTCTCTGCCACCACTTGGACCCCTGTTTTTGCCTCTTCTGCGGCTCTCTGAAACTAGTGCTTCTGAGTGATGGGATGTGGATAAAGTGCCCTGAGAACGTCTACGCATCTCTTTATTCAGTACCCCGCTCTTGGCAAACTCCAGACTGACCACGCCTTCCGGAGCAGAAGCGATCATAGATACTCGTACGGTATCCCACGAGTCTGGCAATGTACATAGCAACCAAAGTTCTTGAACCTCGTCGTCGAACTTGACTCCCATCGAGGATAGCTGGTCCACCACGCCCTGGAACTCACTTAAGTGATCTGTAATGGATGCACCATCTTTGTACCACAGATCCATCATCATCCGGATCAGGAACAATTTGTTTACCCCGGCCTTTTTCGCGTACAAAGATTCCAGCATCTCCCACAACGTCTTCGCATGCTTAATATTGGCAACGTGGTTGTACACGTTCTCGTCAACGAACTATCGCATGTACCCACACACCTGTATATGCTCGAAGTTTCAGTCCTCATCGAATTTGTCACTGGACTTCTTGGATGCAAATACCGAAAGATGCAGCTTCTTGACGAACAGCAAATCATTCATCTTGCTCCGCCAATAATGGTAGTTGGTACCGTTCAGGTTCGCCATGCGCACCGGCTTCGCGTCCATATCTGCTTCCTGGTTTGACTGTCAACTCCTGACACTTCTTTGAACCCAAAGCTCTGATACCACTCTGTTGGGAACGAAGCGCGAAAACCGTTCCCCCAAACCAGAAAGTCCTGCGAGAGAATCGAGCAAAAGCACACAAACCAAAAATGCCAAACACAATCGCAGACACAAAGATTTTTGACGTGGAAAATCCTTGCGAAAAAAACCACGAAACGATCGGAGTCCAACCCTGAAGAACCTCCACTAATGGAATAAAGAGAATACACCCTCTACAAGCTCCTCCTGATCCAACACGGATCACCACAACTCACTTAAAAGAAGAATTTTTTTATTGCGGACTCCGAAGAACAAGAGATGCCGAAAAATTATTCGAAGCAATCTCTCCTTCAAAATAGTCCTTAATCCTCTCTCTCTCTCTCAAAGATTGTAAAGCACTCTTGTTTTGAGATAAATTTACAAGCAGCATGCATCACCCTTTTATAAGCCCTTGGTAATCTATACATGGAAGGCCAATATATATATAGAAACTTCCAATATGCATCAATCATATATTTAATGAAAATCCAATCATAATTGGCTTGCCATAATTGGAAGCCCAATTATGTGGAAAGCTACTATATGAAGGGTCCAATCATAAATATATGATCAAAGTAAATATGGAAATCCAATCATATATTTCTTTACCATATATGTTCCAAAATAGGATCCATGCACTCCCCGAGCTTCTCCGACACACGGATGGCGCTCGTCGCTCTCCGGAATATTCTCCATATAGGTTGGGAACCCCACCCACTCCAACACCACTTCATATAAGTAGTAGACGTGCTCTTAATAATGAAACTACTAATGTTTGTCATGGTCCTAGTTCTTCTCACCAAGTTATTTTTGCCACTAAAGAAGAAAATATAGTAGATGAAGGTAATGACGACGATGACAATAGTGATGATTTAGTTGAAAATATAGATGATGAATTTGATAATAATGATGGTAATGTTGATACTCCTGAATTATTTGTTGGAAGACAATCTAAAAATCATATTAAATTTAGAAGTTTAATTAGTGACATAGCAATTAAGCATAATTTTACTTATTCGGCTACTTCTAGTAATGCTCATAAGATTATATATAAATGTATCTAGTTGTAATTGGAGAGTATACGCTAAATCTATTGGTAATAGCGAGACATTTGTTATCAACATTCTTGCTTATGTGGACTTACAACAGGTAGTCATCCATTAGCTACTACTGTATGGATTAAAAATAAAATATTTAATAAAATTAGAGATGACCAGTCGTATAGTCCATCGCATGTTGTCAAGGATATATATATAGAGAACATCGAATACGTATCAAATATTCAAAAGCTTGGAAAGCTAGAGAAATTGCTTTATCTGAAATAAATTGTAGTTATATCGATGCTTACGGTAGTCTTGAACGATATGCTTCTACAATTATCGAGACAAATGCAGGTAGCAGATGTTTTATAAAAACTAATGAACACAACAGTTTTGAAAGAATTTTTATATGTTTCAAGGCATGCATTGATGGATGTTTAAAGGGATGTCTACCTGTGATTAGTATTGATGCTACTTTTCTTTCATTTAGATATCGGGGTATCTTATTTATTTCTTGTGCTCATGATCCTAACTATCAGTTATATCCAATTGCTTATGATGTTGCCGAAAGTGAAAGCACTGATTCTTAGAGCTGGTTTTTAGGTACAATATTTGTTACATCAGATAGAGTAATAGTCATTTCTCCAACTGGTAGCTGGAATGTATTTCGTCCAGGCCACCAACGTTCCACTAGACTGAATATTAAATCTCTATCATGTCGTAGAAAAGTTATATCGCCAATGTATTTAAATCCAAATATGACCACCATGGCCTATTGTTCGCTGGTCAAATTCCAACACCCAAAGTTGTGTTCATAACGCCATGTCTCATGCTCTCGTATTTGTATATTGTCAGGATAATCATATAAATATATGAAAAAAATTAATTACTACAAAATGATCATTATTACTACAAAATAACAAAAATCTACATAATAATATTTTTTTAGCTAAAATTTAGTATACCTTTCCAAAAAATATTAATTTTGAGATATGTGTCTCACGTTGCTGGATAATCACATCTGTGGTGGGTCCTCCCGGAATAAATTCGTCGTTTTGACGATCCATCTGTTACAAATACCACATTCCAAGATAATAAACACAAAAAAAAAATCGTAATCAAAATTCTTGTAAAAATTTTACCTCTCTGCTTTGTTATGCTTCTTACTTTGCTTTCCTCTTCTCTTCTCTTCTCTTCTCCTCTCTTCTCTTCTCTTCTGTTTCTCTTCTCCTTTTCTTCTTCACTTCTATTGGTCTTCTGGAGGAGGAACGAATGCTTCTTATACACTTAAATTCCACCTCCCCTATATTCCATCACCCCACTACCAAACAACACTATCCCACTATCCAACAATTTACACTTTGTAAGCCCCCTAAATTTCTCGAATTATTTTCGAATTTTTCAATGAATTATTTTCAATAATTCATTTCTATATAATTAATTTCGATTTGATTAATTTTGATTTAATGCTCTTTACCGTGACTTGGATTTCTAGAGCATCAGGGATGCCAGTCTCTGGAAACTTCCTTCTTGGAGTTTGTAGTAGACGAGATTATCTTCACAGTGATATTTTGTGTCCCACTCGAACTTGTTCCCTTGTGCTCCATTTGATTCGCGCAACTTCGGGTCAATTTAGACCAATTTATCGTCTGCCGTAATTCGTGATTTAATTTCCAACTTAATTTCCGGGCCCGACATCGGTCCAATCCAGTCGACCCAATATATGGCCCTGGTCTGTTTTGAGCCTACTATGCACGTGCCACTTGCGCGCTATCAAATTGATCTCTCTCGTGCCCCCAATTCATCCATGAATTAATTGGTTTAATTTATAAATTAATTAAATCTTGGCTTCGACTTTGCCCAAACTTGGCCCAACGTCCGACCCAGTTTGGTGTGGGCCCTGTCATGACTGCCCATACATCCCCCTGATGTGTCTGTATATTTCCCTATTTAAAAACACGTTTATTTTATATAAATATCTCTTTTGCTCTCTCTTTTATATGTATATATATATACATATATAACATAATATATATAAATATCCTCACATCACTCTCTCTCACTCCCATCAACCCACACACCACCTCACCCCCTCTCCCCATGTCAGCCGAATGGCAAACCCCCCCCCCCCCTCTCTCTCTCTTTAATATCTCTCTTCCTCTCACTCTCTTTATTCTCACCCTTCTCTCTTTATATATATATGTTATATATATACACAGACACATATCTCTCTTACTCTCACCCTCTACTTACACTCACCCCCCCCATCACACACACTCCCCTCTCCCATCAGCCGACTTCACCCCCTCCCTCTCTTTCATATCAAAAACACTCTCCCTCTCTCATTAATATTATAACACACACACACACACATACATACTCATCACTCTCTTCCTCCTTCCTTCCCACAGTCCAGCCGAGCCGACCCATGGCCGAGCCCCTGGCCGACGGCCAGCCCCACCACCCTAGGCCGAGCTCACCCTTCTCCTCATCTTCACCATCATCTTCATCATCATCTTCATCATCATCATCACCATCTTCTTCATCATCATCTTCATCATCAACCTCCACCACCATTTCCACCTCCTCCACCACCCGTACACCGCCTCGCCGTCGTACCCCGTCGCCCCGCCGCCGCGTCGGCCAAGCATGCAGCAGCAGCAGCTAGCAGCGCAGCCGCAGCAGCAGCGCGCACAGTGCGCGCGTGCGCGGGCCGCCGTCGCGCGCTGCCGCGCCGTCGCACGGCGCTGCCGCCGGTCGCCGCTGCCGTGGTCGGCCACCCCTGGCCCGGGCGCACCCTCCGGCGAGCACCCCCGACTGCCAGCTCCTTCCCCGACGTGCCACGTAGGCTATTCGTGCATTTTGCACGAAATCCCGGCGTGACGCGCGCGGGATCAAGGCTGAAAGTTCGCACCGGGACAGCAACTTCGCACGTGTTTTCTGGAAGATCCGACCGTTGGATCGGCGAACTCCTTGCTCCGTCGCAATCTCGGTATATACCCCTTTATCTCTGTCAAATTTCATCCGTTAATTTCGTCGTTTGATACATCAAAACCGGCCACCAAGTTGACGTTTTAATTTGTACTATTTTTGGACAGTTTTGCGACGCCAACTTCGCGGGTTCGTATCTTCGTCGTTGCAGCTCCGTTTTGTGCGCCACCAGTTTCGGTGCACAGCTGGTATAACCCTCTTCCTGCCCCCTTTAGATTTCATTTCAGTTTGAGCTTGTTAGGTCGGTCGAATTCGACGCCAAAGTTGGCCGTTCGAATTCTTAGTGTTGCACTTGTAAAATTCCATTTTTGAACCCGGGACTCCGGATTCAATTTCTGACACCACCAGTAGACTCGTGGCGTCGTTCTGGCATGTTTTCATATAAAGTTTGCTTGATTTGGAGAACGTGGGCCCTGGCACGCATTTCGGTGCAAAGCGGGTCCCACCTTCTGGGTCAACGGGTCATTTTGAGTTCGGCTCATCGGAATCCAATTCCGGATATACCGTTGAGTTCGTAACGTCATTCTGGACTCGTTGACATATAATTTGCTGAGTTTTGAGGACATTGGCTCCGACACGCTTTTCCGTGCAAATCGGTTTCCAATGTCCTGGTCAACGGACCAATTTGAGATCGGGTCAACGGAATCCAATTCTGGATATACCATTGGGTTCGTATCGTCATTCTGGATTCGTGGACATATAATTTGTTAGGTTTTGTGCACTTTTATTTCGGCACGTTTTTCGGTGCAAAGTGTGTCCAACGGCGGACATCATTTTGGCCCGAAATTACCGTTTTTGTCCCTGTGTCCAAATTGGACTTTTGGACAGGCGATTCTAGCTGATTTGACCATTCTGGACACGTTGGTGATGTTAGTTACATCATCCGACAATATCTGTAGGTTTTTATCATATTGTTATAATCTTTCTCCTTTTGTGGTATTTTGAGATCCGTCGATTCCAGTGATTTCACAATCACTGAAATTGATATGTTGACCCTGAAAATGTTTATAGAGACTAGCTTTGACCCTGTTGACCATGGTTGACTGCTTTGACTGAACATCGAAGTAGAGTCAACATTTGACCTAGGTTAGCCTAGTTTGACCTAGAGTTGACCATAGTTGACCAGTTGACCAAAAGTCAACTGTAAGTCAACTATTGACCCAATTTGACCCAGTTTGACTTGGTTTGACTTATTGTGGCCTAGTTTGACTTAGTGGACTGAGTCTGACCTAGATTGCGTAGCTTATACTATAGAAACAAGTCTAACACTGTTGAACCCTAATTAGTTTATATATATCTTATCTTAGGTCTGTGGCATCACTCTGAGCATCGACCCCATTTGACAGCTCAGGACCGCAGGCGAGTACATTCACTGATAGTTTTCATTGTCTTGATATTTGCTATATCCGATTCAGTCGTAGTGTCTTACTTGATTCTCAGACACGATAGCTCACGGACTAGTATTGTCGGATTCCTGTCATGAGATGTCATTCCTGGATTTCTTGGGATACTGGTACTTGCTTAGTCTTGATTCTCGTA
The DNA here is from genome assembly GCA_029216955.1 of Iris pallida. Classification (NCBI taxonomy): domain Eukaryota; kingdom Viridiplantae; phylum Streptophyta; class Magnoliopsida; order Asparagales; family Iridaceae; genus Iris; species Iris pallida. Next base: position 1,991,427 of record JANAVB010023600.1, read on the forward strand.
CTTGTATTGACGCCGATTCCTGAAGAGGACTTGCTCCCCTCTTTGGAAATCCCGCGTCATGACGTGCTATGTCCGGATCCGTATACTATTCGGGGAATGGGGAATATTATAGATAGTGTGATCAATGCCCACCTTGAGTTACTACTTGTATCATAGCTATACCCTCACCTCACGATGGGTATAGCCTGACCTGTGCTACTACTTGCTCCATAGCTTACCATCCCGGCCGGGCCGAGTCTACGTATTTGTAGCCGGTCGGCTGGAAGCCTGATCTTGACCCATACCGATCACATTATGCTATAATATTCGAGGCACATTTTATATTACTTTATCTTATCATATATTCTGTTCTGTTCTACATACAGTACTTCTCACCATGCTATGATTTCAGTTACTCACATGTTTTATATGTCTCTATAATGTACCTTGATTGGAGACTAAGTTCTGCTCGGGAGAAGGGTTACAACCCCGGTCCTTGTTTGGTTTAAGGGTTGTAGCTCAGCTTCCGAACGGTTCCCAAGTCTTCATATATCTTTGTCTTGTAGTTCATTATACTGTCTCTTATAGAATTTGTCAATTCACATGGAACTGCTGTTAGTGTTTGTACTTGCTCATTTTCCTGACAGGATACCGTTGATAATATTTTAGGAGTTGTTATACCATTAGTGGACTTCATGATGTTGCTAGCTGGGGTGGATCTCATTATTATTCTATGTGAGTTGCCTGGGAGTTATCCTTAGTTAGTCTTGTTGTTCCTTCTTATTTTTCTGTCTTATGTTTCCTTCTAGTAGTTTCTAGTTGTTCTTGTGCTTTAGTTATCTTTCTTGTCTTATCATCCCTAGCTGTTGTGATGTGACTAGAGTATATTTATAGTTATAGGCCTTCTAGATGTAGTATATATTTATTGGGTACTAGACAGCGTTCTACCGCCGATACTGCGGCGTAGGCTGGGCGTCGTCTACGTATTCGTACCCGTATATTCGGGTGCGGGTCGTGACACGTTTTTAGTGGTGGCCCATGCAGGTCAGTCTTTGCAATTAATGCGAAGTCGTGGTAGTACTTGATCTTTTCTGTACTACTGCGAGCCTGCCCTAGGATTAAGGTTGAGTCATAGAATATTTTAGGAATTTGGTACTCAGTCACATATTAGGAACTCTTGGTAGATTCCAGGGATGACCCATGGGAATCTTATTTCGAACTTTTCGAAACTTTTTCCATTTGTTCTTGTCCGTCCTGATTTCTGAAACATCTGTCCGTTATCAACTTTATTCTTTCTTGGAATGAGTTTGTGGACCCCAGAGGGAAGGTATAAGTTGAACTTATATATCTTCTAGGTCGAGACGTGAATATGATTTATCAGTCTCATATCAGGTTGAGATTGTTTTAGATTATATTCCAATGATTTCCTTTTATCTTGACCTAGATAGTACCTTTGGGACTTCTCCTGAGAATTTTCTTCTAAACTCTACCTCGGGATCTGTTTCCGCTAGTTTCCATCTACTTATCCTTGATTCGTTGTTGAAGTTTTGAATCTTGATATTTCGTTGTTGATTTCGATGTTAATTCTGTTTGAAGATAAGTTTCTCTGGATTGAGTTAAGATATTCTGATAAACATATTTTATGAGGACGATGAGAACGATAAATGTCTATTTTATTTATGGAGTTTAGAATTTATCGCAGTCATATTAGCTAGCCTGACAAGGGCATGGAGCCTGATTTTGGATATACTATCCTGGTTATGGCATCTAGATTCTCTTGCAGCCATACCGGTTGGCGTGGTAAAGAATCTAGATGACATGATTTTAGGGTGTATACCCTAGTTATGGACTCTATCGTTTATTGCAGCTATGTTTACTGGCGTGGCAAAAATTCTGGCAACATGATTCTGGATAGACGTGTATGGTTATCAGGTCATACCTTAAATTAATTCACTTCTTTTGACCTATTGATCAAGGATAATCCCTACCATTATTTCTTGTTCCGTCATTTGTCTTCTCATCATATGATGATTTTCTCATCTTGTTATTACTTCAACAATCCTGATTAATTATGTCTTGATTTCACCAATCACCTGTCTTTTATCCATTCCTGTCAACTGCACTGTGAAGTCATTTAAAATTTTGTTTCTTTTCACCTTGGAAATGTTAAGGAAGTATCGTAAATCATCTCGTTCGGAAGGCAGATTTATTATCATGTGGTATCTTGGTAGAAATATGGAATGTTGGATCTAGTGTAGAAATTTGAGATAGGAGTATGATTGAGGTTGGAACTGAAATTAAGGGGTCAATATAATCAGTTTAGAAATGGGTTACTAGGATATTCGAGGATGAATTACTTGGAAAGCAAGTTCAAGGATTTCAAATAAGAAGGACAATAGGATATACATTAATGGTATGAAAATTCATATTTCGTGGATATAGTCTAGAAACTGGACAAGGCATTGGTAAGAGGATAGAGAACACAAGGGTTTTGAGTCCAAAAAAAAAAAAAAAAGGGAGAAGAGATTTTGTGAATATAATTTATTAATTGAGATGGTTGATAATTGAAAGTATATGATGAAGAAATATGAAGGTTGATTGGTAGTGGAAGAATAAGTTTTGTAAGGCCTAGTGGTATTAGATTGAATAACACCCTGAGAGTGATTTGAACAAGTTTAAGGATATTATAAACTTGATTTAGAGGTTTCAGATCAATATAGGACAAGGTGGAAGAATTCGGATTTAAGGATGATTAAGTGGATAGTGTGGAGTTCTAGTTAAGAGTGTACTTCTTGATTAGGGTTTTGGAATTTAGGATCTGGCCTATGGTATCATGACAATGTCCAATCTTCATGACGGATGGGTAATTCTGGAAGTAGTTGTATAAGATTGGTTTTTTATATGAGACTTATGAGATTAAAGGTGTGATTGGCCAATGATGACCAGATAAACTTGATAGTATCAGATAGAGATGATTAACTTGGCTTCCCTATGAAACCTTGTCTTTGATTTCTACTAAAGAGAAATTTGACTTATTCCATATCTCTGAATCATCCCTTGAGTTTTCAATATCGTTAAATCGTAATTTTCTTGATCGCGACCGAACGACTTTGATCATCTCTTCTATTCGTACCCGTATCCTGGGTCGTACTCAATTGAGTTAAATTCAATTCTAACTTGAATTTCCATCCTTGGACGCTCGTGCCCAGATTTCGTTGATCTTATACTCCATCTTGCCCAAATTCTTATTTACTCAAAAGTTGATCAACTTGGATCATGTTGAGACAAATTTCTTTATCGTGGTTGGATTCCAATGCTATTAACCCTCGTGTATTGCCTTCTGATTTTGAGCATGTTTGGATTTTGAAACACTCGTGCCTATACTCTTTTCGACTTTGATTTGATTTTCTGATTGTATCTGAAATTTTCTTGTGCTTAATCGTGCCTATATGATTCTGTTCATATTTTTGATTCTATCGTGCAGAAATTTTTCATCGTGCCTGAATAATTGTGAATTGATTATCTTAATCGTGCAAACTTGTCATTCTATGATCATGCCTAAGTTTTTGCCTAAAAACTTTCTATCTTGTTTTACCCCTACTACAACCTTAATTTCGAGGACGAAATTTCTATAAGGTGGGTAGGATGTAAGCCCCCTAAATTTCTCGAATTATTTTCGAATTTTTCAATGAATTATTTTCAATAATTCATTTCTATATAATTAATTTCGATTTGATTAATTTTGATTTAATGCTCTTTACCGTGACTTGGATTTCTAGAGCATCAGGGATGCCAGTCTCTGGAAACTTCCTTCTTGGAGTTTGTAGTAGACGAGATTATCTTCACAGTGATATTTTGTGTCCCACTCGAACTTGTTCCCTTGTGCTCCATTTGATTCGCGCAACTTCGGGTCAATTTAGACCAATTTATCGTCTGCCATAATTCGTGATTTAATTTCCAACTTAATTTCCGGGTCCGACATCGGTCCAATCCAGTCGACCCAATATATGGCCCTGGTCTGTTTTGAGCCTACTATGCACGTGCCACTTGCGCGCTATCAAATTGATCTCTCTCGTGCCCCCAATTCATCCATGAATTAATTGGTTTAATTTATAAATTAATTAAATCTTGGCTTCGACTTTGCCCAAACTTGGCCCAACGTCCGACCCAGTTTGGTGTGGGCCCTGTCATGACTGCCCATACATCCCCCTGATGTGTCTGTATATTTCCCTATTTAAAAACACGTTTATTTTATATAAATATCTCTTTTGCTCTCTCTTTTATATATGTATATATATATACATATATAACATAATATATATAAATATCCTCACATCACTCTCTCTCACTCCCATCAACCCACACACCACCTCACCCCCTCTCCCCATGTCAGCCGAATGGCAAACCCCCCCCTCTCTCTCTCTTTAATATCTCTCTTCCTCTCACTCTCTTTATTCTCACCCTTCTCTCTTTATATATATATGTTATATATATACACACACACATATCTCTCTTACTCTCACCCTCTACTTACACTCACCCCCCCCCCCCCATCACACACACTCCCCTCTCCCATCAGCCGACTTCACCCCCTCCCTCTCTTTCATATCAAAAACACTCTCCCTCTCTCATTAATATTATAACACACACACACACACATACATACTCATCACTCTCTTCCTCCTTCCTTCCCACAGTCCAGCCGAGCCGACCCATGGCCGAGCCCCTGGCCGACGGCCAGCCCCACCACCCTAGGCCGAGCTCACCCTTCTCCTCATCTTCACCATCATCTTCATCATCATCTTCATCATCATCATCACCATCTTCTTCATCATCATCTTCATCATCAACCTCCACCACCATTTCCACCTCCTCCACCACCCGTACACCGCCTCGCCGTCGTACCCCGTCGCCCCGCCGCCGCGTCGGCCAAGCATGCAGCAGCAGCAGCTAGCAGCGCAGCCGCAGCAGCAGCGCGCACAGTGCGCGCGTGCGCGGGCCGCCGTCGCGCGCTGCCGCGCCGTCGCATGGCGCTGCCGCCGGTCGCCGCTGCCGTGGTCGGCCACCCCTGGCCCGGGCGCACCCTCCGGCGAGCACCCCCGACTGCCAGCTCCTTCCCCGACGTGCCACGTAGGCTATTCGTGCATTTTGCACGAAATCCCGGCGTGACGCGCGCGGGATCAAGGCTGAAAGTTCGCACCGGGACAGCAACTTCGCACGTATTTTCTGGAAGATCCGACCGTTGGATCGGCGAACTCCTTGCTCCGTCGCAATCTCGGTATATACCCCTTTATCTCTGTCAAATTTCATCCGTTAATTTCGTCGTTTGATACATCAAAACCGGCCACCAAGTTGACGTTTTAATTTGTACTATTTTTGGACAGTTTTGCGACGCCAACTTCGCGGGTTCGTATCTTCGTCGTCGCAGCTCCGTTTTGTGCGCCACCAGTTTCGGTGCACAGCTGGTATAACCCTCTTCCTGCCCCCTTTAGATTTTATTTCAGTTTGAGCTTGTTAGGTCGGTCGAATTCGACGCCAAAGTTGGCCGTTCGAATTCTTAGTGTTGCACTTGTAAAATTCCATTTTTGAACCCGGGACTCCGGATTCAATTTCTGACACCACCAGTAGACTCGTGGCGTCGTTCTGGCATGTTTTCATATAAAGTTTGCTTGATTTGGAGAACGTGGGCCCTGGCACGCATTTCGGTGCAAAGCGGGTCCCACCTTCTGGGTCAACGGGTCATTTTGAGTTCGGCTCATCGGAATCCAATTCCGGATATACCGTTGAGTTCGTAACGTCATTCTGGACTCGTTGACATATAATTTGCTGAGTTTTGAGGACATTGGCTCCGACACGCTTTTCCGTGCAAATCGGTTTCCAATGTCCTGGTCAACGGACCAATTTGAGATCGGGTCAACGGAATCCAATTCTGGATATACCATTGGGTTCGTATCGTCATTCTGGATTCGTGGACATATAATTTGTTAGGTTTTGTGCACTTTTATTTCGGTACGTTTTTCGGTGCAAAGTGTGTCCAACGGCGGACATCATTTTGGCCCGAAATTACCGTTTTTGTCCCTGTGTCCAAATTGGACTTTTGGACAGGCGATTCTAGCTGATTTGACCATTCTGGACACGTTGGTGATGTTAGTTACATCATCCGACAACATCTGTAGGTTTTTATCATATTGTTATAATCTTTCTCCTTTTGTGGTATTTTGAGATCCGTCGATTCCAGTGATTTCACAATCACTGAAATTGATATGTTGACCCTGAAAATGTTTATAGAGACTAGCTTTGACCCTGTTGACCATGGTTGACTGCTTTGACTGAACATCGAAGTAGAGTCAACATTTGACCTAGGTTAGCCTAGTTTGACCTAGAGTTGACCATAGTTGACCAAAAGTCAACTGTAAGTCAACTATTGACCCAATTTGACCCAGTTTGACTTGGTTTGACTTATTGTGGCCTAGTTTGACTTAGTGGACTGAGTCTGACCTAGATTGCGTAGCTTATACTATAGAAACAAGTCTAACACTGTTGAACCCTAATTAGTTTATATATATCTTATCTTAGGTCTGTGGCATCACTCTGAGCATCGACCCCATTTGACAGCTCAGGACCGCAGGCGAGTACATTCACTGATAGTTTTCATTGTCTTGATATTTGCTATATCCGATTCAGTCGTAGTGTCTTACTTGATTCTCAGACACGATAGCTCACGGACTAGTATTGTCGGATTCCTGTCATGAGATGTCATTCCTGGATTTCTTGGGATACTGGTACTTGCTTAGTCTTGATTCTCGTACTTGTATTGACGCCGATTCCTGAAGAGGACTTGCTCCCCTCTTTGGAAATCCCGCGTCATGACGTGCTATGTCCGGATCCGTATACTATTCGGGGAATGGGGAATATTATAGATAGTGTGATCAATGCCCACCTTGAGTTACTACTTGTATCATAGCTATACCCTCACCTCACGATGGGTATAGCCTGACCTGTGCTACTACTTGCTCCATAGCTTACCATCCCGGCCGGGCCGAGTCCACGTACTTGTAGCCGGTCGGCTGGAAGCCTGATCTTGACCCATACCGATCACATTATGCTATAATATTCGAGGCACATTTTATATTACTTTATCTTATCATATATTCTGTTCTGTTCTACATACAGTACTTCTCACCATGCTATGATTTCAGTTACTCACATGTTTTATATGTCTCTATAATGTACCTTGATTGGAGACTAAGTTCTGCTCGGGAGAAGGGTTACAACCCCGGTCCTTGTTTGGTTTAAGGGTTGTAGCTCAGCTTCCGAACGGTTCCCAAGTCTTCATATATCTTTGTCTTGTAGTTCATTATACTGTCTCTTATAGAATTTGTCAATTCACATGGAACTGCTGTTAGTGTTTGTACTTGCTCATTTTCCTGACAGGATACCGTTGATAATATTTTAGGAGTTGTTATACCATTAGTGGACTTCATGATGTTGCTAGCTGGGGTGGATCTCATTATTATTCTATGTGAGTTGCCTGGGAGTTATCCTTAGTTAGTCTTGTTGTTCCTTCTTATTTTTCTGTCTTATGTTTCCTTCTAGTAGTTTCTAGTTGTTCTTGTGCTTTAGTTATCTTTCTTGTCTTATCATCCCTAGCTGTTGTGATGTGACTAGAGTATATTTATAGTTATAGGCCTTCTAGATGTAGTATATATTTATTGGGTACTAGACAGCGTTCTACCGCCGATACTGCGGCGTAGGCTGGGCGTCGTCTACGTATTCGTACCCGTATATTCGGGTGCGGGTCGTGACACACTTTCCCATACACCACTTCCCAATAAACCTACCCCCATCATCTCCTCCCACCACCCCAACCACATATACCCCCCCCCCCCCCCCCCCCCCAAAACAACCATTAAACCCACCACCATTAAACCAACAACAAACCCAACCGGCTACCATTAAACCGAACCACCCACATGAATTCAGCCAGATGGACTGGCCGAAATTCCGCCAATTCGTCTACCGGAAAAGTTCGTTTTTCAAAATTTTGGCAAAATTGTTACTTCCAATACAATTATATAAAAATTTGTTACTTTGTAGCAAATTTTTTGTCATAATAAATACTTGGTATCCATTATCATGTCTTTCCACTATAATGGTTTTATATACTAATTATTTGCAAATATCTCATCTTCTGTAAATCTATAAAGAAAAAAGAAAAAGAAATAATTTTTCACAAAAAAAAAAGGTTTCTTTGCAAATATTTGACTTTTTAAAAAGAAAAAAATAAGCATAATAAAAATTGGTAAATTATAAACAACAACTTATTATGCAACATCCCCTAACTTGTTTATTATATAATAAATTAGCATAAAATACACCTGCAAAATAAGTGTACAACTGAGAGTACTCTTTAAAGACGAAATTCCTGAATACTTTGAACAAGGCGTAGACGCATAAAGATGTGGATTGATAGTGACAACGCTTTGAAGTTACTAGCTAACTACATCACTAACTAGAAACCTACAAATAGATTAACCAACAGCCTCAACTGAAATTTTATTTTTTTTTTGAGAGAATAACTGAATTTTTTTTATTTGCTTTGATTTCTTCTAAAAATATTTTCTACACCCTTTCTATAATATCAATGATTACTATGCTTACTTCATGTTCATATTAAAGTACACAAAATTGTGCATAATCCCCACAGGGTGACTTGAATATTAAATGACAAAGTTGGGTCATTGCTTATATAGATTATAAAAATTATGATCAAACATCACATAAATTTTAAATTACTCGTGCGTGTTTGACATTTTCATCAATATAAATGTTTCTTTATTTATTTCTATAGTGTTGTTATGATATTTGTTGCATACCTTTCATACCTGGACTCCAATGAACTATTGATATTACATTTTTTTTTTTTTAAATCCATTAGTCTAAGTTTAAATAGAGGGTTATTAAGTGTTAGGGTCTCATATAATATTCGATATTTACGTTTCTATATTATCCAGAAGAGAATTTGGATCTCCTAGACCTAAACACAAATTTCGAATATCATATACTAGACCATATATAAAATGAAACATAAATTTCGAATATTATGGAGATCTAAATAAGATCTAATGGTCAGTTCAAGTCAACCGTTAGGACGAGATCGAAATTGTTTTCAGAATAATATGAAGACATATATAAATGTAAATTTTGAATATTATACAAAAAAAAAAAAAAAAAAACCTTTACATAAAATAGAACCTTATGTAATAAAAATTAATTGTGGAGGCATATGGAGCTTAGAGAGGAATTGAAGGAGGAGGGCTTTGGTGAGGATTTCCTTTAGACCCGGATCTTACTAATGCCTCTGCCACATATGTTCAGTGAGAGAATTCTTCTACTTGGACAACAATTTAGTACCTACAATTTTCTTCTCTCTCTCTCTCTCTCTCTCTCTCTCTCTCTTGATCATGGCTACAAGGAATCTAGGGTCCAAAGCAGAAGCATTTCAGCTTGAAGGGCAAACATGGTATCAAGAGTTCTTTCTATAGTGTTAAAATATATTTTTTTTCTTGATCGTGTCAAGTTTCATGCATGTGTTCTTGTGTACGCAGGACATGCAAGAATGACCTCCCAAGTGATGTCACCATCAACATAGGAGAAATATCCTTCCATCTTCACAAGGTACGTCCTGTGTCGCCGTATCCACATCGTGTCCTTATTGGTTTCCGTGTCTGTGTTTATCGGTACAACATAGATTTTACGTATTTATGTTCTTTAATGATTCCGCCATGGTGGTAGAACCGAGCTAACAGGAGGGCCAGTGGACTTCTGCCATGTGGCAGAACGAATACAGACCGCAGATAAAATATTATTTTCTTTAACGAATATAAACTTGAGGGTTTTTTTTTTTTTTTTTCAGTTTCCTTTGCTCAGTAGGAGTGGTCTGCTTCAGAAGATGATCAACGAGTTCCATAGCGAGGACGGAAGAGGCTGCATTCTGCAGATTCACGACCTCCCCGGAGGGCCGAAGACGTTCGAGCTCGTCGCGAAGTTCTGCTACGACGTGAGGTTCGAGCTCAACGTCCTCAACGCCATCCCCCTGCGCTGCGCCGCCGGCCACCTCCGCATGACCGAGGACCTGGTGGAAGGAAACCTCGCGGCGCAGGCCGACGGCTTCCTCGGCGAGGTCTTCGACAGGCACTGGAGGGACACGGTGCGGGTCCTCGAGACGTGCGAGCCCCTCCTCCCCCTCGCCGAGGAGCTGGGCGTCGTGTCGAGGTGCATCGACGCGCTGGCGGCCAAGGCCTGCGCCGACCCGACCATATTCGGCTGGCCCCTGGTCGGCGGCGCGGTCGCCAGCCCGGAGAGCCCGATGTGGAACGGGATCGACGCCGCCGGGGAGAAGCCCCGGTCGCCGAAGGCCGACTGGTGGCACGAGGACGCCTCGACGCTCAGCCTGCCGATGTACAAGCGGCTGATCCTCGGGATCAAATCGAGAGGCATGAGACCGGAAACTATAGCGGGCTCACTGAAGAGCTACGCGACGAAGCATCTGACAGTAGCGAGCAGCGCGCCGCTGCTGCAGCCGGCTCCGGTCCCGGAGAGCGAAGAAAGAACGATCCTCCACGAGATCTTCGAGCTGCTCCCGACGGAGAAGGGCGCGTGCCCGACGCGGTTCCTGGCCACGCTGCTCCGCGCCGCGATGGCCCTGCACGCGAGCCCGTCGTGCTGCGAGAGCCTGGAGAGGAGGATCGGCGCGCAGCTGGACGACGCCGCGCTGGAGGACGTCCTGATACCGAACCTGCAGGGCTACTCCGTCGAGACGCTCTACGACGTAGACTGCGTCCAGAGGATCGTGGAGAGCTTCGTGTCGGAGTATCACCAGTCCGCCGTCGACGGCGACGTGAGCTGTAGTCCGGCGATAGTGTTGGAGATGCCGGATACTTCCTCGGCGCTGACGCCGGTGGCTGCGGTGGCGAAGCTCGTCGACGGGTACCTTGCGGAGGTCGCGACGGACGTGAACCTGAAGTTCCTCAAGTTCCAGTCGCTGGCGGCCGCGATACCGAGCTACGCGAGGCTTTCCGACGACGGCATCTACCGGGCAATCGATATTTATCTTAAGGTGATTCTACTAGTCTTTTACAGTTGCATTCGAAATCCGTGTCGGACACATCAAAATCGATACCGTGTCCCTCCCACCGTGTACTTACTGTATCGTGTCTGACACATACTGGATACGTAGCGAACACAAACCGGACGAGTCAAATTACACTAGGACAGACCGGGGTGTCGTGTCCGTGTCCGTGTCGTGGTGTCCTTCCGTATTCGCAATTGCATTCAAATCCCGATGTTACTATTGGCAATACTGCAAGTCATTGTAGGAAGCACGGGCACTCTAATCTGGGTCGTATCGTGTCGGACACATCAAAATATATACCATGTCCCTTTCATTGTGTCCTTACTGTATCGTGTCTGACACATTGGATATGTATCGGAAACAAACTGGAAGCCTCATATTCCGGTGTCCGCGTGTCTTTGCGTCCTTTCGTATTTTGCGGTGTCACATGGTTATTCTGATCATCGATCCAATTATTCGTGCATGCTGCAGTCCCACCCGTGGGTGTCGGACGCGGACCGCGAGCAGCTCTGCCAGCTGATGGACTGCCAGAAGCTGTCCCTCGAGGCGTGCACGCACGCCGCCCAGAACGAGAGGCTCCCGCTGAGGGTGATCGTGCAGGTGCTGTTCTTCGAGCAGCTGCGCCTCCGCACGACGATTGCGGGGTGGTTCTACGTATCGGACAACCTCGACGGCGGCGGCAGCGCCGGGGCTACCCGAGCGACTAGCGCACCGGCATCGCAGTCGAAGAAGAGCAACGGCAGCAGGGCGGTCCAGTCGGAGATAACGGTGGAGCAGCACGACGAGGAGGAGGAGGAGATAAAGATGCGGGTGTGGGAGCTGGAGAGGGAGTGCTGGAAGCTGAAGGAGGAGCTGCAGAAGCACAGCGGGAAGTCGAACACGGACACGAACACGAACAAGGGGTTCTGGGACAGGTTCTGCAGCAAGTTCGGGGTGCGCGCGCTCGGCGTGCGGGTGCAGCAGCACCAGCACCACCAGCAACAGTGCAGCTCGCCGCGGATGCACAAGCACTGCAACGACGAGCAAGTGTCGACGCAGTGCTAGCTAGCTAGACTAGACCAGGATTTGCAATTTGACATGCATGAGATTTTGCACAAACTCGCTCGCTATATTTTCTGTTGCTCGTCTTGATTTTCTTTTGTATCAGAATGTAAGTATATATACAATTCTTTTCCTTCTTTTGTAGCCTAAATTATTTTGAATTTTAACCCATGTATCTTCACAATATTTTCACATAATAATAATAATAATAATGTAATTCCTATCCTTTACTTCTGCTTTCACAATGTATTTATTCTTTCTGGAAATTGCTGAGAAACCCAATTTCGGGGTGGGCTTTTATGAAATGCCCACCCGCTGGATAAGTTTTATGAAATTGAGCAGCGTATGGAAGAAGATGGAGTATTGAAACGTTTTTTAAGAGCAGTTTTGTGGGTGTTTCCAATAAATTAAAAGGAAGGGCAAAAGGGTCATTTGGAACCCGCTTTGGATAAGTTTCTCTAATTCTGGACACGCGATGAAAGTTTTTTTAGCGGTGGGTTTTACATAAAACTTTTTTAGTTTTTGGGCATTTCATAAATCTTCCCTTCTTCTTTTTATACTCACTATTATGAAAGAACAAAAATGATATTTGGCTCCCATTTTGGGACACCCATGATTGCTGAACAACATTAACAATTAATTAACATAAACATAAACATTAGTATTAATACTAATGTTAAATGTCAGTCAGAAGATGATATCATCTAAAAAATATTGGAAGACATAATTGTTATGAGAAACAAATACTTACTGCTACTAGGAAACAAATACTAACTGCTATGAGAAACAAATGCTTACTGTAGGAAGATGAGTACAAAAACGAACTGCTATTGAAAAATATACTACATCCTGTCTCAATCATAATTGTTCATAACTAGTGCTGCTGGAAAAAACAAAAACAAACAGGATCATATAGAAGAAGATGATAGTTCTTTCTTTTGTATACTATACTAAAACTCTCTCCTCTCTCTCTCATAATCTCACCGCCGAATGTAGAATCGATTAAGCCACCTCGATATGGTCGCAAGTAGTATCGCCGCAAGCAGGCCCACTGCCGCCGCAAGCAAGTCCACTATCGCCGCAAGTAAGTCCGCTGTCTCTGTAAGAAGTTCTCTCAGCGCGCCATGAAGTTCTCTCAACCTTCTCCACATCGGACGACAGCACCAGCTCTCGTGCCTTCTTACTTCCTCCAAGCCAGCAGCATCGTAGGGGAAGAGCTCATCACAGGAATCGCAACTATAATACTGAGTAACCATTGTTTCTGAAAATATAAGTATAACAAAGAATTTGTTAGAAATCTCAAAATTATAACAAAGAAAGCAATAAAAATAAAGCAAGCAAAAACCTCTTAATACACTATCAAAACAAGAAACTCCTAAATAAATGGTTGACTGAAATATTTATTCGAAATGCAACTTTTTTGTCTTAGTATCTTGCTTCGCACCAAACGAAAATTCGGATGAAATTAAGGTAATTGCGATTTAAATTTGCAGGCCTATTACACCATGTGAAGATACATGGGTTAAGCTATGGAACCTTAAAAAAAAGCTCCACAAAAGATCTCGAGTCTGGTTGTCCAGCCCTCTATGTTGGTTGTCAAATTCCTAACCATGGTTGCTATGAGAAGGTCGTGCCAGAAAACCTAGATGGTCAATTACAACATGTAGCCATGTCCTTCCGTAATTTGTATTTGTAGGGTGTTTGTACCAGTATCCATGTTTGTGCCAGATCACCTATATGAAAAAAATCCATATCTCGTATCCGTATCGTTTCCTTACCCATATCCGCATCTCTATTCGTGCAAAAATATAGATGGATAGGTAGGCCTACCATAGTTGATAGATTATGCTAGGTATCATGTCTTTATACAGCTCAAGGTTTTTCTTTCCTTTAGATATATATGAATCATGATCTAGGATTTGAGTTGTCACAACACAGTCCCAAAATACGCGGGATCAAGCCACATGGCAATGGTCAACAACGAATCCAAGCAGCGCAAATAAATACAAGAGTAAAATAGCATAACAAAACTGGAACTGAAATGAAACTGTAACATAGTGGGAATGTATACTTGTCTCGATCCGGAAAGTGGGGATGGCAATTTGACACAAAGTCTGAGTCTAAATACTCCAAAGAACCTAGAGATAAATTAGGAATTTGTTAATTGCTTGGTTATTGATTTCTTTACACACTAGACTCTATTTCTATGCAGTAATATAATTTGAGGCTAACTATAAACCACATGGTTACTCTAATCCAATTGATGATCAACATATGCTCTTATGCATATGTACTTCAGTTACTACCATGCCTACATGGGTTATTTATTATATACACCTAAGAGTTGCCTATATGGAGCCTAGAGGTAAATTACTGCCAATACCTCCATCCAAAAGTAGGTTAGCAGTCCTGCCTAGTGACCACAGTCTACTCTCAAAACCGCACCCCAGATTAAATCCCTGGCCTACTGCAACTCACTCAATACCAAGGTTCGCAGTATCCATATCGTAATCTATATCGGACCATTCCTATGAGTTTAGGTATCGGCAATATCGGTAGTATCGTGATGTGGGCCCACCTATCATCATTTAGTCATAAAGGGGTATTGTGGTCTTTCACCACAATAACCCTCTTAGGGTTTTGTTTCTCCTTTCTATTTATAGCTAGGGCTGGCCGTCATTAGTTTTCATGCTTGTATTGAAAAGAAACTCTCAAGTATCAATAAGAAGGATTTAGACTTTGTCCGTCCACCAAAGTTGGGAGTTTGTTCTTTTCTCACAAAAAGATCATTATCTTTCTATGTTTCTCTTTTCTACAAATCTTTTGTGAATCGAATAGGTCGATTCACATCAATTGGTATCAGAGCTCTCTACGATCCATGGCGTCCGGCACAAGGAACACGATCGAGGAGAAGATCCAGGGGCTTCGGGAGGATTTCAACATCGAGATCGAAAGTTTGAAGGCCGCAATCAAAGATCAAGCGTCCACACAGGAGGATCTCCAGACCGAGGTACGAAGCATGCGGGAGGAGATGACGTCGATTCCGGCAATGATGAAGTTGTTGCAAAACATCTCGAACAAGATCAATGGCGGCGAAGCGGAGGCGGCAACAACCCAAACCCTAGGCGACCAACTAGGGTTTGTTCATACGGAGGGGGAAGCGACCGACGACCACGGAGGACCGGCCGACGGGAGCTGGCCCGCACCCGCCGTCGCCGCCGCGCCGCCGGGCGGGGCCCTGGCGGCCGGCGACCCTCGCCGGACAGCGGCCGAAGGCCGCGGGAGCGTCGCCGCCAACCGCGCGAGCCCGGGCGGGGCCGCTGCTGTTGGGGGCGGTCGCTGGCCGGCCCCCGACCGCCACCCCTGGCCGATCGGCGCCAGAGGAGCCGCCGGCGAGCGGCCGTGGCCGGACGCCGTCGATCCGTACGGTCCCGACGGACCGATTCCACATTCGGGAGAAGCCCTAGGGCTTGGGGCCCCCTACGGGGGTCGGACGATGACAGCGAACTACGGAGATCGGTTCGCGGGTCCGGGAAGGGGCTTGGCGGGAGTTCCGGCTTGGACGGGAGGAGCGGAACCGCCAGGAGGAGCGAGGCACGCCGGAGGCAGCAATTTCTTTGGGAGAACGGCGGATCCCGCCAACTTCCAGAGAGGGGACCTGCCCCCACGACGACCACCACGGACGAGGGCAGTCGGTGACTACAGGGGTCCGGTGGAGGAGTGGGGTGAGCAGGTCTGGGCTGACGAGCGGTATGAGGAGGTTGACAGAGGCCCGTACGAGACCCAGCGGAGAGATACACACCGCCGGGAAGGAGGACGAGGCAGGGATGATATGCAGCACGGTGACCTTAGCGCGGATCGCCGGCTGAAGAAACTGAAGCTACCCACGTTCGAGGGTGAGAACCCGGACGAGTGAATTTTTCGGGCGGAGCGCTATTTTGAGATCATGGAGCTGACCGAGGCAGAGGTCCTCAGATGCATCGAAATCTATTTCGAGGGCCAGGCCCTGGCGTGGTATCGGTGGAGATCGGCGAGGACCCCGTTCAGCAGCTGGGCGGAGCTGACGGGATACATTTTAGACCGCTTCCAGGAGACGGCTTCGGGTGATTTCTACGAGCAGTGGTCGTCGCTACGACAGGAGGGGACGGTTCGAGACTTCGTCGCGAAGTTCGAATTACTATCTGGACGCGTTCGAGGGGTGTCGGACGAGTTACAGATAGGTATGTTTATGAAGGGTTTAAAGCCCTCCATACGAGCGGAGCTCAGGCTGCAGAGTCCGCGGTGCTTAGAAGATCTCCTCCGCCTGGCCCACAAGGCAGAGGAGAAATTGGCGGAAGAAAAGCGCCTTAAAGACGCTTGGGGAGCATCGGGACAGCACAGTCAGACGGGCCTAGTAATTCCACGACCAGCAGCGGAGGCTCAGGCACCAATACCACCTAGACCCGCAGGCGGGACAGGGGGCTCCATAGTACCGGGAAGGCGCCTGTCGGATGCTGACATGAAGGCGAGAAGAGCAGCTGGCTTGTGCTTCAGATGCGACGAGAGGTTCACTCCCGGTCATCGATGTGCGAGCAAGTTGCTGCAGATCGTAATCTTACCCGACGAGGAGGAGGATCCGACGGAGGAAGAGGCCGCTATAGCAACAGACGCAGTTTCCAGATTTCCACCTTGAGGACAAGGTGGCTCTTTTAGGGGGCGGTATTGATGTGGGCCCACCTATCATCATTTAGTCATAAAGGGGTATTGTGGTCTTTCACCACAATAACCCTCTTAGGGTTTTGTTTCTCCTTTCTATTTATAGCTAGGGCTGGCCGTCATTAGTTTTCATGCTTGTATTGAGAAGAAACTCTCAAGTATCAATAAGAAGGATTTAGACTTTGTCCGTCCACCAAAGTTGGGAGTTTGTTCTTTTCTCACAAAAAGATCATTATCTTTCTCTGTTTCTCTTTTCTACAAATCTTTTGTGAATCGAATAGGTCGATTCACATCATATCGACGGTTTCGGATCGGAGTATAGGATTTCTTTGTATAGGAAAACAAATAATTATTAATAAACTATTAAAAATAGAAATATATTTTATACGTTTAGGCATAATTTTAAGTATTTTCAGTGTTATTTCTTAGTAGTTTTGAAATTAAATGAAATAGTAGTCACCCTTACCGATTGGTTTACATGAAAAGATCAATTTCTTCTTTTATATGCTTTACAACCTTTTATTATTCTTCAAACCCTTGTTGATTTGTCTTTTTTCCTTCAATTTTCTTTGCCAAATTGATCGGAAAAGAGACCGCCAATGTCGATATCGGTCAGTATCGGGTATCGGTCGGTATCGGATCGGGACATGCCATACCATATCGGTATCGACTGTATCGGATCGGTATCGGCCGATACATTAAACTATGCTCAATACCCACTCCTATCGTTACTCATCTAATTTAGACCTGGAAATAGTTAGACACTGCTCCTCACTAGGCTACATAAGACACTTTCTCACAATTATAGTCCCTGGTTTCCTCACAACAGCATATCCTCATCACCTACAGATATAGGTCCAAAGGGTATACAGCCAGGGTCAATCTAATCATCAGTTCATTCAATATCCCAGTACCCTTGTTTTTCTGCAACCTTACACATGCACACTTCATATCAAATGTGAAATTGGGTACAATTGGGTACATTTCTCTGATAACATCCACCACATATATACCTCAACATTCAAAAATCAGTTTTCTCCCTTGGTCTACCTGGCAGCGAGCGCATCAGTCCCAAATTAGGAGAAACTCTCCAATTCCTCGGTGAAGACTGCCCCCCTCGGCCCTCCTATAGTCATGACAGCTATGCTTCTCATGCTAAACTTTTCATGGCAATTTAGGTTCCAGTATATGATGGGAGGTCATACCTTATGCTATATGAATGGAATTAAGAATGAAAACAACACAGTTATGATTTTTAAATCTGTTGCATTCTCAGAGTGAAACTAATCAAACCCTGTACCTGAACACTGTTGTGCATACTAAATTCTGCACACACACACAGACAATGCACTGCTGCACATTTTCTTCCTATGCATACACAACTCAGTCTTCACTAACCCATGTTATTCCTGTACACAGGGCCGGCCCAGGATGTTGGGTTTCCCTAGCCGGAGCTAATTTTAGTTACCCCTTGACCCTTATTCAAAAATCATACGAATATGCAAATCAACATGCTCATCCTTGATCGAGGTGTCATCAATATGAAACATAAACACAGTATAAGAGCTCAAACTCCATTTTCATAAAAATCCCAAGCTATGCCTCATTGATTTAAATAGCTTTTGAGTTAGCATAAATCCCATGGACACAAGGTTCAAGAAATGGGGTATAAGATGTTCTAAAACAAAACTTTGGTCCGTAAACATGGACATATAAAGACACACACGGGCATAATCATACACTACACTAGTTGCCTTTATCTAATAGCTAGTGAGTCCGCAGCAGGTGTTTTCTTATCCTCTAAAAAAGGGAAAGGAAGTAAAGAGAGATGCCATGCATATTAGTCTGCTTATTGTATTTATCTGTCATACGATATTTTCTAACATAACTGTAATGGTGCAGATGAACGGCTAAATGATATTGTTGGAAGTGCATATTATGTTGCTCCTGAAGTTCTATATAGATCTTATGGTAGTGAAGCAAACATGTGGAGTGTAGGTGTGATTGCATATATTCTTCTTTCCATAAATTAATAACTAATAAATACATTAACCCCCTATGCTTTGCGGGTATTACATGGACCACCCCTATTTTGAAAATAATTTGACGGACCACCCCTATGCTTTATGTTCTATTTTTAAAATAAGGGTGGTTAGTGTTGTAACTTTATATATAAAATATAAAACATAGGAGTGGTCCGTGTAATTAGTTTCAAAATAAGGATTGCCCTTATAATAAGTATAAAACATAGGAATAATTAAGGTAAATTGCCCAATTATTAATAATAATAATAATAATAATTCAACCCCTCCATTGATGGATCGGAAAGAACAGTCTAACATTTGCACAATGAAATTAGAAGGAAAAAAAAAATTAAGAAATTTCTTAATGCAGAGCAGTGGATGTTTGACCAATAAAAATCCAAATAAGAATGTCTACAAAGATCTGCATTAAACAATCTAACATTTTTCCTATAGAATTTATCCCATAGAAGAAGAGATGGGAACTCTTTTGTTGGAGAGCAGCAACCAGCAGGGAGTGCTGGGCCTGGAGGAGGTTGCCCAAGCCCGGCCCGCGGGCTTGTTTGGCTTGCCCCTGGGCCGGCCCTGCCTGTACACCACATATCACTATGCTCCAGTGTTATAAAATTGGGTCCACCCTAACATTATCTAGCAGTTTGACAGTCTTGCTTGATTGTTAAAATCCAGCACTCACACAGAAACAGTCAGGGGAAACTATGCATTTGTTCTTCAACTAGAAGAAGAATACACAGGTGACTGTGTACTAGACCCAGGTATGGATAACTAACACATGAACACTCACAAAGGGAAACCAAACTCCCAACACAACCTTACCTTCTCACAAGTACACTGTCGATGCCTACTCTCCTAGTTCTGCGTTCGGTCTATTCGGTTTCAGCCGAACCGAAATAGTCGAAACCGAATAAACCGAAATTCTAAATATTCAAAAACGGAACCGAACCAAAATTAGCCAAAACCGAAACCGAACCGAATAATCAATTTGGTTTATTCGGTTTGTTGGGTTGGAATATTTATATTATTTAATGGGTCGGGCTTAAAGTTGGAATCGTGGTTAAATTATATTAAAAAATAAATAATTTTTATACACATATTTGTTGTATTTCAAAGTTGCGTCCAAAGTTGGGCTAGTTGTTAAATTATCAAACTTGGGCTTCAAATCATATACATATAACTATCTTTTTCAAAATATACACATTTTTAATCGCAAAATATGCACAAAATTAAAAATATTTACATAATTGCACAAGTGTTATTCGGTTTTCGATTTTGGACCGAAACCGAAGTTAGACCTAAATTATTAGTCAATGCCTAGCTAAAATAGGATTGGTCACATATCTGTAGTATTTTCCCACCCCAATGTACAAGTAAGAACAATGAACGATGAACGGTGAACAATGAACAATCGTGTGTACAATGCGTCAATAAGAGAACATGAAGCAAGACAGAAATACAGAGTAAAGAGATCGAGTCGATGTACTTGCCTCAGTCCAAATTGCTCCTTGTCCAACCTGTTAAAATAGGATATCTCATAAATTAAAATGCCTAAAATAATCTTTAATAGTCTAAATCCTAGATCCAAGTCCAATACCCTAACCTTGATTTCCAACTATGCTAGCTAATATCCCTCGATCATTTGTAATATAAACTAATTATTTCTAAAACATAACTAAGAATAGGCTATTATCAAGAATATTTGTAAAGCACCAGTATCATCTAGTATCCTAACCAAATTAGCTAAAATATTTACTTAAATAAATAATTCAGTTCAAATCTCTAGTAAATAATATTAGAGAAACAACTTGATTTGAGCAATAACACCACCATTTTCCAAGTCACACAGAGGCCTGGTCCAAACTATAAGCCTACTGCTCTAGCTCAACAAACAAGTTACCCATAACCAAAAGACCTATATTTGAATTCTAACGGTCAGCTAGGCAGGATATTGACACCATGATTATTTCTTTAGAAATTTATAAACTTATTACTAGTCTATTTCTATAATTCTTAAGTCTAACTAGCAGTCCAATATAAACCTTGTTCAAAAGTCAAACATTATTAGGTCTACTACTTAACCTTCTATGGATCTAGGTGACCTCGGCCTAGTAGTAACTCATTAATAAGAATATACTCAAAGCCTACCATGTCCTGGTCCAAAATAAATTCCTGAGCAACCTAACTCTTGCAATAACAAAGATAGATGGCCCAAGGTTCTTAATGATAATTTACCATGTACATCTAATAGTATCATGCCCACACATTGGTATCAGTTACTGGAATGCAAACTAACACATCTCTACTAGCCCATACTATGTGCTTGCAACCAAGCATTTTATATTCCCAGGTTCCAATAGTTACCAGAAATTTACTCTATCCTTCCCAACAAAGTCTATGGGAATCCCCATTCTCAGGTTTTAAGAAAACCAAATTCTAATTAGGGATTACATGTTTCAGTCCTTAACAGGACATCATAACGATTCAGTCCCTTGACAGGGCACTGATCATAGGTTACTGGATAACAGTCCAGTCCCAATGTGGGACTGATATTCTCAGTCCAAAAATCAATACATAACCAGTAATCCCAACTGAAATCAAGTCTCATCTATATGTAACTAAGATGCATTAGTAAGGAGTTGGACTGACTCCAATGCCACTGTATTCTACTGGTGACTTAACCTCATGGAAAATTCAGAATTGTAACTTCCTGTATCGACTCAGTTCTATGACTCATTCTCAAATCACAGATTTTTTTATTCAAAAGTTCATTTAAACCTATATGCCTCAACAACTAACTCCAACCTTAACTTATTTGGTCCTAACAGTTGCTTCAAACTAGTTACTACTGAACCCATTTCTTCACTCAAGCACCCCTGCTTCTGATCAAATATACACAGACCAATTCATAAGGTCCCAATGACTGATAGCTACAAATAATTCAAATCAGTGAACCAAAACTAAGGATAGTAGGTTCAGAAAAATAAACGAACATTCGAAAATATGGAATAGTAGGTTCAGAACCTAAGGAAACCAACTCACTGCATTGATACCCACACACGGCCACACTGATCTCCAATCTTACATACACACAAATTCTTCTCCAAACTACACCAGATTAATGTATAAACAAATTATGGGAGAACAAGATACCTGTGCGCTCACGAACAGTCGAAATGTCCCCAGTGAACAATACTGAAAGATCGTGTCCAAACCAGTTTTCCTCAGCTGCCATACCATTCATCGAACGAGTAAAGAGCACCAAATTAAAACAACAACGTGAGCTATACTGATTACTGATCAACCCAGATTTGAAGGAAGCTCACCAATGTGGATTTCAACCGATCGACATCAGGAAGTAAAGCTTCGAACAAGAATCTGTTCAGAATTTCAAAATCAAAAGATGCCGCCCATTGCACTGATCGTTCCCTCCAAATAAATCAAGGTAGAAGAAAGAAATCAATTCGAGCAATTACAACTTACCAATCCGGAGTTTGAGGCTGCTAAACTATTAGACGTAGCTATCCGCCATCTCGCCGGCTCAGTCGAACGCCTAATGATGCAGACCAATAAACTTCGATTGAGAACACTCTGGAATCTCGGATGGAAACAACTCAAGTAAACTCACCGATCTAGGTGGATACCTATCTCCTCACGACCGATTCAAATTGGGAGAGCATCAAAGCTTCACAGGGACATTCCATCAAATTCCTGAGCCTCAAACAACAAAGTGCCTAATTAGAATTCTATTTGAAACTCCTGATTGAAAATTCAACAAGAACACAGAAATATTATGGATCATTAGGTTGAACAGAGTCAGTCTTGAACAAGAAGAACCCAGTCTTCACCAATCCAATGAAAATCCGAGAATCGAATTTATGAGGAGAAAGCCAAAGACAACTCACCGATCACAACTGGAGGAGTTCGTCGCTGAAGAAACTGTCACTCCTTCCTTTGTTGGGGTCGATGAGATCCGGTCGCCGCCTCCGTGAAGCTGCGCCTAGCCGATCACTGCCGGAGTCGTCATCTCTGCCATTACGTGCTGCGTCGGTCAGAGATCCGGAAATGAATGGGAGTTGGAACGAAGAAGAACCAGTGAGAAACTCTGCTTGCTTGGAAAATAACAGAGGGAAGGAGAGATCGAGAGCTCTGCTCTCTGCAGAGGAAAATGAAATAGAAGTTAGCTGGAATGTAATGGAGTTTTACAAAAAAAAAACCAACAATAACTTTATTACAGATTTGTTATGGAAATTAGTTAGAAGAGTTTTGGAAAATTTAAAAAGGTTGTTACAAGGTTATTACGAATGGAGGGAACTTAAATTTTGAAACCAAATTTAAATTGCTCCTTTTTAATACCTATTAAGAAAATTTGTTTTATTAAGAATAGGTAAATCGATTAAATATTCCCATAAACAACCATAAAATGAATTATGTCTAAATTATAAAATCCCAAAAAAATAAAAATTCAATAATTCGAAAAAGCGGGGTTACATTAAGTCCAATTGAATGAACGAGCATTGGATTGAATCCAATTACACTGGTCTTGGGTTAGAGTCGGATCAAAACATTGGACTGATTGGTAGGGGCCAGGGTTTGTTGCTCCACATAGCAGTAGTAGACTAGGTTGGGTCTAGACCAAACTGGGTTTGGGCTTAAGCTAGTGGGTTGCACTGGACCGAGTACTTGTGAAAATATATATATTGTATGTACCTCAATAGAAAAAACCCATTTCTATGCAGCTTTTATTGTTCTTTGGAGTTGGCTTCCGGCTTGCCCCAATAGCTCTCAACCGTAGACCATGTCATTACTAAATTCCAATAAATATTGATGTTCTAATTCCATTATTTATTAAATAAAGAAGACAACACACTGTCATGTGCTCAATGAAGAGAAAAGTTGGATGCCTCCATCTCAGCCAGCCGAGCACTAAGGCCTATCTGTTAGCTCTAAGGCTTGTTTGGTTTGAGAATTTGTAGTAAGAAAGTAGCTAAAATTTAAATTTTAGACCCGTTTACGTGTTTGAGTGGAATATTTATAGATATAATTTATCGTGATTTGACATAAACAATAAATCTTATTTGTCATAAAATATGAGTTTTGACATCATAATTTTCTTCTTCCAAAGTGGACTAGTGGAGTGCAAAAGTAGGAAATCTTCACTCCCACTTCTTCAAAACATCTAAATAATTTAATAAATATTCAAACTTTGAACCTATTTCCCTCCAAATGCACGCAAAGCGATGAAGATGAAGAAGCCACTCCCCCTCCACTACGCCCACCTCCTCCAGTCCCTCCCCAAATCCCCGTCCTCCCTCGCCGCCGGCGCCCAGGCCCACTGCCACCTCCTGAAGGCCGGCCTCGACTCCGACCGCTTCGTCGGCAACACCCTCCTCTCCTTCTACCTCCTCCACCACCACCACCACCACCCCCCCTCCCTCCTCCTCCCACGCCGCCTCTTCGACTCCCTCCCCTCCAAAGACGTCGTCACCTGGACCTCCATGCTCTCTGCCTACGTCCGCTCCCGCCGACCCCTCCACGCCCTCCGCCTGTTCGTCCAAATGTCCCACTCGGACCTCCCCCCCAACGCCTTCACCCTCTCCGCCGCCGTCAAAGCCTCCGCGTCCCTCGCCGACCTCAACCTCGGCAGGTCCCTCCACTCCCTCGTCCTCCTCCGCGGCTTCGGCTCCAGCTGCGTCATCTCCACCTCCCTCATCGACATGTACGGCAGATGCTCGGCCCTGGAAGACGCCCGGAGGGTCCTCCTCGAGATACCTGCGCCCGACAGCGTGTCGTGGACGTCCCTGGTGTCGGCGTACGCCAGGAACGACAGCTTCGACGAGGCCGTGGCGGTGTTCTATCTCATGGTGCGGGAGCCCGGGATGGTCCCCGACGAGTTCACGTTCGGGAGCGTGCTGAGCGCCCTGGGCAACCTGGGGAGCGCGCGGGCGGGGCAGGGGAGGCAGGCGCACGCCTGGGCCGTCGCCGGAGGGCTCGGAGGGAACGTGTTTGTCGAGAGCGGGGTCGTCGATATGTACGCCAAGTGTGGGCTCGTCGTGGACTCCCGGAGGGTGTTTGATCGGATGCCGGTCAAGAATGTGGTTTCCTGGTGCGCTCTGCTCAATGGGTACTGTCAGAGCGGAGATCACGAAACTGTTCTTGCTCTCTTCAGGGAGATGTACAGGGAGGTCGGCGATCATGAGCATTATAGCTTTGGGTCGGTACTTCGGGCTTGTGCAGGGCTAGCGGCGGTTAGGGAAGGAAAGGAGGTACATTGCCAGTATCTAAGGACCGGTGGTTCGGAACACGTGATCGTGGAATCTGCACTCGTCGATCTCTATGCGAAGTGTGGGTTCGTGGACTACGTTCATCGAGTGTTTTCGATGATTTCGACAAGGAATATGATCACTTGGAACGCGATGATTAGCGGGCTTGCTCAGAATGGGCAGGGTGTGGAAGCGATCGAGATGTTCGATGATATGGTCAGAGAAGGGAACAGGCCTGACTATATTAGCTTCATCGGTGTTCTCTCTGCTTGTAGCCACACGGGTCTGGTTGAGAAGGGAAGGAAGTATTTTCGATCGATGAGCAAAGATTTCGGGATTAAACCACAAACTGAGCACTACAGTTGCATGGTCGATCTCCTGAGCAGGGTCGGGCTACTTGAAGAAGCTGAGGATCTGATAGAGAGTTCAGCGACGCATACAAGCGATTCGTCACTCTGGGCAGCTCTGCTGGGTGCCTGCGCTACACACTCAAGCCCAGCCGTGGCAGAGCGGGTAGCAAAGAAGATGATGGAGCTGGTGCCGGGGTACCACTTGAGCTATGTCCTGCTCGCCAACGTGTACAGGTCGGTGGGTCGATGGAGTGATGCTCTGGAAATCTGGAGGCTGATGAGGAAGAGGGGAGTCAGGAAGGCCCCTGGTAAGAGCTGGATCGAAATTAAGAGTAACATCGGTTCATATCCGAGCTGTAGTGATGATAATAGCAGTGAATGGCAAGGTTTCGAAGAGTTGAATCTGGAGGAGGATGCTTTATGTTATCAGTAGATTGTTCAAAGTACTGGTTTCTGAGTTATATATCAGATCATCCCAGAAATGGTTTCGATGATATACGCACAAGATTGTTCTTTGTGGGCAAATTCCTGGTCCATGATGACAGTGAGAGACGGGAATGGAATGAAAGCATAACCCTTGTTGATCCCTGTGACAAATTGCTTCAGCCAGAGAAACCACCATCATATGACCAAAATGTAAGGGTCTCCTGTCGCGAGTGAGTTTCGATGAGATTTGCTCCTCAGAGCGCTGTTATATCGATGACGGGACATTGACATGGAGTTGATGGAGAAAGATTGCTAGAGGAGGACATACTGGATTGTGGTGTACATGATGGAAAATTTGACACAGAACTGAAATACCTGACAATTGGACAGAACTGAAATTTCAGCAATGAAAGCTCAATCTGAGTTTCCTGAGCAATTTTACGCAAATAATTTTTGGGAAATTGGTAATCATGCCTCGATATATGATGGGTCTCCGACCCAGTTGACCACAGATAGGAGGGGATCTTGCACAATTTGACATGAGTGAGCAATTTGCTCAAAATATGAATTAAACTGGAGATTTGGGGAAGAAAATCTAGGGTTTGTATTCAAATGGAAACTGCACAGGAAAGTGGAAATTACATAAATTGAAAAGAACAACTAAACTTGAGAAACATAATACAATCCAGACCCCTCTCCTTGCTCATCTCTTCTATTTATATGATTTGTGTTTTAGTATCAGTACTACTTATACTCTAATGATACAGGTATTAGCTGATCTGGCATGTTGACTTGGCTTCCAAGTAATGGCATGAGCTGGATGCTGACTTGGCCTCCAAGTAACATGATATTGAGCTGCCCCCTTGCCATGCTGAGCTAGCTAACTGCCTAACTGAATTACTAAGTCCTCTGTGCAGTATCACAGTAAGTATCTCATCTTCTCTTCTTCATATTTGTGAGCTTTAATACTCTTGCAAACTATGGCCACTCCACTGACACTGATACAACATGATACTGGAGATACGAGAAGAGGGTCGTATCAATCCCCCCCTCCCTATAGGTCAAGGGATACGTCTTGATGAAGTCTTCATAGGGTACCCACTGAGCATTCTCTCTGTCAGAATCCTTCCACTGAAAAAGTAAATCCACAACCGCTCTATTATTTCTTTGGGCTAACCTTCTATCTAAGATCCAATAATGCTGTAGCACCAACTCCTCTCTCAGAGTAGGGTTTCCATTCTGGATTACAATATTATGGCCTACCTTCTTCTTAAGCTATGAGACATGGAATATAGGATGTATCTGTGAACCTTCAGGAAGAGAAAGTTCATAAGCCACCGCACCAATTCTAGAGATGACTTGATAAGGCCCAAAATATCTAGGAGCTAACTTATGGGGTCTTCTATTGGCTACTGTGATTTGCCTGTAGGGCTGTAGCTTTAAGAATAACCAATCACCCACAACAAATTCTCTATTTGTCCTTTGTCCTATGAAAATCAGGAAGCTTCTTCATCCTGTCTTGAGCTAAGTGTAGGTTGTCTTTTAAGAGCTGTAGTGCATTGTCTCTGGAGTTTATAGCCTCTGCAACATCTCTATCATTTGGCAAGTCAGACACATAGGTGAGTAGGTGTTGTGGAGCTCTTCCATATAGTACCTCAAAGGTAGTAATCTTAGTAGAGGAATGTCAATTGGTATTGAACCAATATTCTGCCAAAGATAAATATTTGCTCCACTCTTTAGGCAAGTGTCCACAAAAACACCTTAGATAGCCTTCAATACATCTATTGGTTATTTTAGTTTGTCCATCTGTTTGGGGAGTGGTAAGCAGTGCTATATTTCAGCTGTATGCCCTGAATTTAAAAAAAGTTCCTTCCAAAACTGACTTGTGAAGATGGGGTCCTGTATGAAACAATAGATTAAGGATTCCATGGAGTTTGAAAACACCATCCATAAAGATGTGAGCTACCATAGCAGTAGTATAGGGATGACATAGGGAGAAAAAATGAATGTACTTGGTTGACCTGTCAACCACAACTAAGATAGTAGTCTTGTGATGGCTGTTTGACAGTCCTTCTATGAAGTCCATGGATCTCTCTTCCCAAATTTTATCAAGCACAAATAGAGGTTACAACAACCCAATGGGAGATATTTTTTCATTTTGTGCATTTGAAAGATTTCACAAGCTTTCACATACTCCTGGACTGACTTTTTCATGCCCTTCCAATAGCATACCTTAACCTATGTAGAGTCTTCAAAACTCCAGAATGGCGTGCCTGCATCTGATCATGGTGTTCTTTTAACATAGTGGTAGCAAAGTCAGACTTCTAGTAGCCTGTTTTTGTAGTATAGCAGTCCATTTTTCATAGTGTATTTGTTAGCATCTAGCAAACCTTGTTCCCATTTATTTTTCTGGTCTACATAAAAGTTCTTGAAACTGTTGTAGCCAATCTGCTTGGACTATGGAGATAGAGACATAGTTGCATTCCCTCTCCTGGATAGGCTATCAGCAACTTTATTCTCCTTTCCCTTCTTGTATTCTACTCTGTAATTATATCCATGTAGCTTTAAAACCCACTTATATTGAGCTCCAATGTATACTTTTTGTTCCAGTAAGTACTTCAGGGACTTGTGATCTGTTCTAATGAGGAAATTCTTGTCCCACAAATAATGATTCCATTTTTTACTGCTAACATAATTGCTAGCATTCATAGGTAAAAAGAGCCTTAGCCCTTCTTTTCAAATGTTGGCTTAAGAATGCTATAGGTTCCCTTTTTTGCATTAGTATTGCACCTATCCCTTCACCTGAGGCATCACACTCTAAAACAAACTCCTCTGAAAAGTCAGACATGCTCAAAACTGGAGGATTTGTAAGTGTGGTCTTCAATTCCTCAAAAGCTTTCTGTGCTTTGTCTCCCCAATGGAAGGCATTCTTTTTAAGCAAACCAGTTAGTGGACCAGCTATTGGACCATAGCCCTCGATAAACCTCCTATAGTAGCCTGTAAGCCCTAGGAATCCCCCCAGTCCCTTCAGTGTTTTAGGTACAGGCCACTGAGTGACTGTTTGGATTTGTCTGCATCAACCTTCACCCCTTCATTTGTTATGACATGTCCTAGATATCCAACTTGTAGAAAAAAGTAACACTTATTCTCCTTTATTCTTAGATTATTGTCTTCTACTTTAGTAACACTTATTCTCCTATATTCTTAGGTTATTGTCTTCTACTTTGTGAAAGACCTGTTCCAAGCGGGTAAGGCGATCCTCCAGGCTAGTACTGTAGACTAGATGTCAACAAAGAAGACTAGAAAAAACTTTCTCAAATATTATTTTAACAATGCATTCATCGTAACCTGGAATGTGGAAGGGGCATTGGTGAGGCCAAAATGTACGACAAGGAACTCATAATGTCCCTCATGGGTTCTAAATGCACTTTTATTACATTCTCATCAGACATCCGAACTTGATGATACCCAGCCCTTAAGTCACTTGCCCATGAAAGTTCATCAAATAGCTCTTCTACAAATGGAATTGGAAACTTGTCCTTGACTGTACTTTGGTTAAGGGCTCTATAATCTATACACTTTCTTCAGAAACCAACTAACTTTTTTACTAGAGTAACTGGTAAAGAACATAAACCAGTGCTTGGCCTGATAACCCCATTGTCCAACATTTCTCTGACTTGCTTTTCTGTCTCATTCTTGTCGACATAAGGGTGTCTATAGGGCCTACTACCGACCCTTGTTAGCAATCACCTGAATAAAACTCGTATTATAAGCGAATTTTTCTGTATCTTTCAGAAACGTATAATACTTACGTAATTTAGAATTATTCGAATTAGTATGCGAATTTATAAGCATTTGAAGTTTTAAACGTGTTTCGTATGAATTATTGAAAAAATTGGCACAAAAAACGTGGTGGGAACCTGTTTAATTAACCAAATTTGACAACTTGTTTGAGCATGTAAAGTTTCTAACCTCAATATTTCCATTTGACGAATATTTGGCCGATTTTTGTAACGTATTTTACTTGCACTGTGCCGATTTATACTCGTACTTTCGTTGTCTCGAATTTTTTTCCGTTTGCCGAATTGCTAACAAGGCTACAGACTGGTAGAGTCCCTGGAAGTAAGGGTATTATGTGGTCATAGTCCCTCTTTGGAGGTAGTCCCCTTGGCTCTTCAAATAATAGTTTAAACCTGTGTAATAAAATGGTTAAGGCAGCAGTGTTTTCTGAGGACTTGTGACACAACTCATCAGTGCACAACTGCATAATATATAATTGAGACTTCTGTATCATCTCTTTGTTAATCGGCTCAGAAAGATGAGTAATGTCTGCATGAAGACCCTTGAAACATTTGACCTTTCCATGTTCCTCATATTTCATGGTCAGCTCCTTGAAGTTCCAGATAATATCACCAAGCGTACTGAGCCAATTGGCTCCAAGAACGACATGACATCTTGTTATTGGTAACTACAGTAAATTTACTTTAATTTTCTTTCATAAGTTCATTGACAAGCTATCAACCTCCAGTATACAATCCTTTGCTTCTCAACTTCTCCCCATTAGCCACCATGACTTTATAAGATATTGGCAATCTTAGCCTCTCACTGAATTGTAGACCAATGAAACTATGGGTGGATTCAGAGTCCATTAATATTATTTCTAGTTTGTTTTGAACTGTACCTCTCATCTTCATTGTTGAGTGATGCATAGTGCTAGATAAAGCTTGTAAAGATATCGAGAAGGATTCCTGTGACCCTTGAACCATTTTTCATCACATAAAAAGCAAAGCCGTAAATTCTTTCTTCTCATAATTTCATTTGGAGAGACAGGTGTAGGCTGACTTGTAGGATTGGATGATTTTCCAAACATAATAGATGTAAATGGCCTTCTACTCTCCGTGGTTTGTCATCATAGGGCTTGATGTTCCAGAGGGTCTTGTATGATATATGATACTGATTCACCCTATAGGACTTTTAACACCCGGTAATTTGGCTTCCTGTAGTCTTGCTGTCTGCATGGCCAGTGGTAGGTTAACTGGGTTTGCCGCCTGCACCACATACCTAACATCCTCCCTCAGCCCCCCAATGTATTGGCTAACCAAACAGGCTACGGAAATTGCATGTACTCTTTTAGAAAGCTTTTGAACTGAAGATCACAGTCGGGCACAATTTCCTTCTTGTTTCAACAATTTCAATTCTGTTACATGGTTGGTAATCAGTAAGGGTCCAAACTCAATCCTAATAGATTGACAAAGTCTTCCCAACTTATGATGCCCCCTCTTATTTTCATCAACCAATCGATTCGTATAGAACATACCTTCACCTTATCCCATTCTGGGACATTATAATAGTTGAAATAATGATTGACCCTTAGCAAACATTCCTCCACATCAGTCACACCATCATAGTCCTAAGAGCAGGTTGTCCCCATGGCTGTCCATTTGTGTATTTATAGATGGTAGGCTTTGTGCGGCCATAGGCATTTGAGTTCCAGCCATGGCTGATGTGCCTGGAGAAAACTCATACCCCCTCTGACTCCTAACTAATTCCTCTTAACAACCTATCGACTTAGTGGGTTTTTTTTTCCGATGATGAAGTGTACCTTCAAGAGCAAGGATCCTCCCATTTGCATCTGGAACCGAATGATGTTCTGGTGAATCATCTCTGGAGCCATGGCTGGTCGAGCCGTGCTCGTCGGAGACTTCGAGGACGGGATCCAGGTGCTCTGATACCAAATTGATGGATCCCCGGCCCAACTGACCAGAGATATGAGGAGATCTTGCACAGTTTGACATGAGTGACAGCAATTTGCTCAAAATATGAATTGAAATGGAGATTTGGGGAAGAAAATCTAGGGTTTGTAATGAAATGGAAACTGAGTGGGAAGGAGGAAATTACATTAATTAAAAAGAACAACTAAATTTGAAGAAACATAATACAAATCTAGACTCCTCTCCTACTCCTCTCTTCTATTTATAAGGTTTGTGTTTTAGTATCAGTACTACTGATACTCTAATGAACATGTATTAGCTGATCTGACAGGTGGCTTTTGGATGCTGACTTGGCTTCCATCCAAGTAATGGCATGAGCCGGATGCTGACTTGGCCTCCAAGTTATAGCATGGTGTTATCCCCTTGCCATGTTTAGCTGGCTAACTGGCTAACTGCCTAACTGAATTACTCAGTCCTCTGTGCAGTATCACAGTAAGTATCCCATCCTCTTCTTCATATTTGTGTGTGAGCCTTGATGCTTATGCAGACTATGGCCATTCCGCTGACACTGATACACCATGATACTGGAGATAGGAGAAGAGGGTCGTATCAATATGGAGGTGAGCAACTGTATCCCTGTTTTATTATAGCATTTATCCTCAAAGAATTTGAGG
Source organism: Iris pallida (assembly GCA_029216955.1). Lineage (NCBI taxonomy): Eukaryota > Viridiplantae > Streptophyta > Magnoliopsida > Asparagales > Iridaceae > Iris > Iris pallida. Next base: position 2,023,733 of record JANAVB010023600.1, read on the forward strand.
AATATGTTATTAAGCTTTGATTTAATCTTTCATGAGATGATCCAGCATCACATTTTTTTTCTAGATGGCTACTATAATTCGACTTGCTTGATATAACATCAGAATTATTCCAATACTATTGCAAGAGACATCTTGACTTGTTCAAAGGTATTATAGGAGCTCAATATAATCCTTAATAATTTTTTTGACATATAACAACAGATCAAACCTCAACAACCACACAAGCACATCAATCCTGCTCTCTACATATAACTGTGATCACCACAATATCCGAAAGAATAAATTACAAAACTTCGACTAAAGAGTGCCTCGGCCTTTCGATCGTAACACTCGCAGATAAAACCTTTAACCTCTTTCGCTCTTCCTTCAACCTTCCAAAAATTGAAACTAATTAAACCCATTTGTTGGTTTTGGTATCATAGTGACTAGAAATTAGGAAATGATTGTTGGGATGTCATAAATTCTAATTAAATCATCCAGTCCCCAAAGTCCGTTCATCCACTCCTGTAGGTCTGAGGCTAGTCAGGCTATTGCTTATCCTAAATTGCATTTTATTTGCCGAAAGTAGTCAAGTGTATTTGATGATTTTGCTTATTACTTATCGTAATTAGTTCAGGGTTTCTGTGGGATTATAAATAGTCAATCATCTAAAAATAGTGGAAGAAGAAAAGGTCTATTGTTGCCGTGTTTTTTTTTCCGTCTTATCTTGATTATCGGTTACTATGATGAATATGTATGCATCTCTTTGACACACATGCATCTCTTTGACACACATTAAGCTAACACCGTTAGATATTGTATTTAGTTGAGGGTCACCTGTATGAAAACCATAAGAAAGCAAAAGCCATTATTTTACATTGCGCTCGACCATTTTAAAAGTTACACCCCTTCATAAAATGGATAATGTTTGTCCACATAAATCATATTTGACTTCGACCTAGTCCACAGAATTTTTTTGTTAAATCATGGTAGTTGTACTCTATGCCCTATTGTACATAAGAATAAATACTGTGCCAAGAATCAGTCACTACCCATTTATCAAGCCAAAGTAGTCTAAAAAGAATATCAACCCAAATCTTATTTCTCTAAATATTCTTTTGCCAAATTCAAGTAGCACATGCATGCAAATTACTCGAAACACATAAATGAGTAGAACATGCGAACTATGGTATGGACTATGGACTAGTAGAGTGGTCCAAATCCCAGATGCATTAAATACAAGTTCAAGCAAGCAACACCCTGAATGAAATGTTCTGTTTCTTTCCCCATTGATCAACACATTGTCCCATGCATAACTAATGCTATTTCCCCCCCCCCTCTATTTTCTCACAGTTTAAACATCTTATTTTTCTTCTTTTTTTCTCTTGTTATAACACTATTTTCTATCCTAACTCCCGACTGTCCTACTAGAGCTCAATGACTTGCAAGTTGTAACTGTCATAACCTAACATTTGGGGGGAAAACCCCGAATATCTAACAAATTTTCAAATCTAATTAAGATTTACCACTTAGTAGTAATAACAAATAGAAATAAAAATATATTAATAATCATTGATTAATCATTATTGGAGGTGATTAAATCATGAGAAATTTTGACTTACCCCCCACTTGGATTACCACTATTAAGGGTGCACCCCACAGTTTTGCATAAATGAAGAAATGTCCCCACTTTGGATGGAAACCGTTTAGGACTAACAGTCAGAGACTTTGACCAAAAAAATTGGACGAAAATACCTTTCATATTGTCTTCTTCCCCTCCCCTCTTCTCCTCCTCGCCGCCACTGCCCCCCTCCTCCTCCCCGCCGCCACTGCCCCCCACCTCCCTCCCCGCCGGCCGCCGCCCTCTTCCCCGCCACTGCTGCTGCTTCCCCCCCTCCTCCTTCCCGCCGCCGGTCGCCCCCCCTCCCCGGCGCTCCCCCTCCCCGCCCCCCCCCCCCCCCCCCCTCCCTCTCCGCCGCCCCCCGCCCCCGCCCCCGCCCCGTCCCCCCGGCCGCTGCCCCCTCCCATTCGCGCCATTGCTGCTGCGAGACTATTGCTGCCAACGATGTTGACCCAGATGGAGGGACGACGTCGGCCGGCGAAGGGGGTAGCGCAGCGGCGGGGGGCAGGGGGGGTGACGACGGGGAGGAGGGGTCGCAGCGGCCAGCGGTGGGCAGGGGGGTCGCAGCGGCCGGCGGTGGGGAGGGGGGTCGCAGCGGTGGGCAGGGGGGTCGGAGTGGCCGGCGGTGGGCAGGAGGGTCGCAACGGCCGGCGGTGGGGAGGGGGAGGTGGCAGCGGGAGAGGCGGTGACGACGGGGAGGAGGGGACAGTGGCGGTGGGGTGGAGGAGGGAGACAACACACAGGGAAGAAGGGTATTTTCGTCAAATTTTTTGGGTCAAAGCTTTTGACCGTTAGTCCTAGACGGTTTCCGTCCAAAGTGGGGGCATTTCTTCATTAATGTAAAACTGTGGGGTACATCCTTAATAGTGCTAATCCAAGTGGGAGATAAGTCAAAATTTCTCTTAAATCATTAGAAATCATTGTTATCAATCATTAGATAGTAACTACTTAATCATTTGACTAATAATTAAAGGATATCGTAATAACCACTGATTGATTTAATTAGAGGTTAGTTACTTATTAGTTAACTGTTAATCGTTTGAAATTCCTGAGAGCTGTATGGGGACAGTTTAGGGAACTATTCGCAGCGATAGCGGACTTGTTCGCAGAGGTGGCTGACTTGATTGCAGCAGTAGTACTCCGGCGATATCATCGAAGTGAGTGAGTGTACCGATTGTTGTGTGGGAGTTCTAGTCTATAGGAGAATTATCATCTATATTCTGTCATGTTTTCTTTTCTTTTCTTAGTAGCAATACTTGTGATGAACAATTTTTCTTTTTCTTTTTCTTTTTCTTTTTTTTTTTTTTTTGAGAAAAAAAAATGAGACAGAGAATGTAGTACTTTGAAATATGAGACATTACAGACAGAATGTAGTTTGTTTTTTCTTTCCTTTTTCCAGAACACGTCACAGCAAATCCGAAGTTACAGTCTTGCTGTATGCGTATTTTCGTCGTATTATTGCTATACCTGCTCTATATATGGAAGTCTGCAGCATTAACACAACGTCTTCATAGTGTCCAGTGACTGTTATAATCCGGGTCCAGTGAGCCAACAAAAAGTCACTTTTGTCTCCTAAATTAAGGTCAATGCCACTCGTGAACATTATTCCTAAAATTATGTTCCGTTTTGAAAATACAAAATAAAAAATTATTCGGCCGGAAACCAAAAACAGAATAATATTTTTGTGCAATTATGTAAATATTCTACTTCTATGTATATTTTGTGATTAAAAAAATGTGTATATTTAATTTGGAAAGAACAAATTCTATGTATAATAAGTTTTGAAGTCCAACAGTGGACAACTTTAAAAAGAAAAAGAAAAAGTGTGTATATATAAAATTATAATTTTTAATAAAATTTAACCATGCATAATTTCAATTTTTGGTCCAATCCATTAAATAATAGCAATAGTTTAACTGAATAAACTAAATATATTATTCGGTTCGGTACTATTTTGGCTAATTTTGATTTGGTTATGGATTTGTATAATTTTGATTTATTCGATAGTAGCTATTTTATTTGGTTGGAAACCGAATGCTCAACCCTAGCTCTAACTAGCTAGCTAGCTTCAAAGTTGTAATATTGAATGTTGTAAACCCCCCTTATTTTCATAGGAGTAAATTTATTATCAAGCATCTAACTGTTATATTATTATTACTTCTTAGATTTATACTCTTTTCTACCAACTAAATTTTTATTACTATATCAAGAAATCCAGTTACAAGTTATTATATATTTTCATAATCAATATTATTTTTTGATTGCTTTAAGCTAATCCTAAATTCCTCATTATCATTTCTGTTAGGGGATGTTTGGATAGATGTAACTCTTTGAAAGTGTGAAAGTGGCACTTGCAGCAAGTTGAGTTTCCGTGGACTTGCAGCAAGTGACACTTTCCAAAATGTGTTTGGATGGAGTATTTTTTGTCTGGTGAAAGTGGAAAAAAAATTGGTTTGGTGTTTGGATAGTTATGTAAGTAGAAAGTGGAAGTTTTTTTTGGAGATGTGGTAAACCTAGGTATGGTTACCCCCAATAATTAAATTAGTTATCATAATTAAACCAAAAAAAATAAATAAATTAAACTAAATAAATTAATTAGCTACCATATTAGCTGCTAATTATATGCCATAATTAGCTATTAATTAACATATTAATATTAACTCTCCCCCCCCCCCCCCTTCTCTCTCTCTCTCCTCTGTAAAAATAGCAAAAAAAAAAAAAAAAAATCCCAAAAAAATCATTCGACCCCTTCCCCTCATCTCTCTTCACTCTCTCGGCGGAGGAGTCATTCCCCGCCCTCCTCCGTCCAGTTCCGAAGAGGATGAGGCCGAGATCTGTCCTCCACCAGCCTCGTCTCCACCGTCGAGCTTGTCACCGGTGGTCGCCTCTGAGCTTCTCACACCGCCTCCTCTTCCTCTTCTCACATGCCACGGCTCCAGATCCGGAGCGTCTCCGACAAGTTCGAGGTCTGCAGCGGCGAGGGCGAGGGGAGGTCTACAGCGACAGGGGCGAGGGGCGGTGAGGTTTGGAGCGGCGGGGACAAGGGGGCGGCGAGAACTGGAGCGGCGGCCGCGGCCGCGCTCGTTGGTCGCTGCAGAGGTGCGCCACCGCGGTCCAGGCCATCACGGCTACTACGCGCCTGGCTCGTCCACTTGCAGTCCACCTCCCTCACTTTTGTGATGCAAGTGGAGAGGAGAAAAAGTAGGGGGGACAGGAACTCAAGATGTCAGAGATTCTCCACTTGCTGCAGCACTTACAGGTCGAACCAAACGCTGAAAGTTCTGCGACCTCCGCCCACTTGCAGCAAAAACTTCCACTCCCCGTCCACCTTCCGCCTACCAAAGAGCCCCTTAATGTGTAACCTTTCATCAACCGTTAACTTCTATTCTATAAAAGTATATACAGACTTTTCAAAAAAAAAGTGTGTTTTTTGGTTGGGGGATTCAAAAAAAAAAAAAAAAAAAAACTTGTTTTCTCTCTTCTCTGAATTATACCGTAGGTTTTCCAAAAAAAAAAAAAAAAAAAAAATCTGAAAGCAAAACCATAACTGCAGCTGCCAAACACAATTTTTGGCCGTTTCGTTGTTTACATTCAGAAAACAACTTTGTAACGCCAAATAGACCCCAAGTTTTTCAATAACTACATCACTAAGCTGACCCTGAGCTAATGGGAACCTGAGACGAACTTCAAAAATGGGACCCAATACAGAATGTGAAAAAAAATAATAAAAAATAAAACTAAATTTAAAAAAATGCCACTGCCAAGTGCCAAGAATTGAAAAAATGATATCTAGTGTGCAAATCTAAAATAATAACTACTGCACCACAATAGTAAAGAAAATTGAGGGAGACGTGAATTAGAAGAAATTAAAGGGAGAAATAAATACAGAAGTCCTGAACTATTTTATTGCCGATTTTTTTAGATAAATAAATATCGAACAATCAAAAGGTTCTAACCAGAAGTTCTTAAATCAATCCTCAACTCTTCATCTTTTAAAGTATAAAAATTAATTTTAGTTTTCACACCAAAAAAAAGGAAAAAAAGAAACAAACTTAAACCTACATCATGAAAGTAACTAGACAGAAGAAGAAGAAGATACGCACGAAATTTTATTTTTTTGAGATGTTCGGCGATATGCACGGAATTTTATTTTTTTGAGATACTCGACGATACGCACGATTTTTTTTTTGCACGTTGCATTGCATGCCTTTTGGGCCTACTGTCCCCAACTCTCATAATTATTGTAAATGAAAGGAATAATACGCCCTTGTGGCTCGAGATCTCCTCGGTAACTACTAGATCCATTAAATATGTTATATATATATATATATATATATATATATATTGGTGCTCTTGCTCCTTGACATGGAGAGAGTTTGCTCTCAACATGCCTAGTAAAGTTTAGTCACAAACGGAAAGTGCACCATGAGTTATCTCAACATATATACTTGTATGTGTTATTGGGATATGCACATGGGGTGGTGACCCTAAGGAGGGAACCATGTGGGTGATTTTACTAGGAGGTAAGGATAAGGCTCCAAGTTAAGCATTCATGCTTTTTGCTCTTGGAAAATTAATTTTCATTGGAGCTAAGCCCCGCGACTCGGACTCGGACTCGGGCTCGGGCTCATGAGGCGTAATGTGGCATTTTGTTGTCGCAGTTTGCACGCGCAGTTGCACTGGGTTGCGCGGGGTGCACGGTTGCGCGGGCGCGCCGGTTGCGCCGGTTGCGCCGGTTGCGCCAGTTGCGCCAGCTCGCGCAGGTTGCGCAGGTTGCACCGTGTACGCGCGTGCGCAGTGTGCGCAGTTTGCGCTGATGGCGCGCGCGCAACCCATTCAACGGGTGCAATACGCGCAGATTGTGGCTGTTCACGTTCTGACTAATTCGTAACGTGCGATAACTGATCTTGAAATTTCGGATCCGACATCAAGTCGTTGAGCACATCTCGGATTTGGACGGTTACAACAGTGGCTATATAATTAGAGCCTCTCTTCTCTCTCGAGAGACTTCTTAGACTTCAGAAAAATGATTTTCGGAGAGAGATGCTGCGCACCTTGTTCCTCCTCGCGCAACTGGAGTTCTGTCCTTGTCTTTTTGAGCAGTCCGTCTTAGAGCAGATTACCAGAGCGTTCCAGAGTTCTTTTGAACTTGCTGGTTCCTGGAAGCTGACCGTGTGGGCGGATCTAGCTTTGAGCACTGGTGTTCTTGACAGCCTAGCAGGCCACCACCTTCCATCTATCGCCTATCATCTTCGCTGCTGCCTTTAGCATTTCGATTAGTACCTTCTGTTTAGAAGTACTGCTGTCGTTTGCTACTGTTGCGAACTCTTTATAGATTATCGTAACTCAAAATCCTCTAAGGATCTCTGCTACGCAACTTCCTTGAAGTGTTGCATTGAAACATTATTTTTACAATTGTTTCATTCTCTCAGTTTTCCATTGTGCCCCGGTTCTAACAATCTCAAAGCTAGACCAAAAAGATGGAAAACTCTCGTGCCTCTCTCCTCGATACCAACTTTAACAAATTGGAGAAGTTCGACGGAGAACACTTTCAAATCTGGAAGAGGAAAATCACCCTCAATCTTCAACTAGTGGACGTCGATCATGTGTTGATTGAGACTGAAACAATTCCAGAAGGACCGACGACTCCAGAAGGTGATACAGCAGATGTCATTGCTGCTGCACAAGTCAAACTGACCAAATGGAGAAGGGATAATAGTCTTTGTAGGCTATTGATTTTGAATGCAATGGAGAACTCCCTGACAGAGTCATACTCCAAGAATACTTCTTCCAGGGACATCTGGGAGTCCTTGGGAAAGCTGTATGAAGACGACGACAATAGATCGAAAATCTTCATCGTCGATAAGTACCATAAGTGGCTCTTCGAAGACGAGAAGGCAATGCTGCCTCGGGTAAAAGAGTTCTTGAAGTTGCGCCAGAAGCTAAAAGACGAGAAAATGTCCCTCGTCGACAAATTTGTCGTTGGAGGGATCGTCTCGAAACTTCCTGCTGGATGGAGTACTTTCTATGCAAGAATGCATCGGAAGAAGCTGGACATTAGCTTGGAAGATCTCCTTCAAGAGATCCATGTTGAGGACGAGATGCGTTCTCAACAGAACATGGACACTCTGTCCAAACAGTTGGCTAAGGCCAATATGGTGCAGACGAGAGAGCCCAAGGGGAAGCAGGCAGCTTCTCATCACAAAAAGAAGGACTCCACTAATCTGAAAGTGAAGGGTCCTTCATTCAAACAACAGAAGTCCAAGTCCCACGTGACTTGTTTCAATTGTGGCAAGAAATGCCACTACAAGAGTGAATGCAGATCCAAGCCTAAACAATCAGAGAAAGGTCACAACTGTGGGGGCTGACTCTGACTGGTGGATAGACACCGGTGCAACGTGACATGTCTGTTCTGGCAAGGAATGGTTTGTCACGTACCAGCCAACGTCTGAAAAAGTTATCATGGCGAATCAGGCCCAAGCTGAAGTTCTGGGGATCGGGACTGTGGAGCTGAAACTCACTTTCGGGAACACTCTGACGCTCCAAGGAGTGAAGCATGTTCTGGTGATTGCCAAGAACCTGATCTCTGGAAGCATGCTTAGCAACGCAGGCTTGAGGATGGACATTAATGCTGGTCAGATGGTGATGTCCAAGAATGGAACATACTTCGGAAAGGCTTATCAAACCGAAGGAATGTTTAAAATTTAGCTTGTAAACCAGTCTAATGAAATTAATGTAGTCGTTTTTTTTTCTGATTATTCTCTTGAGTTGTGGCATAATAGGCTAGGACATGTTCATTGTAAAAGAATAAACAAAATGTCTCGTCTAGGACTTATCTCTAAATGTGGGGGTAAGGTAGAGAAGTGTGAAGTATGTGCTCAGACGAAGATCACCAGAAAATCCTTTCATCGGGTCAATCGAAGCACAGATTTTTTGGAGTTGGTGCACTCTGATATCTGTAACTTCAAACAATTATCTACAAAAGCCGGGATGAAGTATTTCATAACCTTCATCGATGACTTCTCTAAGTACGCATTCGTCTACTTGCTCAAATCTAAAGACGAAGCGTTCGAAAAGTTCAAAGAGTTCATGGCCGAAGCTGAACGGCAAACTGGGCAACAACTCAAGAGGTTGAGAAGTGATCGAGGCGGAGAATATCGGTCTCATAAATTTGTATCATTATACAAAGAACATGGAATCATCTGCGAGACTACTGCTCCTTATTCTCCTCAATCTAACGGAGTAGTAGAGAGAAAGAACCGAACGTTGACAGAGATGATGAACTTAATGTGCTAACTGCAGGTCTTCCAAAATGCTACTGGGGAGAAGCTGCATTAACGGCCACATTCATTCTGAATAGAGTGTCATATGCAACTTCTGACTTAACTCCTCATGAACTCTGGTTCAAAGTCAGACCTAACTTGAATGTCATTCGAGTGTGGGGGTGTCTGGCTTATGTGAAGCTTCCAGATCTGAAGATTCAGAAGCTGGGGACAAGGACTACGAAGGCGATCTTCTTGGGGTATGCCGAGAAGAGCGATGCCCGAAGATTTCTTGATATTGAGTCAAAACAATATCATCGAATCTCGCGATGCTGAATACTTTGAAGACAAATTTGTATGTCACAAAAACATTGTTCTCCCAGACATTCCAGAGAATGATGTAGGTGCAAATGAGACTGAGATCTCATATGAGCCAGTAGTCCAAGATGAAGTTGTTGGTGGAGAAACAATAATTGAACCAGAACTCGCTGAGCCGTCGACGAAGCGAGCAAGGAGGCCGAAGAGCTTCGGAGATGACTTTGTCACCTATCGTGTGGAAGGAGATCCGCTTACCTATGGTGAGGCGATGAAGACCAGAGATGTCTTCTGGAAGGAGGCAATAGACAATGAAATTGATTCAATTACCTCCAATAACACATGGGTGTTAGTTGATTTACCCGAATGAGCAAAACTCATCGGATGCAAGTGGATCTTCAAGAAAAAGATGAAAGCTGATGGAATCATTGACAAGTTCAAGGCCAGGCTAGTGGCCAAGAGATTTTCTCAAAAGTAAGGGATCGACTACTTTGACACATATGCTCCTGTAGCACGGATGACAACCATTAGATTGTTGATTGCTCTTACGGTAATACACAGGATGGTGATACATCAGATGGATGTGAAAACAGCGTTCATGAATGACGAGCTGATCGAGAAGATTTATATGCAACAACCAGAAGGATTTGTCGTCAGAGGTCTAGAAGACAAAGTCTGCAAGTTGGTGAAATCTCTGTACGGCTTAAAGCAAGCTCCCAAAATGTGGCATGAGAAGTTTGACAAAGTTCTAAGATCAAACGGCTACAGGGTCAGCGAAACAGACAAGTGTGTCTATACTAAATTTGCTGACGGAAGAGGAGTCATCGTTTGTCTGTACGTGGATGACATGCTAATCTTAGGTACGAATATAAGCTGTGTCACTGAGACAAAGAAGTTCATCTCGACAAATTTCAGTATGAAGGACTTGGGAGATGCTGATGTTATCTTGGGACTCAAGATCATCCGGACAGACACTGGATTGGTGCTGTCACAATTAGGGCTGTAAACGAGCCAAGCCGAGCCAAGCTTTTGTAAGCTTGAGCTTGGCTTGACTAGAATTAATCGAGCTCAAACTCGAGCTCGAGCTTGATAAAATTTTTATTTTAGAGCTTGAGCTTGGCTCGAGCTTGTTTATATTAAGCTTGAGCTTGGCTTGGTTTGAGCTTGAGCTTGGCTTGATAAACAAGCTTGATTCAAGGTTGATAAACAAGCTTGATAAGCTCAAAATCAAGCTCGTTAAGCTTGATTTCAAGCTTGATAAACAAGCTCGATAAGCTCAAAATCAAGCTTGTTAAGCTTGATTTCAAGCTCGCTCAACTTTATTTCAAGATCATTAAGCTTGATTTCAAGCTTAACAAGCTTGATTTCAATTTAGTTAGGTTTGAATTCAAGTACATGTAATATTAACAATTTATTTATAAAACTTTATTTAAAAAAGTTTCTTAATATCAATTATTAAGGACATATAAGTATATAATGCACAAATATATATATAAAATTAGAATTTAATAAAGAACAAACGAGCTTCTAAACAAGCTCCTAAACGAGCTCTTAAACAAGCTTCTAAACGAGCCAGCTCGCAAGCTCATAAACGAGCCAGCTCGCGAGCTCAAACGAGCAGAGTACTTCTAAGCTTGAGCTTGGCTCGTTTATTAAACGAGCTCGAAAATGAAGCTTGAGCTCAGCTTGTTTAGTAAATGAACCGAGCTCAAATGAGCTTTTATCGAGCCGAGCTTCAAGCAGCTCGCAAACGACTTGGCTCATTTGCAGCCCTAGTCACAATCTTATTACATTGAGAAGATGCTCACTCAATACGGGTATCATGATCTTCATATAATTGATACGCCGTACCGAAGTGACCAGAAACTGGAGCCAAACTCGAAAGAAAGCGTCAGGCAATTGGAGTACGCTAGCGTCATCGGGAGTTTGATGTACGCTACTACTGTCACTAGGCCTGACATAGCTTTCGCCGTGGGAATGCTGAGTCGATTCACAAGCAATCCAGGCGTTAAGCACTGGAAAGTTGTGAAGCGTGTTATGAGATATCTCAAGAAGACTCGGACATATGCACTGCACTTCAGCGGAGACCCGTCGGTAGTGGAAGGCTTCAGTGATGCCAGCTGGTGCTCAGAGGTGGAGAGCGAGAAGTCCACATGTGGATATATTTTCACAATGGGTGCAGCTGCTATATCGTGGAAGTCAAAAAAACAGACTATGCTCTCACGGTCATCCATGGAATCTGAGTTCTTTGCACTTGATACTGCAACCGAGAAAGCAGAATGGCTTCGGGAGCTCATGTATGATCTTCCAGTGGTAGGGACGTAAATACCGACAATTTCGATATACTGCGACAACCAGGCGACTACGGCAGTGGCATCAAATGATCTCTTCAATGGAAAGAAGAGAACTGTGAGATTAAAGCATATGACAGTGAACGATCTCATCAAGAGAGGTGTCATTGCAGTAATCGATGTTCGGAGTCAGGAGAACCTGGCAGATCCGTTCATGAAGGGCCTCAAGCATCAGCTGGTTGAAGACACGGCAGGAAAGATGGACTTAAAGGCATTCTGATAGTATGTCTTTGTACCATAAAGTTTTATGTTATTAGTTCAAAGAGAAATCTACTAGACATCTAACTTTCGGTTCAAGGGAGGACCACTGACTGGAAAACTATCAGGTAACAGTGGGTACTTGTTCTTAAGAACATGGAAAGGTTACGAACCCACAACCACTGTTATCTACTATGTGTTTTCTACGAAAAACGGATCCTGTGTTGAGGTTGGCTTAAATGCCTTAATGAGTTCTCAGGCAAAGTGAATGTCTGGTGTGCTTTACAAGAAGCACGGTAGCGCAGCACTATAAGGAGTAAAACTCCATACTATAGTGGGATGACTCTACCATGAGGTTCTCAGGTAGGGGTAATGCCTCGGCTTTGCAAGCCAAGTCATAGCGGCGTAGCACCGCAAATAGGCAGGTAGCCTAATGATGTATGATAAAATTAAAGAGTTGTAGACAACACTACAAAGGGGAGAGTGACCCCATGTTACAGTGGCACGACACCACGATGAGGTACCCAAGTAGGGGTAAAGCCTCGACCTTGCAAGCCATGTCGTTGCGGCGTAACACCGCAAGGAAGCCTTAGGTTTCATGCTGGGTAGAATGTCACTACAAAGAGGCTGTGACCTCATGCTGCAATAGTATGACACTACGATGAGGTTCCCGGGTAGAGGTAATACCTCAGCTTTAGGCCATGTCATAGCGACGTAGCACCGCAAGGAAGCGCAAGGCTTCATGCCATGTCTCTTTAATAAAGAACTTACCTATAGTGTATGGAAAGAGATATCAGGCCATCTCTTGAGGGTAAACTTCTAGACGTCCAAAATTATACACTGAAACCAGGATGGCACAGGGCCTTTAATGTGCAGCCAGAAGCACATGTAACTACACTTTGTGAGTGGAAAGAATTACAATTGTGGTGCAGAATTCAAGGCGTAGTCCATTCTTGTATCACATTGTTATTCAACCCATACGGGAAGATTCAAGTTATCACGCCCCAGTACCGAAATACGGGGACGGACGTAGGCCAGCTACACCGTATAAGGTACGAATACGCTATACGGCGATGACGGCTGTCAAGTCTTGCTGGGTATCCTAGCATGCAATCAATCTATGACCTAAATTTGATCTCACGTCCACAGGCAAATCACAATAAAACAACATCAAGAGAGACAATCATATGGAAAGCAGGAATACTCGTATGATAATCAGAGAGTCTACAATAAGAAATAATGTAGACATAATACCTTCCCACACAGTTCCCTCATGATCAGGAACTGAAGCACGTCCTCCAAGTCAAGTCTGGAAGATCCACAGGGCCGGTCTCAGGCAATCTGGGAACAATCCAGGGTTGGTCAGGCCAACCGTAGCAAGTACTAGAAAGGAAGGCTCAAGGACGGGCGAAAAAAACTAGCATGATATAATATATGACAGGAATAACATGTATGAATAACAGTAATGAGGGTAAAGGATCGTGGGTACCAACGCACGATTACATAATATAAGACATGAATCCAACTACTAACACGTAAGTAACCAACAATCATCACAGTCATCCTAACATCCACTAATGCTTGCATCGCCAACTGGAACTCATAGTCTGTCATCGGAACAGTAACTCACCCCTACATCAAACAAGAACAAGGGAATGAATTACCGCACCGGGACAACGTTACGTGCCAGCCAGCTTAGCAAGCAACAAGCCATACAATTTAGGTGAATAAGCGGCCACTCAAATGTCTACGGCTGTCTATGTGGAGGTTGGGTTACCCCAACAATGCAATATAAGAATCCTCAGATCGTGCCGTCCCAGCAGGGCTAGCGGGGCCAAGTATATCAAGTCTAGATGAGCGTCGGTCCCTCGCAAGACCACCGGGCTCTGCATGTCACCACCGGTCCCTCGTAAGGCCACCGTGTCGAGCATGCCATATATAATGTATAGTACATAAAGTAGCCGGATATTGCCATCCACTAGTATGGTAACAATATTCGTGGCGGCCAGTCTGCAGGTCATGACTAATGTCTGGGATAAGGCTGGTATTGCACGATCTCGGGATTTCGTTTCCCCCCAATGCTTCTACCAGTTTAAGTTACCTAGATTATCCATATAGTTATCCGGGATCACATGTCGTGGTCACATGATCACCCTCCTAGATGTCGTACCTCAGTACGGGAACGCTAAGTAAGAATAAACCTCAGCACCTGGGGTCCCAGTTGTGATTCATCCTTAGTGTTATGCAACAAGCAAGCAAGCAATCCTGACCACGCTAAGACTAAAGGCCAACTACGAAGGTACCCGTGCAGGTAATCATATAATATAGCTAGAATATCAAGATGGCATCGCAATGCCATATAATCATGGAAGTAGCACCTCAAAGTGCCAGTAGACAAGGGGCACCGCAGTGCAAGGTCAGTGCCAGTACCTCAAAGCGTAAGCTGGACTTATAGCACGGATGCAAGTAGTCATGTCAGGAATAAGGACAAATCTGTCAGTCACATGAAATCATCTGTCCACATCGTGGCATGGATATCAGGTCAAGTACAAGATCAGAACCTCTACTATAATAACATCTCAAGCATATATGGGAGCCTAGAGCTCCAATCATCCAGTCGGTCTATCCACCAGATCAATCTATCAAGAGTCACCCCTCTACGATGGAATCAATATCATGTCAGGAAGTTCAATAACCAAATACCAAGCTAATCACTATAAGCAATGCTAGGCCCTCTGGCTCGCAAGAATCCTCCAAGTCAATGATCACAAGCCACTAGAAAACTAGCCCCTCAACTACCAAGACATAGCAATCAAACCAGGTTTTGGGCGTTTGGAAAGTCGAGTAAAAATTATATAATAATACCCTCGATATCCTCCTCGTTCCGTAAAATATTCGCGATCCTCAGAATCCAAGAATATATATAATCATGTCCGATCGAATTAGAGCATCATCAAAAGAAATAGCAATACTATCCAAGAGTCCACGTGAGTCTATCAATCAATACTCTCGAGATCATACTCTCCATGATACTCAATCCTCAGACATATCCCAAATCACAAATCTCGATACATAGGACAACTATCAGTCCTAGCTGGCTAGACTAGGATAACTCCTAGAATGAATAATCAGGGGACAAGAATATAATTAAATGTCGTCGAAAAAGTGGCAATGATTGCGTGAACCATGCACTCTGGAGCAGATCCACAACCCTTAAACCAAACAAGGACCAGGGTTGCAGACCGTCTCCCGAGTAGAACCGCTCTCCTTACGCTATCCGACGGACAAGACAGGTCAAGACGCTAGGCGACTAATCTAGTCGGGAGTCTACCTAGCAGGCAATAGGATCAGGTAAACTATGCCAAGGTGAACATGCACGAGCCCAGTCCAGCAAACTAAAGGAATGGTTCTGCCCAATCCTTCGAACCAAATTCTCGATCGGGAATTCTGGAAAAATTCGGCAGAGTCTCCTTTGTAATCTGGACGGAAGCACCCTACGAATTGGGGCTAAAAGCACTCGGCACAACCCGTCGCAGAATCGTAGAATCACAGGCTGAGAACACTAAGTCTCAGCTATCAGCAGCACTACGATGCGTACTGGAAATAAATCGATAGCCAAGAATACTAAGTCTCAGCCTACAGCAGTACTACGATGCGTGCTAGAAACCAATCGAACCCGAAACCACTAAGTCCCGGCCTCCAGCAGCACTACAATGCGTACTGGGTGCCAAGCCAACACATATAATAAGAAATCGTCTCGCAGGGCACATCACAACACATGTCCATAGTTCTAACCCAAGCACAATCACAGTCACAAGAATAGTTAGCCAGAGCCGTTACCCGACCGCGAGTCGGACACGGGGCATACAGGGACAATCCGTACAAATGAGTCGTGCTCGTGTCCTCGGAGGTGTGGATGACCCATCCGAGTTGTCCGATACGGACTATCCCGGTATCGGACCAAGCTATCCTAAGTTATCATCATGGCAGTTCTACTACTAGGCTACACTAATCATGGTTATACAATTTACAAGTACAAATTAAGTAAATGCAATAAAATCCAGGAGAGAGGACAAGAGTCGTCGATGAGCAAGGGATACTTGCCTAGAGGGCTCGGCTAGGTAAGCAAGTCTTCGACGTCGAGATCCCGGATAGCACGTCTATCGAGATCCTCAGAACACACAATAAACAATCATTAGAATTACATAATAAAATAATAACAGGAAGCATGGAGGATGGCAGGAGGATATACCGTGTGGGTCCCGCAAGTAGTGCAGGGATCTGGCACGGAAATTGAGACACGCGGATCGATACGGGTACGCAAACCGAGACATACACGTATATCAAGATGCACACAAGAATCAAGATAAACAGAAGACAATATGTACGTAAATCGAGACGTGTATACAGATCGAGGAAATCATGAATATCAAGATAGTACGTAAATCAATGTGACACACAAATCGAGACGTGCACGTGAATCGAAACGGCACAAAGACCAATACGGTACACAAATTGGAGCGAGCACGCAAATCGGTGCACGCACGCAAACCGAGGCAACACAAGATATAATATGACATACAAATCTGTCACGACCCGATCCCAATTTCTTGGGTCGACTCGGATCATGCCCAGCCTGCACCGTTGTTGAGACGGCGGCAGTAAGCTGTATTCCATATGCAGGTACAATCAACAACATTTGAAATTTTTAATTGCCACAACATTTAATTTAACGATAAAATAAACTTGTTCATTACAAAAGAGTTCACCACTTTTAAAATAACATTAATTTAAATAAAAGACAACAAATCTCCATCTAAGCAGAAGTATCATCATCAACATCAGGAACCTCCTCTGGAAGCATAGCAGGATACAGCTCTGGGTCGTAATAGCTACTAATCTGTAGCTCTGAGTCATCAATAGGACCTATTGGGTGTGGGGAATCCAGTCAGGAAAGGAGCAAGTACAATTATGAAAATAACAATTTGCATAATGAATAGAAAATTGAAATATTAAAATAACTTTGGAAACAATAATTTTCAACTATAAAACAATTGTGATTTGAGTATGCAGTATCTATGACCGGTTTAGGATGATTCACTTGTATCCTATTGATACGGTCCGGCCTAACCCCGTGTGAAGAGGTGTAAGCTCGCACATTCATTTACTATTGGGCTTTGATCATAGATAACTACACTACTCCCCATTATCCCGATGCAATGATTCAATGTGTTACTCTAGGAGAGAGTACGTGTAACAATTGTGTATTTAATATGCAATATTCTAATATTAATTAAACTGAAATTAACACAACCATACTTGCCTTGAATTTCAATTGGTCGAGATTTGTACTTCGGGATTCGAAAGGTCACGTTCTTCCTTGAAATCCTACATTCCGGGGAACTTTATCTCAGAAATACAAATACCAGAAAAATCTAGTTGCAATCTCTATTTGTCTTTCCTAGTCTATTTTAGTTATTAGCTAACTAACACAACATCACAACGTTTACTAATGAGTTTGAATTTAGAAATTCAATTTATTTAGGTTTTTCGGGAAAACTTGTAATTTTCAATTTAAATATAAAACTTGGTATTTTATTAACTTATTGGGAAAAAGATTGGTGTTTTATAATAACTAAATAAAAATATAATTTCTTTTCTTAAAATAAGAAAATCGTGAATTATTAATTAATAATTAATAATATTATTGATTAATCCTACTCGTTTACTCAATCCCAGAATTCACAAATCTAATGTTCCTACTGATTACAAACTTTTGCAGAAAATAAAAGAATAGGCTTATGCCCTTACAAATTAATACATGAATTTAAATAAGCGAAAAATGGGTTAGTCCTTTTAAATCACCTAAAAATTAAATAATAAAATTTTAACTAAATTTGTAAATTATTAGAATGTCTCAGAACTGGTCCAATCTTCAAATACAGCTACTCTGCCTCAACGTCCGGACGAACCGGTGCGTTTGCATTTCGCTGGGGCCCATTGACCAATATGGTCGTCGCCCAAAATAATATAAAAAAAAATAATATTATCCGAAAATCCTTTGAAAATCATTTTTATAATTTTCTAAAAATTTCGGCAGCACTCCCTCTGTTTTCGGTCAACCCAAAAACTGGAAAATGCTTCCGATATACCTGCAAAATAATTTCCAAAACTCGAAATTCATATATATCCATAGAACATATTTTTCCAAAGCCAACACAGCATTTCCGAAATGATAACGAAATTCCCGAAACCCGAAACCATTCCGATTTAACTTCCCAAAAGAATTCAATTCCAGCATATTAACCGAAAATTCCCAACAGAACCCAAAAGCAATAACAGAACATTATCCAATCTCATTCACAGAGCTTAAGAGCAAAAATTTGAATCTCCAATCATTTCCATTAATTCTCGAAAACCCGAGAATACAGAAAACAGAGAATCTCTTCTTAAAAAGTTCTCAAAAATCCGAGAAAAACTACAGAACCCAGTTCTGTCCTAATAATTCTATTTAATCACAGAAAACAAACCACAGCAATCATTTCCGAGATTTTCGGAAAAGCCGAAATAGCAACGTAACTATTACGTTGTCGAAAACCGAAATCCCGAAGGATTCGGGGACCAGAGAATTCATCATCGACAGAAAGGAAAATAGAGTTCCAGAAATTATACCCAAAACCGAAGTCGAAGGAAATCCCGAATTTGGGTCGCGGAACCGAACGGCAAAACGGACAGTGCTGGACATGGACAGGGGCGAGCAAAGGGTCGACGGACGAAGGCCACGCGGGGTGCCGGCGGTGGACGACGGCGGTCGCCGGTCGGGCGCGGGCGGCGGTGACGCGGGGCCGCGCGGGTCGACGGGAGCGCCGGGAAGCGGCTCGGTCGCGCTGGAAAGGGGCGTCGGCCTCGGGAAAACTCGGCCAGTGGTTCGCCGGGGAGGATCGAGAAGGGGATCGCCGGAAAATAGTTGATTTGGAAAGAGGATGAAGAAGATGGTGATGGTGTGGAAAAAAATGATGGGGAAAAGCCCCTTTTATAGGAAATAGGTAGTGAAGGTTACCATTTAAGAAGATGGAGAGCCACCATGGCTTGATGGTCGGCCGGTTATGGAAGGCGAGGGGGTCAACGGGTGGAGAAGAAGAAGAAAACTTCTTCGGTTCACAAAGGCCACTCACAGCACCCAACACTAAAGAAGAATGAAAAGGCTATTGAATGTTATCTTCATCAGACACTTAATATATGTCATTCAATACCAAGAGTAAGTACAGACTTAATGGGTTGAGACATACGAATGGGTTTGAAACCCATTCAAGATTTATAGGTTAGCCTATAATTGGCTTGGGTTAGGTCCAATTGGACTTAGAAAAATAATGAGTTTGGGCCAGGATTGAAACTAATGGCCAAAGCAATGGGTTTCAATAAAATTTAAAGGCTTTGGGCTAGGAAAATTTTAGACAACTAAAAATATTTTTAAAGGAAATATTATTTAGAAAATTTTTGTACAATTTATAAAAATATTTTATGTTCAAATTTGGGTTCAAGTCCGGGCTGACATGCCAAAAATCCAAGTTTAACTATTTGGAAAATAATTTACTCTTAAATAAATATTATTAACATCTAACATTATTCTAAAGAAAAATTTATTGCTAACAAAATTTTATTTAGCAAATAAAAAATTAGAAGTAAACTAAAAATACGGGTTTCACAACCTTCCCTCCTTAGAAAATTTCGTCCTCGAAATTTAAGGACAGGTAGGACAGGATTCCCACAATTCAATTAGACACGAGTATGGTGTTCAATTCAGGTTCAAACAATAAGAATTTTTAAAGGTAATCATGGATGAGACAATTTAGGGACAAAATAAAATATAAAGCGAACCAAAGTGTATGAGGTTGATCAGACCATCATTGCACCGGTTCTGATTAGACAATATATTAATGGAGGCCTCCAATAAGATAATGTCATGATCAAGCTTGAAAAAGGAATAGCTCGCAAAATTAGGCTAACAAGCATAATGTCAAATTTGAAAATGAAACAGATGAGTATGGAAAGAAATAGGAATAATGATTCAACTTTGCCTGATCTTCATCTCACCTCTGACTATGCTTGTTACTGGTTTCTCTGACACTGCCTTCTTCTACAAATTCCAGTGGTTGACAACTGTTGTCTGCCCAGTGCTTCTGTCTATCATAGCTTGTCTCTGATCATCTTCACTTCCTCTGCTGCGCCAGTTACTCTCTCTGGATCTAACAGTATTCTTTCTTCTACATCGTCCTATGCAAGTTATGTACGAAAACTACATCCAAAACTTCAATGATGTTGTACTGATGCTAACTGGGTATTTATTGTAAGAAAACTCTACCAAAGATAATTGATCTTTCCAAGATCCTCCAGATTCCAGGAGGCAAGATTCTTCAGCATGTCTTCAAACGTCTAGATTGACTTCTTTGATTGTCTGTCAGTTGGAACTTCATGAATCCGGTAGATGTGTCTCTTGCACATTGCCGCCAACTCTTTCGTGAATAAAGCAACTTCATAATGAACTGACTTGGTCAGTCAGTCCACAAAATCCAATTGGTGATCTTCCCTCCTTAGGAACAAAGTAATCCTAACACAAAATCCATTTATGTGTTCCATCGTTGGCAATAGAGAAACTCCCAAATGTTCCTGCCAACACTTGATCTCTAAGTTTACAAGTGCCTTGTCTTGAAACTGCGTCTTCTTGACTTTGTTCTTCAGACTCGAGCTCACTTGCAGCTTTATTGACACTGAATCAGCATCTAGTTCCATCCTTCTATCTTCAGACAGTATGCTCTCCAGCCCAACTTCCTGATGTCTAGGTGCCGCTTCTTGGTCAAACCATCGATATCAGCTTCAATCGTCTTCGTTTACCCAATATTCCGCTCTTTCTGAGTAGAAATATATTTCAGACTTTTATAGTCCGTATATAATTTTACTCCCTTTCCATAATAATTCCATAGCCTTAAAGCAAGGATACTTACAACAAGTTCCGAATTATGTGTGGGATAGTTCTTCTCATGAGTCCGTAATTGCCTAGATATGTAGACAATTATTTTCCCATGTTGTTGAAGAATACAACCCAGTCTTTTTCCTGAGACATCTCTGTAGATGGTGAAACCACCGGATCCTGCGGGTAGCGCAAGGATTGGTAAGCTTCTTCTACAGCTTCTTAAATGCGTCCAGACAAACTCTTCATTCTTTCGAGTCAGCTTCATCATCGACTCAGCAATCTTGGCGAATTCCTACACAGATTCCAGTAGTATCCCATCAAGTCCAAGAAACCATTGAACTTAGATATACGACTTCTCCACAGCGGCTATCTATCTAGAGTCTATCAAATTTTCTTCTCTTGTGACATTATGGCAAAAACCACATTGTCTAAGAAAATTCATGTCTTGATAGCTTACCAAAAACTTCTTCAAAGTTCCTAGAAATTTCTCAGATGCTCTTCATGTTCTTCTTCAGTCCTTGAGTATATCAGATTTTTGTTATCTAAAGAAAAGACAACAAACTGATTCAATTACTCATAAAAAGACTCTGTTCATGAGATTCATGAACACAACATGAGTATTTCATCATTCCAAGAGACATGATCCAAAAATTCAACTACCAGTATTTGGTGTTGAATGTCGTCTTGAGAATGTACTCCTTCATGATCTTAATCTGATGGTAGTCAGTTCTTAAGTTAATCTCCGAAAACCCTTAAGTTCACTCAACTTGGATAGATCATCAGTCGAGAAAAAGTAATTCTTCAGTGCCCTGATAGTCTACTCTCATCCATATTGTTTTATCCTTCTTGGATACAAACAAGACTGATGCTTCTTAGAGTGAAGCTCCGTCTTATATGAAACCCAACACCTTTAGTCCATTGATCTAATCCTTCATTTCCTTGGCTTCCTTCAGGTCGATTCTATAGTATCACTTAGTCATAGGGAAGGAGCTAGGTACTAGGTTAATGGAATATTTCTATGCATAGGGTAACCCAGAAACTATTAGGGAAAACTTCTATCATGAAGATGTAACTAAGATTTTTATTCATATAAGAGAATTACAACAAAACTCTCATAATTGATCTAGGGACATCTTGTTACAGCTTCTTAATAGATAATACTACTCAGCAGTCCTAAGTACTATTCTTCATGGTTCTGGTTCTTGCTTGGGCATCTCCATTTTCTTCCTCTTCTATGATCCTTGATTCTGCTTTATCCCTTCCTACGGTCTGTTGGATAGAGTCCAGAGGTTGTGGCATAATAGACGCTCCGATACGATGATAAGATAAGAGGCAGTCCTTAACTTGATGTTCAGTAGATCCACACACCAAACATTGCCTTAATCTCTTGCGACAAATGTTGGCTTGGTGACCAGGTCTCTTACAGTAGGCACAAGCCAAAAGCTTCTTGCAATATGGTTGTCGGACAGGGCCCAAATATCTTCTATTCTCATGGGTATCCCTCCTAGGACGAGGTTCCGCTCCAACTTGGTTTAAAATGGCTAAGGTTGCGTCGTTGATATTCTTCATGACTTCTCTCGAGATATCCATCTGTTCAGCTTGAATCTTCTGATACTCTAGGATTTCTTGAAATAGAGCAACCATCTGAGAGGTGTTCTCTGGTACTGGTGAAGCAACATGAGTGGGTACTTCCTCAAAGAAAAGTAACCCAGTTAGAGGAGAGGTAGGATTTGCCAGTGTGGGGAAAACTTCACTGGATGATTGGTGAGGATGATCAATCAGCTGGTTGGGTGAAAAGCTCTGACTTGACTGAAGAGGCGGGGTTTGATCCGGAGATGATACCACATCGCCAGCAGAGTTGGTTTTGTCAGTGGTCATTCTCTGGAAGGTTTAGGATGCAAGCATAAGCAAGGTAACCTACCAGTCTATAAAAATATTTATCATATATAAATCGGTCCTATGTTGTGGCAATTTTGATGTTCTAGTGTTCCTAATTGTTTCTAGTTTTCCTAAATTGTTGATTTAGTTGACCTGCATGGGCCACCACTAAAAACATGTCACGACCCGATCCCAATTTCTTGGGTCGACTCGGATCATGCCCAGCCTGCACCGTTGTTGAGACGGCGGCAGTAAGCTGTATTCCATATGCAGGTACAATCAACAACATTTGAAATTTTTAATTGCCACAACATTTAATTTAACGATAAAATAAACTTGTTCATTACAAAAGAGTTCACCACTTTTAAAATAACATTAATTTAAATAAAAGACAACAAATCTCCATCTAAGCAGAAGTATCATCATCAACATCAGGAACCTCCTCTGGAAGCATAGCAGGATACAGCTATGGGTCGTAATAGCTACTAATCTGTAGCTCTGAGTCATCAATAGGACCTATTGGGTGTGGGGAATCCAGTCAGGAAAGGAGCAAGTACAATTATGAAAATAACAATTTGCATAATGAATAGAAAATTGAAATATTAAAATAACTTTGGAAACAATGATTTTCAACTATAAAACAATTGTGATTTGAGTATGCAGTATCTATGACCGGTTTAGGATGATTCACTTGTATCCTATTGATACGGTCCGGCCTAACCCCGTGTGAAGAGGTGTAAGCTCGCACATTCATTTACTATTGGGCTTTGATCATAGATAACTACACTACTCTCCATTATCCCGATGCAATGATTCAATGTGTTACTCTAGGAGAGAGTACGTGTAACAATTGTGTATTTAATATGCAATATTCTAATATTAATTAAACTGAAATTAACACAACCATACTTGCCTTGAATTTCAATTGGTCGAGATTTGTACTTCGGGATTCGAAAGGTCACGTTCTTCCTTGAAATCCTACATTCCGGGAAACTTTATCTCAGAAATACAAATACCAGAAAAATCTAGTTGCAATCTCTATTTGTCTTTCCTAGTCTATTTTAGTTATTAGCTAACTAACACAACATCACAACGTTTACTAATGAGTTTGAATTTAGAAATTCAATTTATTTAGGTTTTTCGGGAAAACTTGTAATTTTCAATTTAAATATAAAACTTGGTATTTTATTAACTTATTGGGAAAAAGATTGGTGTTTTATAATAACTAAATAAAAATATAATTTCTTTTCTTAAAATGAGAAAATCGTGAATTATTAATTAATAATTAATAATATTATTGATTAATCCTACTCGTTTACTCAATCCCAGAATTCACAAATCTAATGTTCCTACTGATTACAAACTTTTACAGAAAATAAAAGAATAGGCTTATGCCCTTACAAATTAATACATGAATTTAAATAAGAGAAAAATGGGTTAGTCCTTTTAAATCACCTAAAAATTAAATAATAAAATTTTAACTAAATTTGTAAATTATTAGAATGTCTCAGAACTGGTCCAATCTTCAAATACAGCTACTCTGCCTCAACGTCCGGACGAACCGGTGCGTTTGCATTTCGCTGGGGCCCATTGACCAATATGGTCGTCGCCCAAAATAATATAAAAAAAAATAATATTATCCGAAAATCCTTTGAAAATCATTTTTATAATTTTCTAAAAATTTCGGCAGCACTCCCTCTGTTTTCGGTCAACCCAAAAACTGGGAAATGCTTCCGATATACCTGCAAAATAATTTCCAAAACTCGAAATTCATATATATATCCATAGAACATATTTTTCCAAAGCCAACACAGCATTTCCGAAATGATAACGAAATTCCCGAAACCCGAAACCATTCCGATTTAACTTCCCAAAAGAATTCAATTCCAGCATATTAACCGAAAATTCCCAACAGAACCCAAAAGCAATAACAGAACATTATCCAATCTCATTCACAGAGCTTAAGAGCAAAAATTTGAATCTCCAATCATTTCCATTAATTCTCGAAAACCCGAGAATACAGAAAACAGAGAATCTCTTCTTAAAAAGTTCTCAAAAATCCGAGAAAAACTACAGAACCCAGTTCTGTCCTAATAATTCTATTTAATCACAGAAAACAAACCACAGCAATCATTTCCGAGATTTTCGGAAAAGCCGAAATAGCAACGTAACTATTACGTTGTCGAAAACCGAAATCCCGAAGGATTCGGGGACCAGAGAATTCATCATCGACAGAAAGGAAAATAGAGTTCCAGAAATTATACCCAAAACCGAAGTCGAAGGAAATCCCGAATTTGGGTCGCGGAACCGAACGGCAAAACGGACAGTGCTGGACATGGACAGGGGCGAGCAAAGGGTCGACGGACGAAGGCCACGCGGGGTGCCGGCGGTGGACGGCGGCGGTCGCCGGTCGGGCGCGGGCGGCGATGACGCGGGGCCGCGCGGGTCGACGGGAGCGCCGGGAAGCGGCTCGGTCGCGCTGGAAAGGGGCGTCGGCCTCGGGAAAACTCGGCCAGTGGTTCGCCGGGGAGGATCGAGAAGGGGATCGCCGGAAAATAGTTGATTTGGAAAGAGGATGAAGAAGATGGTGATGGTGTGGAAAAAAATGATGGGGAAAAGCCCCTTTTATAGGAAATAGGTAGTGAAGGTTACCATTTAAGAAGATGGAGAGCCACCATGGCTTGATGGTCGGCCGGTTATGGAAGGCGAGGGGGTCAACGGGTGGGGAAGAAGAAGAAAACTTCTTCGGTTCACAAAGGCCACTCACAGCACCCAACACTAAAGAAGAATGAAAAGGCTATTGAATGTTATCTTCATCAGACACTTAATATATGTCATTCAATACCAAGAGTAAGTATAGACTTAATGGGTTGAGACATACGAATGGTTTGAAACCCATTCAAGATTTATAGGTTAGCCTATAATTGGCTTGGGTTAGGTCCAATTGGACTTAGAAAAATAATGAGTTTGGGCCAGGATTGAAACTAATGGCCAAAGCAATGGGTTTCAATAAAATTTAAAGGCTTTGGGCTAGGAAAATTTTAGACAACTAAAAATATTTTTAAAGAAAATATTATTTAGAAAATTTTTGTACAATTTATAAAAATATTTTATGTTCAAATTTGGGTTCAAGTCCGGGCTGACATGCCAAAAATCCAAGTTTAACTATTTGAAAAATAATTTACTCTTAAATAAATATTATTAACATCTAACATTATTCTAAAGAAAAATTTATTGCTAACAAAATTTTATTTAGCAAATAAAAAATTAGAAGTAAACTAAAAATACGGGTTTCACAAAATCGTACGGCACATAAATCGGTGCATGCACGTATCGAGGCGACATGGGTCACGAAGTAGGCACAAAGGCCGAGACACGAGGATCGAGACAACGCACAACCCGAGGTAGCACGTTGCCTGAGGTAGCGCAAAAATCGAAACTGACACGTACACCAAGGTGCATGTGTCCTGAAGTGCACAGTGTTACGACCCGCATCCTGTGTAGGGGCACGAGAAGTGGGTACGTCCAGCCTACGCCGCAGTGTCGGCGGTAGAACGCTGTCCTAGGTTACTATCTAATCAACAACTCACGCAATTATATAATGTACTTGTCAAATCTCAACTCCGAACGGAGGACAAGTATAGATATAATGAATCTCAATCACAGTCTAAGAACGATAAGATAACACAGAAGTTTATAACTAAAGACTAAACAACAACATTTATAAACTACTAAATAATAATATCTCAAACAAACTCAAATACAAACTTGTATCGCAAGTTATTATAATTCAAGTTCTAAAACATGAAAACTAAACCAAGTCTACTAGCTAGTCTCCCGATCACTCCTGAGTGTCGGGGCCATAGGTAGCTAAGCCATCTCCTGCTCCAAGGCAAGTAGAGAAAATGTCCTCAGGGCAATCATCTGTAATATTTTCAACAGGTCCAGTCAGGACAGGAACGAGTACAATTTATCAAAAAATTCCAAGTAAATGACAGAGAACTATAAAGCAGTTATAGACAGTTATATTGATGAATATGACAGTTTTATACAGGTAGTGATGTAGAGAAGCAGTTAAGGTACAAGGAAAGTAAGGTAACCAAACAAGAGGAGAAGCATGGAAATGAAGACTGTAAAATATAATCTAGCTGAACTAGAGTAACATGATATAAGTCCAGACGATATAATATGAGTCAAGTGTAATCCCAGTGTGAGTCTAATACAAGATGAGTCGAATGTGATTCTAATCATTATTCTAATAAGGTGATTCGAATAAGGTGATACGAATAGTGATTCGAATAAGGTGATACGAATAGTGATTCGAATAGTAGTCAAACAATAATTCGAATAAATTCTCCAAGTGTGTTTTAAAATACCAAGATCAACATGTAAACGGCTGTAGGTAATACGGCACACCACACACTCGCGAAGTGTGGGATGGCTATCGTTCGAATATCATACACAGAGGGGTGATTCAAATAGGGGGATATGTCTACATGTCTAATTAGTATTTCCCCGCCCAGTCTAATACAAATGAATCCATAATCCAACACATAAGACGAATACAAGTCCAACCAGCGTATGAAGATACGAATAGGGTGATTTGTATGGTGATTCGTATAATAGAGGCAAGACGAGTAAGTATGTGTGTCGCATACATGGATTCAGTAATAACAATACGTGTTTGTAACAAGAATCAAATAGAACTAACTAGAACTGAAGTACAGTAATTGACAAGTAAATAAAAGAACTATCAGAGAATGTACTCGCCTGATACTCTGAATAGAGTAGTATAATATCAGATGTCTGCACCGGAGTCACAATGTCCTAAATAGAGCAGTATGGATTATAATGTGTTTTAAATAAGATAAATAAAGTTTATGATACAATCTACATGATTTCTAGGCCAATCTAGGTCAAAGTCAAACTTGGTCAACTCTGGTTCAACATCTAGTCAACTATGTTAACAACAAGGCTATCTTGGTCAAACTCTGGACTATTGGGTCAACTCTAAGATAACTAATTTATGCTTCTAGGCTATTTCTATGTCAAGGATTTCAAACTAATCTCAAGGCTAGTCAATATAGGTTAAGACTCTAGATAGCTATCTATATGTACCCATGCATTCTATGTACCCCAAGCTCTTGGTTTACTAAGATACCAAATGCCAAGTCCAACCCACATTCCATATATACTAATATTTACATAATATATGTATTTCAATATGTATAACTATACCCAAAGCATCTATACTTCATATGATAATTATATGTATATATATATACCTCTCACCACTTCAATATACAGATATAATCTAAAAGTTATGACACTCACAAGACTAATCCTTTTTTCCTCCCCCTACTCTCAACCATGTATCACACATGTGTACATCACCTACAGAGATATGGGGGTCAACCTGGACTGAACTGAGCAGTACAAAATAACTGAATACTTGAGCCACTATAGGGACTGAACTCTAATTGAAAACTAAACAATCAATGGACTGCACAATAGTTAAAGGTGAATGATATCAAACAAGAAAACTGATATGCTAATTGATGTAGGCCAATGTTAACATGTGCAGTAGAGGGATGAAGGTGCAGGATACTATTTGTGTAACAGGACAGATGAATGGGGTGTTGGCTGATCTCTAATGAGATGTAGGCTGATTTTGATGTTCAAGTAACTGGTCATGATGATATGAGCATTTGGAAAGACTAAACAATGATGAACTGGACAGGTAGTGTTAGGACAAACCCTAAACTCAAACAACAGATTCCCAAAATCTGAGAACAAAGTTAATAATATGAGCATTGCATTCAAAACCTAACTTAATATCAAATTCAAACTGTAATATATATAAATATGAAACAGTTAAAATTATACATAAATCTTTGAAAACTTATTCAAATCCAATTCCAGTTAACCCCATCTTACCCAAACTGAACTCAAGGAGTTAAATTCATTTATCGACACGTAGATGATTTACCCTAACCAAAATCCAAACTAAACTCACAACATCAACCCCAAACCTGAAAGCTTGTATCAGACATATATATCCATTTGAAACCTACTGTATGCATATACCTATGTATACTACATATATGTAAACACTCAACATATGTAATATTTTATATATATATATATATATATATATATATATATATATATATATATATATATATATACTCAACATATATGTAAAATGAACTAATATATAGATATTTAGAAAACTGAAACTAATATACTACAAAACTCTGAAACTGAACCAAGTATCAGTCATGTACATCCCATTTAAAGTAACTACACATGCAACAATTACTCAAACTAAGACTAACTCAGCAACCAAGGGGGGTCAAGTGTGTGTACAGAGTGTCAAACTTGTGTCCACGTGTCTGCAAGTGTCCTACAAGTGCAAAACTGTGTCAGAAGGCAGTGTCAACAAGGTATCAGAGCTAAGTATACAGACAGCGTCGTACCTGTGTGTCGAGTGCTCTAGGGACTCGTGTATCCATCCCTAAGTGTCGGGGTCGTGTCAGATGATAACCTAGGTCTAGGGATACGTATCCCATAGCCTGAAATGTGTCCACGTGGTGTCGTGTCTTAAATACGAAGCCATATCCAAAGGAGTCTGCTGCGTGTGTGTGCAGTGGGGTCGAGTCAGTGCAGGTCAATTTCCATCCTAACCACTCCACGAAATCGAACGAAACTTTGGGGGCATGATGTCAGTGCATGCCCCCTCGTGTCCACAAAAACTCGTGTCAAGAGGATCCGTGTCGTGTCCTACAGAGGGCCCGAGTAGCAGGGGAGAACACAGGCACAGTGCAGTGCCTCGTGCAGGCGTGTCACAGACTCGTGTGCGTGACACACGACACGTGACACGTCGTGATCGTGTCTAGGGGTAGAGGGAGACTAAGGCTAGGTGTCTGCACGAACTTCAAGTCGTATCATGTCCTAGTTTTATAACCGTGTCACAGAGCTAAGAATCAGTGCACAGTGCAGTGTGTAACCCAGTACAGCTCGTGTTTCGTGTCCGACACGACACAAAATGTTGTAAAACTTTAGGGGGGTCCTGACAGTGTCTGCCCCCACCCCCGTGCCAATTTGCATATGTCCAAGTGGTGTGTGCAGTGAGAAAACAGTGGATGGTAGCAGGGCACATCACGGGGGTCTCTGCTGCGTGTCCGTGTTCCTTTTGGACACGAAAATTCCCCAAAAATTGACTCAGTCACATATATAATTAATCCCCATATATAGGGCTACACAACCATGTAATTTGTTTTGCAAAATACTAAAATATATTTCTATGTGGCATTTCATCGAACACGTATTTAAATAAAACGATACGTGTCCGATACGGACACGAAATGGACACGGATTTCTACTAAACTTGGGCTACACATAGGGAGACCCTAAATGAATGCATCTATGGAAAGAAATCGGGAATTTAATAGGGTTTGTAGGATTTTACCTATTGAGTGTTAAAACTCAATGTAAAGAGCCTCGATTCGACGTCTTCCTCGGTTTTCTATGGTTCAAACGTCCTCCAACCTCGCTAGCAAGCACCCACAAGTATCCTCTACTGTTGGGGGTGATGATGCAATTGATTTGACTCAATTTGGGCTCAATTTGGATTAATTGGGAGAGGTTTAGGGAAGAACAAGTAGGGCTTTTCTAGGTTTTGTAAAAGAGGCATTTATTTCTTAAGTGGGATACTTATAGGAAGGGAGGGGGGCTTGTATGGCTGTTGAAAACATTAGGGTTAGGATTTTAGTTGAGTGGCTAGGATCATTCCACCCAATTCCAAGCCTTCCTATTGGTTAAGACTTTTTTTTACAAATATCCTAAAAAAAAATATCTTTTCTAATAATATCTAGATGTTACTAACTTTGGCACTTAGTAGGAATGTTATAACCTTAATTCTAACCTCATGACTAATCTAGGTTAGGTTAACTTCTAGGTTAAGGCTTAACTAAAAGATTAGCAAAATATTTAATTAATCAAAATTATAATTCCACAAAATTGTCAAAATGACCAAAATACCCTTAGGCTAAAAATTGGTAATATGAAATTCTAATCACGTGACTAGGCTCCTTTGGTCATGGTTAGTCTCTAGGCTTAGCAAAACTAGGGTTTAGCTAATTAACCATCAAAATCACCAATCAACATTTTAAATAGTTTTAAATTAATTAAAAATTACCAAAAATCATAATATGATCTAAATATCATTATTAAATGATTATAATTATAAAATTTCAAAATTACCCTCATTTGGAAAACTGGATGTTACACACAGGGAACAAGGGCACACTGCCCGAGGGGCACGCATGTCGAGGGGGCTCCCTGCCCGAGCAGCGCGGGGCCCAAGGGCGTCCCGCTGCCCGAGGCTGGCACTGTCCCCGAGCATGGTGACCGGAGGGAAAGGAAAAGAGGGAGGCAGAGGAGCCGGGGACCCGTCGGTGAGCTCGGCCAGGAGGGTCGGAGGCTCCCGGCGGTGGAGGAGAAGACAGAGAGGGAGAGAGGCGAGGGCGATGGAGCTCGGTCATGGCGACGGCGGTGCCGGTATCGGCCATGGGGGCTCGGCCAGGCAGAGGAGAAGGGAAGAGGAGGAAGTGGTGGTGCTGGCGACGGGCGACGGCGACGGTGGTGGCGGCTCCAGAAAAAGGAGACGGAGGAGATGGAAGCAGTGGTGGCTGGAAATGGTGGTGGCGCTGAAGATGACGATGGTGGTGGCAGCGGTGGTCGTAGCGGCTGGCGGTGGCCGCGACGAAGATGGTGGTGGGAGCAGTGGTGGCGGTCGGCGTTCGAAGACGAGGGGAGGAAGGAGAAGGGGGCGGAGGCCATGGGGCTGGAGGCGATGAATGGTGCTGGTGGCGATGGTCGCGGCTGGAGGCGGGACGACCACGACAGAAGTGGTGGCGGCGCTCGTGTTAGGGCGGCGGAGGCCGAGTGAAAGAGGGAGAGAAAGTGAAGAGAGATGAGAGAGTGGGGCTGGGGGTGAGTATGGTCGGGAGGGAGAGAAAGATGAGAGAGAGAGAGTTTTGAGAGGGGGCGGCTGAGAGAGAGTGGAGTGAGGGTTGGGGTTAGGATTAGGTTAGGGGAGGATAGATATAGGAATAAAATAATAATAATAATATGAAATAAATTCACCCTCAAGAAAATATTAATAAAATTTTAACAATACCAAAATTTAAATTTCCAAAAAATACAAAATACAGTCAGATACGTATTTCAAAAATAGGGATTTGACATCCTACCCACCTTACAAAAATTTCGTCCTCAAAATTTCAAAATAATTCAAAATAGGGTTTTAAAAACTAGTACATATATATATATATATGCCATGAAAACTCTACCCACCTTACAGAAATCAAGTAATACAACAAGAAAATAACAAAATCTCGATATGAAAACATCAAGAAAAACAATGTCTAGCTACACAAGTCAACTCTCAGGTAAATCCAAAATACCAAGAAATCTCGAAAATCGAAATCTCACATGCTCGAAATAACTCCATAAGTCAAAACAAGTACAAACACTACAACAGAAATACCTTTTAATGACGGCTA
The DNA here is from genome assembly GCA_029216955.1 of Iris pallida. Classification (NCBI taxonomy): domain Eukaryota; kingdom Viridiplantae; phylum Streptophyta; class Magnoliopsida; order Asparagales; family Iridaceae; genus Iris; species Iris pallida. Next base: position 2,055,877 of record JANAVB010023600.1, read on the forward strand.
AAAATCATCATTAATGACAAACCATGACGCTTTTTTTTTTCCACAGCAACCGTTATGAAAACGGGTGTTATAAATGTTTTTTAAAAGCGTCATAAAATAACCGTCATGAATATGATGAATTTCTGCTACACTTATTTTCAGCGTAGTTTGAAAGCGTTATGAATAGATAATCTGTATAGACTCAATTCAGCACATTTATAACGCTCAATTCTGCACATTTATATATTACTTTCCAAAAAATTATAGATCAATGCTCAATGTTGCTCAATTCAATTTCAAAACATTCATTTTTAACCATATTCACAAGAAAACATCTAAATGTTATAAAGTACCATTTAATCCATTTACAAATATACATAATATATATCACTATCTTCATTACATTTTTTCAAAATAGGACATCCAAATACATATATCAGAACCATTCCACAGCATATTTTCACATTCAACATCATTGTTCTCTTCAAGACCAGTCGGGGCTTCAATCACACTAAAAGCATTCCTTTGCAGCTTCACCTCTATGCCATTTGTTAGGACCTGCAATTCACCAGTCACAGAATTAATTACTGCTCTACTATTAATACAAAAATCAAAATCGTGCAAGTAGAGTTGATTAGATTTCAGGGTACAATGGCAAGAGAAATAGAATAAGAAAAGGCACCCATGGTCTATTTAACATGGACATCGTTCGACGCAACACAGATAAAATGTCTTCCGTGATAGAGCCATATATCCAGCCAAGCTGGAAGGGAAGGTGAGAAGATTTAGTCAAGATTGGTTCTATTGACAAGGTAAGTTTAAAAAAGTTCCTGTCAACTTCACAGTACAAATGAGTCACTAAATCCTAGTTCTTCTAAGTGACTGAGAAAGTAATATCTGTGAATTGAAAAAAAAACTTTTAGCCCAGAATGTTAAGCATAACTATTTTAACTTGTAGTTAGAAGAAGGTACTTAATAACTAAATCAAGAAACAGCCAAGCTAAAAATTCTACAAAAGTTTCCTCTCCCATACTTGTTCCTGACCATTCTAAGCAAGCATTAGATTTAAATAAATATAGTAGAAGCACTATCATTTATCAATCAAACTTGAATTCTCAATATAATAGTGAAACTAAACCGCATTTATCAAATTTGCAAATAACCTCAGTTTATACTCTAAATGTGCCATCTAATATGTGTCTTCCTATAAATCCACCAGATTTCCATTAAATCCCAGCAGTATCATGAATAACATAACATTCAAATGAAAATAAAAAGAACAAACACAACTAAAAGGTAAGGGAACTTAATCTGAACAGAAATAGATAATCTCGAGAAAAGAAAGTGTAAGGATTTCTAACTTTTCCGAAATTTGAACCTAGACTAACTTCTACATAATTCACAAGATTTATATCAATTACAGTATAGTAAAGAAATATATAAAATCCATGGAAAATAGTAAGATTTTCGAAGTTAAAATTCTGGTAATAGTTACAAAAATGCCAGTCCTACTCAAATCTAAGGAAATCAAGATAATATCTAAACTCTTTGAAGAAGCTAACTGATTAGAGGACCAATAGTGGAGACACAAAATACATTTCCTATCACTATGGCTGACATGAAATATCTGCATCCAGAACTCTTTGAAGAAGCTAAGATAAACTTACGATGCACATTCAAGATAATATCTAAACTTGTATGCTAGTGAAATTGTATCGAACAATGAGATTTTAACAAGGAAATATGGAGAGAGGAAAAACTAAAAATCTAGAGAACTTGTAGCAGAATTAGGCCAAGTACCTAGAAGTTATCACTATAATTTCTTTTGAGTCCGTTGCTTATATCAAGGCAAACATTGTTCACACAGTTAGTTTGAGATGGTTAAAGAGGATAGGTCCTTGTAGAGAGAGACATGACCTGAGAATACCTATGAAGTTCAGGAAATAAGTTTTATACAGTTAGAAACAAGAATGCTTTGGGTCCAATGTTGGACAATCATGAAACATGCCTGAAAAATGAATGTGCAAAAATTGAGAATGCTGAGATGAAAAATTGGTAATATGTTAAAAGAGATTATAAACCAAAAATGAGCTAGTAGGAAACTGGAGGTAGCTTCATTGAGGATGAACTCCCCGGACTCGATCCTCCTCTCGATCTCGTCGAGGCCGAAGAGTATGCTGTCCCTGTCGCTCTCAGTAATCAACCCCTGCACTGACAATGAAACGGTGGTATATCAGCGGTGGAGATTCGTTTAAGAGGGACGGGGGATTTAGGTCGAGCACCTGGTGGGCGAGCATGGAGGCATGGGCCTTGCTGCCGGCGATGTCATGGTGGTATAGCTCCTTGTCGAAGGACACGGACTCGCTGAAGCGCTCGACGGCGTCGGTGACGCTCTCCTCGAACTGGCCTCCCCAAAGCTTCACCTCCTTCGGCTGCTTTCGGTAGCTCTCTCCCTCCGCTCCTGATGCTGCTGATGCCATGGAGGACCGAGAGGTCCTCTGGCTGAGGCTGCGGATGCTGAAGAGGCGGCGGGCAAATGGTGAAAGTCCGGTGAGCTCCTGCGGGAGGAGCAGAGAGTACGAGTGGGAGAGGGACTTCATTTTCGTATATTCCTCAGGACTAATGAATGAAACACTCACCCGCCGTCGATCTCCAGCATGTGCGTACGGTGTTCACCAGCCGGACCTCCATCACCGGCTTCAGGTCCTCCGACGACCCCTCCGATATGGTCGAGATCGCACCTCGGCTAAGATCCATCGATCAGAAACCCTAACCTAACTCTTGAGGAAATTGGGGGAGAAGAGGTTTGGAGAGATGCTGCTCCTTAGAAAATGGATGAGAAATGAATTTTCTCTCTCCCACTTAGCTTTTATACAGTAAAAAAATTACAAGTTTGCCACCGCTCTAAAGTATTAATGACGTTTTGTTTTATAAACGTTATAAAATGCCCAAAATTAGTCCAAACCGTCATAGAAAAAAGGTATTTTTCAACTTGATAACGCTTATGTATCAGCCGTCATTAAAACTCCCTGTCGAGCGTCATTAAAAGGGTTTTTTGTTGTAGTGAAAATATCGAAAACAATGTCCGAAAACGTAAAATTCCAACTGCATAAAATCCTCATAAATCATAAAATACAGGATATCTGTCTCGAACCGATGACCGTAGTTTCCTAATATCCGAAAAATGTGTGCCATGGTCATTCCCGACCTCGCCATCCGGAATGGCTGCAAAAGATTCACCATGACACTATAATCGAGCGGCTGCAACTTTTGTTACCACGCCGTCAAGGTATACTGGGGTCACCTGGTACTCTTAACAAATACCCAAAACGAATCAAATCCATAACCCAAATATCCGTATCACTAAAATCACAAAATCTCTAACAATATAACGAGTCCTAGAAAACCATCAAAATCCAAAATCTAGGTGAATCGTAACACACATCCAAAAATATCTTCAATAATAACCACAAGATAGCTTTTCTAGGAAAATACTCCAAACCAAGGATCCATATCAAAATATAATGTATAGAAAGTATATCTATAATCAAAATAATATCTGAAATAGATAATCATGAGTGCGGAACTGTCCGAAATCAAGAAAGCCGAATCAATACGAGAATATCCCTCGGATACTCAACAAATGCTGAAATTTCCAATCTCAGAGTCCAGATGAAATCTTTATTCCGCAGCAATCCAGCCAACGCTCGAAGAGGGCGATAATGATATTAAGTCAACACGAAGTCAACGCACGAAAGGGATAACAAGAAATCAACCAATGCGAAACACCGGTAGAGAGTACAGAACCCAAGATAAATAATCATGTAACCCAAATGATTGAGATAAGATAACATCTCATCAAATAAGGTGATCGACATGACCAACTATAGGATCATATCTATCAAACAAGGATCAGAGGTAGATAACACGAATAAGACATGGCCAAGCAAGATAGGTCCAAGTAGAGATGAGGACCAGTTCACAGGTTCAAGGGAGCGAAAAGTGTAACAAGTAGGAATACCAAGGAATAGTGGACTGAGATCAATAATCATGTGATACCCAATAAAATCTCAAAACGAGACCTACATGGGCCACCAATAAAACCTTGTCACGCCCCAGTACCAGAATACGGGGACGGACGTAGGCCAGCTACACCGTATAAGGTACGAATACGCTATACGGCGATGACGGCTGTCAAGTATTGCTGGGTATCCTAGCATACAATCAATCTATGGCCTAAATCCGATCTCATGTCCACAGGCAAATCACAATAAAACAATATCAAGAGAGATAATCATATGGAAAGCAGGAATACTCGTATGATAATCGGAGAGTCTACAATAAGAAATAATGTAGACATAATACCTTCCCACACAGTTCCCTCATGATCAGGAACTGAAGCACGTCCTCCAAGTCAAGTCTGGAAGATCCGCATGGCCGGTCTCAGGCAATCTAGAAACAATCCAGGGTTGGTCAGGCCAACCGTATCAAGTACCAGAAAGGAAGGATCAAGGACGGGCGAAAAAAACTAGCAGGATATAATATATGACAAGAATAACTTGTATGAATAGCAGTAATAAGGGTAAAGGATCGTGCGGTACCAATACACGATTACAGAATATAAGGCAGCAATCCAACTACTAATACGTAAGTAACCAACAATCATCACAGTCATCCTAACATCCACTAATGCTTGCATCGCCAACTGGAACTCGTAGTCTATCATCAGAACAGTAACTCACCCCTACATCAAACAAGAACAAGGAAATAAATTACTGCACCGGGACAGCGTTACGTGCCAGCCAACTTAGCAAGCAACAAGCTATACATTTTAAGTGAATAAGCGGCCACTCAAATATCTACGGCTGTCTATGTGGAGGTTGGGTTACCCCAACAATGCAATATAAGAATCCTCAGATCGTGCCGTCCCAGCAGGGCTAGCGGGGCCAAGTATATCAAGTATAGATGAGCGCCGGTCCCTCGCAAGACCACCGGGCTCTGTATGTCACCCCCGGTCCCTCGTAAGGCCACCGTGCCGAACATGCCATGTATATAATGTATAGTACATAAAGTAGCTGAATATTGCCATCCACTAGTACGAATGGTAACAATATCCGTGGCGGCCAGTCTCCAGGTCATGACTAATGTCTGGGATAAGGCTGGTAATGCACTATCTCGGGATTCCGTTCCCCCCAATGCTTCTACCAGTTTAAGTTACCTAGATTATCCATATAGTTATCTGGGATCACATGCCGTGGTCACATGATCAACCTCCTAGATATCGTACCTCAGTACGTGAACGCTAAGTAAGAATCAACCTCGGCACCTGGGGTCCCAGTTGTGATTTATCCTTAGTGTTATGCAACAAGCAAGCAAGCAATCCTGACCACGCTAAGACTAAATGTCACCCCCAGTTTTCAGAAATAGGGATATTTTTATCATTTTTCAATTTTAAATTATTTTAGAATTATTTATTTATTTATTGTAATATTTTGGGGTTATTTGAGTCGGGTTCGAATTTCAACTCATTCCGACTTGTATCGGGGACCCGGGGTAGTTTTGACTCTAGCGGGCCCACACACTAGTTAGGCATGGCCCACATAATATTAATTTTAGTCCACATGATATTAATTTTAGTTAGTGACAAGACTAATTAATTTGATTAGTATTAATATGGATTAGTGTTTTAGGATTGACCAAACTACCCCCGACTTAACCCCTTACTAATGTATTAGTAAATAGACTAGAAAAGGGGCTTTTGGACTTTTTCTAATAGGACAAAACCACCTTTATGGCCAGCCACAATAAGGATAGGGTTGAGCCTCCCATTTGTCATTATCCATCTATTTTTCTCTCTCTTGTTCTTCTCCAAATTCTTAGAGAGCAATCCCTAGCAATTTCTCCACCAAATCATTCCATTTCACCACCAAATCTTCTTCTTTCCTTCTCCATTCTAGCCAAGGAGGAAGCTACCCAAGTTTGGGAGGATTCAGAGCTCGTTCGTGTCCTTTTGGAATCTCTACGTGTCGGTGTCGCTCCGGGAAGGCTTTTCTTCGATTCGATCTACCGGGAGGTATAAATCCCTTCTCCTTTTTATTTCCTCATGTATATAGGTCTATTTTGAACCCATAGGAATGACCCCATAGTTGTATCTCCATTTGTGTCCATTTCGTGTCCATTTGGAGGTCATAGGAGTGTCCTTTGTGTTGTGGTTGTGTCCATGTGGGAAAATCCTAAATTTGGACACACTATGTGTTGTTGTTATGTATGAATGAATTATTACATGTTTAATCTCATATTTTTGTATTGGAGATGTGTTCTATAGTGTCTCATATATACATATTAGTGTAGAGAGTGAGTTCTTGATATATTATGTTATATACTTGTGTTCTTTTGTCTCAAACTACGTAAATCCGTCATGATTTTATCCACGTTTTTAATTTCAGCCCTAACTTAGAAATATCATAACTTCTAGCTCAAAGCTCGGTTTAATCTCCCGTTTTTTTTAAAAGAAGCGTATTGAAGTTAGATTTCCAAAAATATGTATTAATAGGCCTAATTCTTTCTGTAAATTTCTGGAGAAATATTTGAGTGTCAGCTGTACGAAAGACAAACATGTTCTCGGTGTTTTCGCGATTCCGGAAGTTTCCGGAAACGAAAACGCGATCCGTTTAAAGTTTTGGAAAGCTAACACATAGATCTATAACATACTTTAATACTAAATTTTAATTCATGCTGAGATGGTACAATATTGATTATTAGTAGGAGTTACTATTCGGCATATGCATTTTGTGCACCCTTGTGTGTAATATAATATTCTATTTGATTTTAAATCCATGTTAATGTATATATATTATGTAATTAAATAGAGAATGCAAGCATGAGTAAATGGTTAAATAAATGATGTATGAGGTGTAAGTATCCTATCTAATGTAAGCATGTATAAGTATGGCTTGTAATGAATATGTAGGTTCTATAGTATGTAATGTATGATGCATATAGGAGTGCAAGAGAATAAATGAATGATGAATAAATGCAAGCATGAATGTAATGTATGCAATATACAAGTTAATAAGATGTAATGTTCTATGTTAACATAAATCCTATATTACCTCATGTACCCCCTTACACTATGTTGACACAATCACACTTGACACATTGTTCACTTACACTTTGACACTCTTTGATATGTATACACTATGTATGCCCATTTAACCCTCACTTGCCCCTTTGCCATGTTCACATACACACACATAGCCTCTTAAATAAGTATTTATGAATACAGTTAACTTAGCTATGTATGTATATTATATATATGTTAGCATATTGTGTTGTAATATATAAGTTTATATAACCATTTGAAATGCCATGATTATAGACCTAATGTTGAATACCAATATATGCATGTGTATATATGTGTAGACATATATAGTTTAAAGTAATAGATTACCTAGTGTATATCCAATATGAATTCTTACCTATTTGAGTATTGAATAATTGCATGCTATATAGAGTTGGGTGTATGTTGGCTTGTATAGCCTTGTTTTGATGTGTGCTTGCTAGGATAGTCTTGGTTAGGCCTAGTAAGACTTACTGGGTTAGGACATGACCTAGTTTGACCTAATTTGACTAGTACAGTTGACCATAGTTGACCAAGGGTTGACTTTGGCCTAGTTTGACCTAGATTCATGTAGAATACATTGTAGTACTTTATATTACCCTTCTGGATATGTTGTGACTTGTGCTGTTCTAATTAGGAGCCAGACACCTTGTAACCTGTGTTGCTTTAAATAGGACTCTGTGGCTTCAGTTGGACCCCCTATACTTATCAGCTGTTCAGGTTATCGAGGCGAGTACATTCTCTGATCATTTCATATACTGCTTAGAATTATTTCCTGCAGTAGATTACTTTACTTGTACTGTCACGTTGGTCATACGGATTGGTACTATATGGATCCCTTCTTGAGATGTTATCCTTAGGGAGCATCGGGTACTACATGTTCTGTGCGTTTCACTTACATGACGTATCATATGCTTCATTGGTTCTTTGATCACTTACGACATATACTCTTATGATCGTAGAGTCTTCCTAGAATCCTTATCCCATTTATGGGACTACTATGTATCACCTTCGGGGTCTACCACCTTCGGGGTCTTATCACCTTCGGGGTCTACCACCTTCGGGGTCTTATCACCTTCGGGGTCTATCACCTTCGTGGTCTTATTACCTTCGGGGTCTACCATCCTTCGGGGGCTGTTACATAGCATCCTATAACATAACCTGGTTGGATCCTTGTGTATTGATTGGGGGTACGGGGGAGTATAAATAGACATGTGAATAATTTCCAAAGTAGAATAGCCATGTACGCCTCTTTAGTATAGCCATATACAAATCAAGCCGTTCACATGTCGGCTTTGTGCTCTAAATCACTAGTCACTGGTAGCTCTTTACTTATAGTAGATATTTCTATTACAGTTTTTTCTCTCTGTTTACATACTGCACTTCTTTCAGTACCTGTATCTTACTTTACTGTATGATTATATTTTCTAACCTGCTATGAACTGTTGAGATGTAATGTGCTCGCTCCTGTCCTGACTGGACCTGTTGATAAATTTTACAGATGGCCTGGGATTGCCTGCTAGCCTAGAGGAGACACAGTAGGGGTTGTTTAGGTAGTTATTTCATTTTGTCTGGAGTTGTATTTACTTTGTGGATTACTGTATCTGTATTTGAGTTTTGAGATATATTTTCGGGTTTATGTATCTTAGACACTTAGACTTCTATCTCCTGTATCTCTTTTGGATTTCATGTTTTATCTATCTTTATCATGCTCTACCTTAGATGTGATTGAGACTGTATCTGCTATGTCACCCCCATTCGGGGAGTATAACTGCTTAGTCTTATACTGTTAGATGCATTGAGACCTAGGACAGCGTTCTACCGCCGACACTGCGGCATAGGCTGGGCGTTGTTACGTTCTCGTGCCCTAACTCTAGGGCACGGGTCGTGACACGTTTTTAGTGGTGGCCCATGCAGGTCGAGTTTATGTAGTGTTATTCGAACTTGATTACCACTACAGCCTGCAGTAGGATTATGATATATTTTGAAGGTACTCAATCACAGTTAGGACCCTTGAGAGATTCCCGGGACGACCCTTGAGAATCTTATTTTAACTTCGATTTGAGAACTCTTTTTTCCCTTGATTTGAGTTATTTTTACTTACTGTTGTTAAATTTGATTTTGATGGATTATGGTTGAATTTGAGTTGTATTCATTGATTTTGATGAATGATTGTCGAATTTTGAATCTTGATGATAGCTGTTACATCCGAGTTGAATTTTGATGGATTTTTGTTCATTTTGAATTTTGAAGTTCGTTGATAATTTGATTTGATTTATGGGGATTCATTGTTGATTTAATTTAATTTTTTTTGACAAGATGAAATTATATGGGCTAGGTCATTTATGTTATGGAATCTAGTCTTCTATAGTCACATTAGCCAGCATGGTGAGGACATATAGTCTGACTCTGGATATATTTTTCGGGTGTGGGAATTTAAGGTTTTCGCAGCCAAGCTAGCGGCCCCGCGAAAATGTTAAATACCACGATTCTAGAGGTATGTGCATAAGTCAAGGACTCTGTGATTATCGTAGCCTTGCTTACTAGTATGACGATGATTTAGTGTACCATGATTTTGGACAGACGCATATGATTATCAGATTGTACCTTAAATGTTTTCGAAACATGTTTTCTCTACTTTTGTTTCTGTCCTTCAAATTTTTTTTAATTATTAATTGTTTTGTTTTGTTTGCTTCTCATTATTTACCTTAAGAGTAGGTTTGCCTGTTTTTATAAACCTTTGCGTAACTTCTTGCTATGAGTTTCTTCTTAATGCAATGAATCGATAATTTTGCTAGACTTTATCTTGGATTTGATAATTTAGCTCTGGATTTTAAAATGGTTCTCTTTAAATAGATAAGCAAAACAGATTTTATCGTTATTTCTTCCTTGCTATTATTCTTGTATTAAATAATAATAATAAAACTGCCTTGATTACGTCAATCACCTGCTTGCAATCTTGGTAGGAATCTAAATGTTAGTCTTAACGTAGAAATAATTTTTTTTATATTAGGACATGAGAATATGTATATGAATATATATAGCATACACTTTGCCTAACACGTATGCATGCTACACTTGATTTTTCCACCTATCTAAATACATATTAATATGTTGTTGATGTTTAAATTGTCAAAATCCCAATATTTCTGGTTCTCTGCTTTTTCATGTTTAAATTCGTAATTTAAATATAAATTTTATATTATTAGTTATGTTTAAATCACTGCACATGTATGTTATACGTGGGGTTTCAATTCAAAATTTTGGTTGAGTTTTGTGTTTAAATTTGTAAAATCTGAGACTGTGTGCATGTTAACCCTTGATGCGGGATTCCAAATGTTAGTTCAAATTGCTGTTTTATTTCTTAAATGTAATATTTGAGCTATATACCTTGTGGAAAGTAGGGATATAAATTTATGTTTCATATTCTTACATGTTAGTTGTGATAAACATTGAGTTGGTTTTTAATGTTCAAATTTCTCCAAAACCCTGAAAACTAGTTACATGTTAACATTTTTACATTGATTTCCATGTTTAGTTAAATTTTAGATTTAACATGTAATATTGAACTGTGTGCATAGATAAATGTATGGATAGTATGTTAGGGTTTCATTCTATCATGTTAGGATGTATTGGGACCATTGAGATTGGTTGCGATGTTTCAAAACCCTAAAATCTGAGACTGCATTATGTTAATATTTTACTGTTTTAAATGTTAGCTTATTTTCAGACTTTGCATGTAAATGCTGAACTAAAACTGGGTTTAACCTTTCAATACTAGGCTATAACCCTGTACAAGGACACACACACACCCTCTTTATATATATATGTATAAGGTTAGCCATGCATGTTATGAGTAAATAAGTTGCGTATTGTAGATTGTTTAACCAATATGCCATGATTAGTGTAACTTGATAGCCGTTGTTTTGAAACCCAATTTCTCATATACAATTTTATGTATATTTCGTCTACACATATGCCTACTATCTTACCATATTAACCTGTTTACATACACCCATACACACACAAACCATATAACATTACATAATGCCAGCTTTTCCCTCTCTAACGCTCTCTATATATATATTGTGATTGGATTTCAATGCAAGTGACTTCCAATTCTTTAACTTTGAAATTGATTTTTCTGTACCCTTTTAGATTATTGGAAGTTACCTTTCTTATTTTTATATATTTTTTTTGAGTACCAGCTTTCACATAGGATGGTAGACTGTCTTACAGTTTTGATGATTTGTTATTTATGTATCTTTTCCAGTTTAGCACTCTAGATTTCTTGTGTGTTTGATACCCTATGACCGTCTTAGTTTAGCATGACTAGTATACCTAGATGAGACTTTCACTACCACCGTATGCAATGATCCTGTATGTCATCCTTTTGATCACATGATTTATTTTAATCTGGGACTTTGATTTGTGGGGGTTTGACCTGGAGGGAGTATGGACATTTTAATTTCGATGATGAAATTTTTCTAAGGTGGGTAGACTTGTAACACCCAATTTTCTAAAATGAGAGTAATTTTAAAATTTTGTAATTTTAATCATTTATTGATTTGACATTTAAATCATGATATAATTTTGGTAATTTTTTAAATCATTTTAAAACTATTTAAAATCTTGACTTGTAATTTTGATATTTTGCTAGTAAAATCCTAGAGACTGTTTGACCTACAGCCTAACCATGTGATTAGAATATTTTAATGTCATTTTTGGCCTAAGGATATTTTGCATTAGACCTCCTTGAATTATTTTGATATTTATTGCGTTGGCGATTGTTAATTTTGACCTTTGATAGGTGTGATGGTTTTCTGTCCGTATCAGATACGTATCAGTTTTTATTTATAAATGTTTGATGTGCCTCAAGGAGATTTTTTTATTGTTGATTTTTTTGGGAAAAGTATTTGAATGAGATTGTTTTCTGCATGTGTTTCCAGCGATTGCTTTGTTTAATTTCGAGGACGAAATTTTTTAAGGTGGATAGATTTGTCACCCCCAGTTTTTAGAAATAGAGATATTTTTGTCATTTTTCAATTTTAAATTATTTTGGAATTATTTATTTATTTATTGTAATATTTTGGGGTTATTTGAGTCGGGTTCGAATTTCAACTCATTCCGACTTGTATCGGGGACCCGGGGTAGTTTTGACTCTAGCGGTCCCACACACTAGTTAGGCATGGCCCACATAATATTAATTTTAGTCCACATGATATTAATTTTAGTTAGTGACAAGACTAATTATTTTGATTAGTATTAATATGGATTAGTGTTTTAGGATTGACCAAACTACCCCCGACTTAACCCCTTACCAATGTATTAGTAAATAGACTAGAAAAGGGGCTTTTGGACTTTTTCTAATAGGACAAAACCACCTTTATGGCCAGCCACAATAAGGATAGGGTTGAGCCTCCCATTTGTCATTATCCATCTATTTTTCTCTCTCTTGTTCTTCCCCAAATTCTTAGAGAGCAATCCCTAGCAATTTCTCTACCAAATTATTCCATTTCACCACCAAATCTTCTTCTTTCCTTCTCCATTCTAGCCAAGGAGGAAGCTACCCAAGTTTGGGAGGATTCGGAGCTCGTTCGTGTCCTTTTAGAATCTCTACGTGTCGGTGTCGCTCCGGGAAGGCTTTTCTTCGATTCGATCTACCGGGAGGTATAAATCCACTCCTTTTTATTTCCTCATGTATATAGGTCTATTTTGAACCCATAGGAATGACCCCATTGTTGTATCTCCATTTGTGTCCATTTCGTGTCCATTTGGAGGTCATAGGAGTGTCCTTTGTGTTGTGGTTGTGTCCATGTGGGAAAATCCCAAATTTGGACACACTATGTGTTGTTGTTATGTATGAATGAATTATTACATGTTTAATCTCATATTTTTGTATTAGAGATGTGTTCTATAGTGTCTCATATATACATATTAGTGTAGAGAGTGAGTTCTTGATATATTATGTTATATACTTGTGTTCTTTTGTCTCAAACTACCTAAATCCGTCATGATTTTATCCACGTTTTTAATTTCAGCCCTAACTTAGAAATATCATAACTTCTAGCTCAAAGCTCGGTTTAATCTTCCGTTTTTTTAAAAGAAGCGTATTGAAGTTAGATTTCCAAAAACATATATTAATAGGCCTAATTCTTTCTGTAAATTTCTAGAGAAATATTTGAGTGTCAGCTGTACGAAAGACAAACATGTTCTCGGTGTTTTCGCGATTCCGGGAGTTTTCGGAAACGAAAACGCGATCCGTTTAAAGTTTTGAAAAGCTAACACATAGATCTATAACATACTTTAATACTAAATTTTAATTCATGCTGAGATGGTACAGTATTGATTATTAGTAGGAGTTACTATTCGGCATATGCATTTTGTGCATCCTTGTGTGTAATATAATGTTCTATTTGATTTTAAATCCATGTTAATGTATATATATTATGTAATTAAATAGAGAATGCAAGCATGAGTAAATGGTTAAATAAATGATGTATGAGGTGTAAGTATCCTATCTAATGTAAGCATGTATAAGTATGGCTTGTAATGAATATGTAGGTTCTATAGTATGTAATGTATGGTGCATATAGGAGTGCAAGAGAATAAATGAATGATGAATAAATGCAAGCATGAATGTAATGTATGCAATATACAAGTTAATGAGTTGTAATGTTCTATGTTAACACAAATCCTATATTACCTCATGTACCCCCTTACACTATGTTGACACAATCACACTTGACACATTGTTCACTTACACTTTGACACTCTTTGATATGTATACACTATGTATGCCCATTTAACCCTCACTTGCCCCTTTGCCATGTTCACATACACACACATAGCCTCTTAAATAAGTATTTATGAATACAGTTAACTTAGCTATGTATGTATATTATATATATGTTAGCATATTATGTTGTAATATATAAGTTTATATAACCATTTGAAATGCCATGATTATAGACCTAATGTTGAATACCAATATATGCATGTGTATATATGTGTAGACATATATAGTTTAAAGTAATAGATTACCTAGTGTATATCCAATATAAATTCTTGCCTATTTGAGTATTGAATAATTGCATGCTATATAGAGTTGGGTGTATGTTGGCTTGTATAGCCTTGTTTTGATGTGTGCTTGCTAGGATAGTCTTGGTTAGGCCTAGTAAGACTTACTGGGTTAGGACATGACCTAGTTTGACCTAATTTGACTAGTGCAGTTGACCATAGTTGACCAAGGGTTGACTTTGGCCTAGTTTGACCTAGATTCATGTAAAATGTATTATAGTACTTTATATTACCCTTCTGGATATGTTGTGACTTGTGCTGTTCTAATTAGGAGCCAGACACCTTGTAACCTGTGTTGCTTTAAATAGGACTCTGTGGCTTCAGTTGGACACTCTATACTTATCAGCTGTTCAGGTTATCGAGGCGAGTACATTCTCTGATCATTTCATATACTGCTTAGAATTATTTCCTGCAGTAGATTACTTTACTTGTACTGTCACGTTGGTCATACGGATTGGTACTATATGGATCCCTTCTTGAGATGTTATCCTTAGGGAGCATCGGGTACTACATGTTCTGTGCGTTTCACTTACATGACGTATCATATGCTTTATTGGTTCTTTGATCACTTACGACATATACTCTTATGATCGTAGAGTCTTCCTAGAATCCTTATCCCATTTATGGGACTACTATGTATCACCTTCGGGGTCTATCACCTTCGGGGTCTACCACCTTCGGGGTCTTATCACCTTCGGGGTCTACCACCTTCGGGGTCTTATCACCTTCGGGGTCTATCACCTTCGGGGTCTTATTACCTTCGGGGTCTACCACCCTTCAGGGGCTGTTACATAGCATCCTATAACATAACCTGGTTGGATCCTTGTGTATTGATTGGGGGTACGGGGGAGTATAAATAGACATGTGAACAATTTCCAAAGTAGAATAGCCATGTACGCCTCTTTAGTATAGCCATGTACAAATCAAGCCGTTCACATGTCGACTTTGTGCTCTAAATCACTAGTCACTGGTAGCTCTTTACTTATAGTAGATATTTCTATTACAGCTTTCTCTCTCTGTTTACATACTGCACTTCTTTCAGTACCTGTATCTTACTTTACTGCATGATTATATTTTCTAACTTGCTATGAACTGTTGAGATGTAATGTGCTCGCTCCTGTCCTGACTGGACCTATTGATAAATTTTACAGATGGCCTGGGATTGCCTGCTAGCCTAGAGGAGACACAGTAGGGGTTGTTTAGGTAGTTATTTCATTTTGTCTGGAGTTGTATTTACTTTGTGGATTACTGTATCTGTATTTGAGTTTTGAGATATATTTCCGGGTTTATGTATCTTAGACACTTAGACTTCTATCTCCTGTATCTCTTTTGGATTTCATGTTTTATCTATCTTTATCATGCTCTACCTTAGATGTGATTGAGACTGTATCTGCTATGTCACCCCCATTCGGGGAGTATAACTGCTTAGTCTTATACTGTTAGATGTATTGAGACCTAGGACAGCGTTCTACCGCCGACACTGCGGCATAGGCTGGACGTTGTTACGTTCTCGTGCCCTAACTCTAGGGCACGGGTCGTGACACTAAAGGCCAACTACCAAGGTACCCGTGCAAGTAATCATATAATATAGCTAGAATATCAAGATGGCATCGCAATGCCATATAATCATGGAAGTAGCACCTCAAAGTGCCAGTAGACAAGGGGCACCGCAGTGCAAGGTCAGGGCCAGTACCTCAAAAGGTAAGCTGGACTTATAGTATGGGTACAAGTAGTCATGTCAGGAACAAGGACAAATATGTCAGTCACATAAAATCATATGCCCATATCGTGGCCTGGATATCAGGTCAAGTACAAGATCAGAGCCTCTACTAAATAACATCTCAAGCATATATGGGAGCCTAGAGCTCCAATCATCCAGTCGATCTATCCACGAGATCAATCTATCAAGAGTCGCCCCTCTACGATGGAATCAATATCATGTCAGAAAGGTCAATAACCAAATACCAAGCTAATCACTATAAGCAATGCTAGGCCCTCTGGCTCACAAGAATCCTCCAAGTCAATGATCACAAGCCATTAGAAAATGAGCCCCTCAACTACCAAGACATAGCAATCAAACCATGTTTTGGGCGTTTGGAAAGTCGAGTAAAAATCATATAATAATACCCTCGATATCCTCCTCGTTCCGCGAAATATTCGCGATCCTCAGAATCCAAGAATCTACATAATCATGTCCAATCGAATTAGAGCATCATCAAAAGAAATAGCAATACTATCCAAGAGTCCACGTGAGTCTATCAATCAATACTCTCGAGATCATACTCTCCATGATACTCAATCCTCAGACATATCCCAAATCACAAGGATAGACTAGGATAACTCCTAGAATAAATAATCAGGGGACAAGAATATAATTAAATGCCGCCGGAAAAGTGGTAAGGATTGCATGAACCACTCTGGAGCAGATCCACAACCCTTAAACCAAACAAGGACCAGGGTTGCAGACCGTCTTCCGAGTAGAACCGCTCTCCTTACGCTATCCGACGGACAAGACAGGTCAAGACGCTAGGCAACTAATCTAGTCGGGAGTCTACCTAGCAGGTAATGAGATCAGGTAAACTATGCCAAGGTGAACATGCATGAGCCCAGTCCAGCAAACCAAAGGAATGGTTCTGCCCAATCCTTCGAACCAAATTCCCGATCGGGAATTCTGGAAAAATTCGACAGAGTCTCCTTTGTAATCTGGACGGGAGCACCCTACGAATTGGGGCTAAAACCACTCGACGCAACCCGCCGCAGAATTGCAGAATCGCAGGCTGAGAACACTAAGTCTCAGCTATCAGCAGCACTACGATGCGTACTGGAAACAAATCGATAGTCGAGAATACTAAGTCTCGGCCTCCAGCAGCACTACGATGCGTACTGGAAACCAATCGAACCCGAAACTACTAAGTCACGGCCTCCAGCAGCACTACAATACGTACTGGGCACCAAGCCAACACATATAACAAGAAATCGCCTCGCATGGCGCATCACAACACATGTCCATAGTTCTAACCCAATCACAATCAAAGCCACAAGAATAGTTAGCCAGAGCCGTTACCCGACCGTGAGTCGGACACGGGACATACGGGGACAATCCGTACAAGTGATTCGTGCTCTTGTCCTCGGAGGTGTGGATGACCCATCTGAGTTGTCCGATACTGTCTATCCTGGTATCGGACCAAGCTATCCTAAGTTATCATCATGGCAGTTCTACTACTAGGCTACACTAATCATGGTTATGCAATTTACAAGTACAAATTAAGTAAATACAATATAATCCAGGAGAGAGGACAAGAGCCCTCGATGAGCAAGGGATACCTGCCTAGAGGGCTCGGATAGGTAAGCAAGTCTTCGACGATCGAGATCCAGGATAGCACGTCCATCGAGATCCTCAGAATACACAATAAATAATCATTAGAATTAAATAATAAAATAATAACAGGAAGCACGGAGGATGGCAGGAGGCTATACCGTGTGGGTCCCGTAAGTAGTGCAGGGATCTGGCATAAAAATCGAGACACGCAGATTGATACGTATACGTAAACTGAGACATGTATGTATATCGAGATGCACACGAGAATCGAGAGGAACAGGAGACAATGGACACGTAAATCGAGATATACATATAGATCGAGGAAATTATGAATATCAAGATAGCACGCAAATAAATGCGACACACAAATCGAGATGTGTACGTAAATCGAGACGGCAGAAAGACCAATGCGGTACACAAATCGGAGCAAGCATGCAAATCGGTACGTACATGCAAACCGAGGCAACACAATATACAATATGACATGCAAATCGATACGGCACGTAAATCGATGCGTGTACGTATCGAGGCGGCATGGGTCACGAGGTAGGCACAAAGGCCGAGACACGAGGATCGAGACAACGCACAACCCAAGGTAGTACGTTGCCCGAGGCAGCACAAAAATCAAAACTGACACGTACACCAAGGTGCACGTGTCCCAAAGTGCACAGGAAATAAGGGCATACTGCCCGAGGGGCACGCATACCGAGGGGGCTCGCTGCCCGAGCAGCATGGGGCCCAAGGTCGTCCTGCTGCCCGAGGCTGGCACTGTCCCCGAGCATGGCAGTCGGAGGAAAAGGAAAAGAGGGAGGCAGAGTAGCTGGGGACCCATCGGTGAGCTCGACCACGGGGGCGGTGGAGCTCGGTCATGGCGACGGCGGTGCCGGTAGCGGCCATGGGGGCTCGGCCAGGCGCAAGAGAAAGGAAGAGGGAGAAGTGGTGGTGCCGGCGGCAGGCGACGACGATGGTGGTGGCAGCTCCATGAAGAGGAGACGGAGGAGATGGGAGCAGTGGTGGCTGAAAATGGTGGTGGGGCTGAAGATGACGATGATGGTGGCAGCGGTGGTCGTGGCGGCCGACGGTGGCCGCGACGATGATGGTGGTGGGAGCAGTGGAGGCAGTGGTGGCGGTCGGCGGTCGAAGACGAGGGGAAGAAGGAGAAGGGGGCGAAGGCCATGGGACTGGAGGCGATGAATGATGATGGTGGCGGTGGTCGCGGCTGGAGACGAGGTGTGTCACGACCCGCACCCTGATTAGGGGCACGAGTACGTGGTTACGTCTAGCCTACGCCGCAGCATCGATGGTAGAACGCTGTCTAGGTCATCTATAAATAGTACAACTAAACAGATAAAGGTACCTGTACAGTATATACACTCCGAATGGAGGTGACATAGTAATACAGTCTCAATCACAAAGCAAACTAGGATAGGTAGCATGAAAGAAAATATGATAGATAAAAGCAGAAAATAAATTCGAGATCCACACAAGCCCAAAGCTATACACAACACCACAGAGTCATAGAATATAATATGAAATACTAGTGTCTGAAAGTACTAGCTGGCGCGCAGGCCAGGCAACCCTAACTAAGCTACTCTACTCAGGGTGAGCAAAGTCTAGTGGCTCTACTAACAAGCCATGGTTCAGGTCTACTCCATCAGACTCGACCCCATAATAGGTCGGGTAATCTGCCTCAGAATCATCTGTAATATATCAACGGTATCCTGTCAGGAAAATGAGCAAGTACAAATACTAACAGCAGTTCCATGTGAATTGACAAATTCTATAAGAGACAGTATAATGAACTACAAGATAAAGATATATGAAGACTTGGGAACCGTTCGAAAGCTGAGTTACAACCCTTAAACCAAATAAGGACCGGGGTTGTAACTCTTCTCCCAAGAAGAACTTAGTCTCCAATCAAGGTATAACATAAAGGCATCTAGAACATGTGAGTCACTGAATATCATAGCATGGTGAGAAAGTACTGAATGTAGAACAGAACAGGATATATGATAAGATAAGTAAATATAAAATATGCCTTGAATTATTAGAGCGTTATGTGATCGGCTTGGGAAATATGATCAGGCTTTCCATCCGACCGGCTATGAACAATGTGTACAATAGAGCGGTAAGGCTGGTCACCATGAAAAGCTATGAACGATGTAGGGTAAGGCTTTACCCGTCGTGAGGCGAGGGTATAGCTATGAACAATGTGTATAATAGAACAATGTAGGAATTTTGATCACACAACCACTAATAACTTTCCATCCCCGAATAGTATAAAGGATCCGGACATAACACGTCATGACACGAGATTCAAAAGCAGGTGATCAGCCCACTCCCAAGTCCATGTCTATACAAGTACAAGTAACAAATTAAATCTTGTACCAATATACCATCTAATCCGGGAACAACATCTCATGACAGGATCCGACATATACTAGTCCGTGAACTATCGTGTCTGGAAATCAAGTAAGACACTACAACTGAATCGGATATAGCAGATATCAAGACAATAAAAACTATCAGTGAATATACTCGCCTGTTGTCCTGAGCTGTAGGGTATATCAATGCTCACAGTGGTAATCAAAGACCTAATAGATGAGATATTGCATGTTAATTTAGGTTTAACAAAGTTATGAATAATTTATAATGAATGATATGAAATCTAGGTTAAACTAGGTCTCACTGAGTCACACTAAGTCCTGTTAAGTCAATCTAGGTCAAATTAAGTTATATCAAGCTAAAATAGGTCAAACTGGGTCAAACCAGATCATACTGAGACAACCAAGGTCAAACAAGGTCACAGGAAGTAAATCCAAGTCAAACTAGGTCAATTTGGGTCAAGGGTTGACTTACAGTTGACTTTTGGTCAAAAAGTCAACTCTGGTCAACTCTGGTCAATACTGAGTCAACCCTGGGTCAGACAAGTCAAATGTTGACTAACAGTTGATTTTCAGTCAACTGGTCAACTCTGATTTGGTTTCGGTCAATTCTAAGTCAAGTGTTGACTTGAAGTTGACTTTTGGTCAAAAAGTCAACTCTTGGTCAACGGAGGTCAAGACTAGTCTAAACTACCCTCATCTAGTCATTACCTACCAAGATAACTTATTTCTAACCCCATCTTAGAAGTCAAACTCAAAATCTTATCAATACCCTATTACCCACATTTACCCTTCACAAGGTAAATACCAATACCTTACCCATTACAAAGGAAACCCTTCTAGATCTCAGGATACTAGCCTAGGCATCTTAGGGTAGCTAGACACTAACCTATCTAGTCATTACCAACCATAAAATCCAGGTATCTAACCCATCCAGTCCATCTTATGGTCATGTTGGTAATCTCAATATTTGTCACAACCCGCACCCTTATGAGGGGCACGAGCACGTGGGTACGTCCAGCCTATGCCACAGTATCGGCGGTAGAACGCTGTATATAACATCTGTAAATACTATGACTAACAATATAAAAGTACATGTATAGTATATACTCTCCGAATGGATGTGACATATCAATACAGTCTCGATCACAGAATAAAACTAAGGTAGATAGCTCAGAAAGAGAACATATGATAGATGAAAGAGTAAATAAGTCCAGAGTCCAATACAAGCCCAGATATATACAATATCACAGGATCTCAAAATGTAATATAGAAGCTACAGTCTGATAAAGCTAGCTGGATCGCAGTCCAGTCAAACCTAGCTAATCTACACTACTCCGGGAGTATAAAATCTAGTGGCTCTACTATAAGGCCATGATCCTGGACTACTCCATCTAACTCAAGCCCATAATAGGTCGAGCAGTCTGCCTCAAAATTATCTGTAATATATCATAACGGTATCCTGTCAGGAAAATGAGCATGTACAAGCACTAACAGCAGTTCCATATGAATTAACAAATTTTATAAGAGACAGTATAACGAACTACAAGACAAAGACATATGAAGATTTGGGAACCGTTCAGAAGCTGAGTTACAACCCTTAAACCAAACAAGGACCGGGGTTGTAACTCTTCTCCCGAGCAGAACTTAGTCTCCAATCAAGGTACAATGTAAAGGCATATAGAGCATGTGAGTAACTGTATATCATACATGGTAAGAGAGTACTAAATGTAGAGCAGATCAGGATATATGATAAGATAAGTAAATATAAAATATGCCTCAAATATTATAGCCTAATGTGATCGGTATGGGTCAAGAATCAGGCTTCCAGTCGACCGGCTACAAGTACGTGGACTCGGCCCGGCCGGGATGGTAAGCTATGGAGCAAGTAGTAGCACAGGTCAGGCTATACCCATCGTGAGGTGATGGTATAGCTATGATACAAGTAGTAACTCAAGGTGGGCATTGATCACACTATCTATAAAATTCCCCATTTTTTCGAATAGTATACGGATCCGGACATAGCACGTCATGACGCGGGATTCCCTAAGAGGGGAGCAAGTCCTCTTCAGGAATTGACGTCAATACAAGTACAAGAATCAAGACCAAAAAAGTACCAGTATCCTAAGAAATCCAGGAATGACATCTCATGACAGGAATCCGACAATACTAGTCCGTGAACTATCGTGTCTGAGAATCAAGTAAGACACTACGACTGAATCGAATATAGCAGATATCAAGACAATAAAAACTATAAGTAAATATACTCGCCTGCTGTCCTGAGCTGTAGGGTATATCAATGCTCAGAGCGGTAATCAGAAACCTAAAGATGAGATACTGTATGGTAATTTAGGTTTAAACAAGTTTAAGAATGATTCACAATGAATGATATAAAATCTAGGTCAAACTAGGTCTCACTGAGTCACACTAAGTCCTATCAAGTCAAATCTAGGTTAAATCAAGTTATAGCAAGTCAATCTAAGTCAGACCAAGTCAACCCTAGGTCATACCAGTCAGCGCATGTCAAAACAAGTCAAAAAAAGTCAAACGGGATCAAGAGTTGGCCTACAGTTGACTTTTGGTCAACTGGTCAACCTGGTCAACTCTAGGTCAACCCTAGGTCAAACTAGTCAAATGTTGACCAGCAGTTGACTTTTGGTCAACTGGTCAACTCTGGTTTGGATTTGGTCAAATCTAGACAAAGTGTTGGCTCACGGTTGACTTTTGGGTAAAAAGTCAACTCTGGGTCAACCGAGCCAAAATTGGTTCAAATATGATATTTGTAGGGTGTACCCAACATGCCATCCAAGTTTCAGGTCAATCCGACTAACCGAACTCCGTATCTTGAATTTACCCGATTACCCCTTAACATTTACCCTTAAACCGTTCTAACTTGACGCCAAGTGGCCTTCCCTTAGGAGTCCAATCCGTGCTTCCTAGGGTAGTAGGGTACTAGCCTATACAATCATTACCTACCAAGTTTTCTAGGGTAAGTGGACATCTAGTCCATCTTACGGTCCGTATCGTCCATTTACCCGTTATCTTGAATATTTCAAGATACGGAATGGTGCGGTACGATACCATCTCCCCAATCCCACACGCAATCCCGATTCCAACTCCGAAGCCTACCCACAAAATCTAAATCATATTATCTAAGTCCCCTCCAAGTTTTAACGTGTTCCGAAGCACGGAACTCAATTTTCCCCTATCACCAAATCTAACTCACCCCTTTAACTCACTCACTCAAACTCTCTTCAACCTATACTTTTCACACTCTCTTGGGACAAGTTTTGGTGGTTATTCTAGTGAGTTTATTAGGGTTATATAGAGCTAATAATAGGGTATATATATATATATATGGTTATATATACGGGGGTATATACGGGGGGTTACGGGGGTCAAAAGGGGGCCTAAAGGGGGGGAAATTAAGCCTTGGCTGCTGCTACTGTGCTGCCTACTGCTGCTGCAGTTTTTGCTACTGCTGTGGCTGCTTTGGGGGCTGTTTGGGGGGGGGGGGGAATAGCCCCCTTGCTGCTGTGGGTGCCCTCCCTCTTCCTCTTTACTTCTCTCACTCATTCTCCCTCTATTTCCCTCTCTAAACTCTCAATCTCTTCCTCCCAATCTCTCTCAATTCCTCTCTAAATCTCTCTCAATTATATAACACACACACACACACAACTAACTCTCATTCTCCCCTCTCTATATATACAAATGCACACACTCACACATACAAATCTACATACACACATACATATATATATATATATATATATATATATA
Source organism: Iris pallida (assembly GCA_029216955.1). Lineage (NCBI taxonomy): Eukaryota > Viridiplantae > Streptophyta > Magnoliopsida > Asparagales > Iridaceae > Iris > Iris pallida. The sequence continues at coordinate 2,079,539 of JANAVB010023600.1, forward strand.
TATATATATATATATATATATAAAATATATATATATATATATATATATATATATATATATATATATATATATATATATATATATATGCACTTACACACACACACTCCCACACATGCACACTCTCAAGACACAACTATCACTCTCCTCTACACACACAAATACACACATAAATACACATGTATATATACAAAAAGGGGGTAAAACCATAATAAATTCCTAAACTAGATTTTAAGAAAACCTACAAAATCTAGGGTCAACTTGTAGGGAATGGTCCCCTCTCTAATTTATGTGAAGGAATAAAAGTAAATGAGAAATTAATGAGGGTATTAAAAGCATACCTAAATGTAGATTTGGAAGAGGAATAAGGAGTTGGAAGAAAAGAAATGAAGAGAGGAAGAAATTACTTAGTGGTGAAGTATGGAGAGGTGGAGGGGGTGGCCCTATTGTGGCCGACCATGGTGGTCAATGGTAGGGACACTTGTAATTACAAGTTTGCCCCTCCCTAGCTTCTAGGCTAAGTTAAGACCCAAAATTGGTTTTGGAAATTGCTAAAATTAAATAAAAATCATAAATAAACTTAATTACTCATGGGAGACTTGTCCAAACTCCTAAACCTAAAAGTTTAGTGTGGTGGGCCATGGTTAATTAATATGCTAATTACGGCTCAAGTCGAAATTTCCCGGGGTCCCGAATTAACTCGAAATGCGATAAAATTTGAACCCGACTCCTATAATATTTAAATATTAATATTCATAAAATAAAATTCCCAAAAATATTATAAAATAGAAAATTACCATTTTACCTTTAACTTGGAAAAGTGAGGGTGACAAGTCTATCCACCTTAAAAAATTTCGTCCTCGAAATTGAAGACAACAAGCACAGGAATTCACAACAGAAATAAAGAAAATAGATTTATACCTCAGGGCACGAAAAGATAAGGAAAACGCTTCCGCATGTCGTCCTCCCTCTCCCAGGTAGATTCACCTGGAGAGTGATATCTCCATACAACCCGAACCAAGGGTATGACCTGGTTCCGGAGCACCTTCTCCCTGCGATCCAGAATCTCCACCGACTGTTCTGGATAGCTGAGAGTAGGTCCCACCTGTATCGCTGAATGGTCCAATACATGGTTAGGATCTGCCACGTACCGCCTTAGCTGAGATACATGAAACACGTTGTGCACTCCCTCAAGCCTAGTAGGCAAGTCCAGTCGGTAGGCTACTGCACCGATCCTCTCTAAGATGGTGAAAGGTCCGATGTAGCGCAGACTGAGCTTCCCACCGCCGCCAAAGCAAATAGTACCACGTGTCGGGGATATCCTCAGAAATACCATGTCACCAACCTAGACACAAGACAAAAACTTAACACATAACTAACAAACAATCACAATAAATACGACAAGAACTGAAACTAACTTCGAACTCTAACGGTCTCCGATGACTATCGGCCCAATGTCGCTTCCTATCCTGAGCTACCCGAAGTCTGTCTCTAATCATCCTGACCTTCTCGGCCGCATCCACAACCATCTCCGGCCCAAGAAGCGCCCGTTCGCCGACATCGTCCCAAGACAAAGGAGTACGACATCTCCGTCTATATAGAGCCTCAAATGGTGACATCTCTATTGTAATACCTGTGTTCGTATTACGTATTTTAGGATACGTATACGTATTTTATTATGTATTGCATGATTCCTTATTTAGCTCTCGGCTTGGTTTAACTTTCGGTTTGGGTTGGCTTGGTTCGGCCGGCCCAATGCTTGGTTCATCATGGGCCAAGGGTGGAGCACCTTAGCCTATGCTTCTCCTTCATTTCTACCACAACCCCCTCTTTATTATCCCTACCAACCTTCTCTCTCCTCCATAATTCTCATTTACTTCTCCTTCCCCCACCATTACTCTTCTCCACCAACCAAGAACACCATAGGCAAGTGCAACTTGCTTCCACAAGAGAACTCCTTTTGATGGTTTCATTAGCTTCTCCTCATGATTCTAAACCACATTAGAACTTGTCATTTTCCATTTTGGGGCTTTAATTCTTGTAGATCTAGAAATTAGTTATTTTCGGATTTTGGTGGTTTTGATCTATCAAACTTCCTTATTTAGTTTTGATGGTTCCATGTTGTAGAGAATTTCATTCTACCCAAGATAGAACTTTGCAAAGTTAGATTTGGACTTATTTTGACCAAGTTATGGACTTTTGAAGCTTTGGGTTCAACCCATGGAGTTCTTGCTGTTTGGAGAAGACAATGAGCAGTGCACGAGCTTTTTAGCTTGTGCCACTGAGTTGCGCGTGCTCTTTAGCGCAGCGCAGTCCTCATACGCCGTCTTTTGGGAGCGTATGTCTTGCATACGCTCACTTGGGTGACAAGGAGTCGTATGGAGTCCATACGCTGCCTTTTGGGAGCGTATGTCTTGCATACGCTCGCTTGCTTGACAAGGAGTCGTATGGAGTCCATACGCTGCCTTTTGGGAGCGTATGTCTTGCATACGCTCACTTGGGTGACAAGGGGTCGTATGGAGTCCATACGCTGCCTTTTGGGAGCGTATGTCTCGCATACGCTTGCTTGCTTGACGAGGAGTCGTATGGAGTCCATACGCTGCCTTTTGGAAGCATATGACTTGCATACGCCTGACCTGAGCGTATGACTTTTGCACTGAGCGTATGGCCTTTGGCTGACTTGGTCTCATGTCAGCATGTCAGATTTGGTTTTATTTTCCCTAAGCTTGGCTCTTCCATAGCCCTGTATATTGATATTTTATTAGATATTTTACGCCTATTTTATATCCTTACGCCTTTTGTCCTGAACTTGATAATTGCGAATTTACTTGATATGTTTGGAATTGATAATTGAGCATGACCTGATAGTGACCCGTAGTGGTGCACTCCTGACATAGTAACCTGACATGACCTGATAGTGGCCGTCGTGGCGTACTCCTGACTAGTATACTTGACCTGATAACCTGACATGTTATACCTTGATAAGCTGTTGCGACGGCTACCTGACATGACATGACCTGTATAATAACCTGGACACCGTGGGCGATTGTGCTTGTATAAATAAACCAGTCCTGTCTTGCATCATGTCTAGGATGGGACTCCTGAGTACCACGGTCAGGAGTACCTATTGAAATAAACTAAGGTTAACAACTAGATTAATACATTAGTCATGAAGAGATTTCCTAGCTACAGGTAATCCTGTTACCTGGGCACGCCTTGGGATCTGTAGCCTGCCGTCGAGTAGGGGACATTTCCAGCACACTATCATGTGTTGTACCCTTCAAGCTACCTAAGGGTACATTCGTTTCCTGGACGGTGTACCCACCTGAATTCAACTCTAATCTTTCAACCCGGAGAACCTGGATGGTCTGCAGGGCTTGTGGCTGTGGAATAATCTCGTTGCATCTTGTTAGTAATTAGGCTTGTGACAACCCTAGTTAGTTAAAGTATCAAGCCGTAATTCTTGCTTGGCCGTGAAGTGATTGGACGGAGTCTAACAGTCTAGTCCTGCCCTGATCCTGTTCCAGATCATTGAACGACCAGAATGCTTGCATTTATTTTACAGATAAATGGTGAGAATTTCAAGCTCTGTTCAGACGAAGGGTTACAACCCCGGTCCTTGTTTGGTTTACGGGTTGTAACCTGGTTATCTGAATAGTTCCATGGTTATCTCGTCGTATATCATCCTGGTGTATTTTCTTTATTTCCAGTTCTTATTTTTAATTATATCTTGTGCTGATTGCTGATTTTAGTTCTTAAGTGTGGCTTCCTTTGTGGCACTTGCTCTTTCTGGGATCTGACCCAGCTGGTTTTGTGTGGCCAGATTTCGGAGCAGCTCCAGAGGATCTACCGACCTTCCAGCCAGATGGTGAACACTAGACAGAATCCTGGCAATGAGTGGATTATTTTTGGCTCTCCCACTCTATTGTAAAAATATTCTTTTGAGGCGTTTAGCCGACGAGCACCTGTTTAGCTCTATTGCACTTACTTACTGTCTGCCTACGGGCTGTAACATGATTGACAGATCCTAGGGTTGATCATGTATGACTAAACTCTTGCTAGTCCTAACATTTTGTAACGACTAGCTTCATGATCAGCTGAATATATGATATTTGGGACGCCTTATTATTGTATATTTAATGATCATACATCTTGTAACTTTTACTTACTTGCCTGTGATTGAGACAATAGGCTGTTCATGACCTTAAGAGACTGCTGGCTTGTAGATAAACCCTCATGTATCCTAGACAGCCGTGACCGTATGGCGAGGTGGGTTGCACTTCAATATATGTAGCTGGCTATGTCTGCCCCCGCTCTCCAATATTCTAGTTCTGGGGCGTGACATCTATACTGGCCTGGTAGCTATTGTTGTAAGCAAACTCTACCAGGTGAAAATGGTCCTCCCAAGAACCCCCGAGATCTAGCACACATGTGCGAAGCATATCCTCCAAAGTCTGGATGGTCCTCTCCGACTGTCCGTCTGTCGGTAGATGATAAGCAGTACTAAACTTGAGCGAGGTGCCCAAGCTAGCCTGCAAACTCCTCCAGAAGTGGGAAGTGAATCGGCTATCCGATCTGAAACTATGCTCACCGGAACTCCGTGCAATCTTACGATCTGACGAACATACAGCTCAGCCAGCCTCTCCGTAGACAAACCCACCTTGAAAGGCAAAAAATGGGCCGATTTGGTCAATCTATCAACTATGACCCAAACCGCATCCTTCCCTTCTGGCGATCGTGGAAGTCCAGATACAAAGTCCATGGTGATGTGCTCCTACTTCCACTCGGGAATGGGTAGCGGCTGTAGCAATCCACTTGGTCTCTGTCTCTCGGCCTTCACCTGCTGACACATAAGACAACGAGATACAAACTGAGCTACCTCGCGCTTCATGCCATACCACCACACGTGCTCTCTCAGGTCCCTATACATCTTGTTGGCCCCAGGTGTAGGTCCTAAAAAATTAGGTTGCACACATCAACAAAGTCAGAAAATCAAAAAATACAACTTTCAGATGAACTGCGCAGACATCAGATTGCGCACTCTTCAGATTGCCCACACTGGACTGCGCACACTCCCAACTGCACAGGCTGACGTGGCAAAAGTCATCATTACCTGACACAAATCAAATCTTCCTGACAGCTGATAGCACGAAGAACAAGGAGACTGTTTGTTTATTGCACCGCACAACACTCGAGGACGGCTGACAGCTGGCAGCGCAATCTATTTCCTGCGCAGTCTAAGCCTGCGCAATCCGAAGCCTGCACAATTTAGATTGTGCGCTCTATCAACACAACTGACAAAGTACACATGGCACTCATGCCATCAATTGCTCATTACGTGGCAACTGTCTATGCACGATCATGCGCATTTCGATCAAATGATGCCATGTTTCTAAGACAGTTGGCTCATGATCCAATAACTGCTTGTGCAGTCTACTGTTGCGCAATCCAATTGCTGCGCAATCCATAATGCGCAGTCCAGAATAACTAAAAGTTAGTTATTTCCAGAACTCTATAAATAGAGTTTCAAGTCTCCATTCAAGAGGATCAGAGATCAGATCAGAAATCATAGAGAGATCAGAGAGTCCAGGAGTTCTTGCCCAAGTGCTGCTGCATTCTTCAGAGGCTTTTGCCTTCAACTTCCGAGGTTTTTACCTTCAATTCCAGAGTTGTCTTCAACTTCAGAGGCTCCGTCTTCAAAGTTCATATCGTCCAAGGGATAAAGCAATCGTCTTCTAGATTGGATTCCTAAAGTTGTACCTTTCCCAGAATTCTTGTAATCTTATTACATAGTTTGTATCAATAAAGTTCAACAACTTTTTTTTTGCAAACAAAATGGCGACTCTTCTGGGGACGACTTTCTCCTCCAACGAGGAAGTAGCAACTCAATGTGACATAGCATCTATCGGAAAGACGCAGAAGACGCTGGTTGTTAAAGTCAACCAGACAGCCTACGAGGCGATGCTCAACTCCAAGACCACTCCCCGTACTGCAACCACTTCTGCCAAGAGCAAAGTGCGCTCAGTATGGGTCTCCAAGACTGCTGCACAATCTGGCAGTTTTGCCACCAAGGCTGCTGCGCACTCTGTTGTGCAGTCTGCTAGCCAGACTGGTACATAATCTGCTGTGCCAACTGTTGCACAGTCTGTCTCAACCACTGTTGCATAGTCTGTTTCAACTACTGCTGTGCAGTCTGTTGCAACTGTTGCACAGACCACTTCATATGCTGTCTTGTCAAAGTACAATACTTCTATGCCCCTGACGCAGTTGGCAGCAACTTTTCCTGCGCAAACCAACACTCCAACAACTAGAGTGCATCCCAAGCACTCTGAAGCAAGGACTCCTGATGCGCAAACCACAGCCTCTGTGGCTAGAACCAGTGCACCCTCTGCCAGAGTTTCTCATGCACAAATGACCAGTGCGCCATCTACCCATGCGCAAACTATGCCTGCGCAATCCAAGAGTAATAACCCTTTGGCTAAATCCTCTTCTTCTCATAAAGGGAAAAGCTCTGCTCTTCCTCTTAAGCACTCTGCTGTTGCAGCATAATCCACCGGGAGTAGTCCTTTGGCTATTCCTCCTCCTCCTCAGATCAAAGGAAAAGGCCCGTTGGTCTTTTCTCAAACTTCCTTATCTCATGATTTGGAAGACAACAAAGGGAAACGCTCTTTAGCTGACCCTTCTTCACAAAACAAAGGAAAAGGCCCTTTGGTCTTTTCTCAATCTTCCTCGGTCTTTACCGTAGAAGATCAATCTGAACGTGCTTCGGTACCAATCAGTACAAGAATTCCTTCAAACAAGGATTCTTCTTTCCTTCATGACAAGGGAACTTGTACTGATCAAAAAGGTATTCTGCCTACCCCGGTAGCAGAGTTCCAAGATCTTCCAACCTTTAAGATATCCCGTTCCAAACAGGAAAAACTGTTGGTGTCTCAAACAGAAACCCCTGGGGGTGAATTTGCAGACCTAAGAACATATATTAACAGGCCAACTTCGGCAAAACGTAAACAGCCAATGCCGAAGATCAAAACTCAAAGACAAACTTCCAGGGTCAAAGATCCAAACACCTATGCCAATGAGGTGAGCACTTCCTTGTACACACAGGGGACTAAACATTTGAAGAACCGGAACCATGTTCCGAATATTGTTAAAGAACATATTCCCAGAACCTTTTTCCGTCCCGGTGTGGTTTCTGATCTCCGAGAACATCTCAGGCAAAAACGGGATAATGTCCCAACACCTTCAGTTCAATCATCTAATCATCATTGCAATCACAAAGTCATTATCCAATGTTGTTGTCAAACAACAAAGCGATCTGTCTTCGATCGTTTGACTTTTGCAAATTCTGAACCTATGTCAGAAGATGAAGACGAAGTATTATACGCTTCTGTCAACATGACTTCCCGAGACACTGGGGGTAGAAAGTGCTCCAAGCACGACAAACCTCGCAAGCCAAGCCAACGGTATTTAGATCTACTCCAAGAATCCTCTGAAGGAGTGTAACTCCACTTTCCAGTTTTTCTTAAATAAAGATTGATTTTCTATACTTATTATTAATTGGGAAACATTTTTTAATTGAATTACATTTTTGAAAATTTTACAATTGGAAGTTGTTGTAACAATTTTTATATATTTTTCTTATTTTAAAAACTGTTTTTAAATGAATTATGCAATTATGAAAAGGCAGAGGTTTTATTTGTAAATGTTCCTATTATAATTTAGTTGCGGGCAAATATTCATAAGAGGAGGGTGTTTCTGATAAAGTGCCATGTAGCGGGGGGGGTTATTTGTAAAATTTCCTATTCGTTTTATTTAATTGACCGGTTGAGTGGAGAGAGAGAGTATGCATTAATTTTTCTCCACTCTTCGTTCTTCCACTGACTTCTCGAGTCTTCTCTTCTCGTTCTCTCCGCCGACTCTTCGTTTTCCGACTCTTCTCGAGTCTTCTTCTGTTCTCGAGTCCTTCGCCGACTCCTCGGGTTCCCAGCTCCGACGACCTTCGGCGACTCTGATGGCGACGACGATGATGATGACGGTGGCTCTGGTGGCGTAGATCTGAGGGAGCGCGGCCACTTCCATGCTGATGGCGACTTCGTTCCTGTTGAGGCCGACGACCCCGATGATGATGGCTTTGACGATGGCGACCCTGGGAGCTTGGCAGTAACTCGAGCTCGTCTTCTTCCTGTCTTCTTCCTCGACGAGCTTTGGCTTCGACTTCCAGAGGGTAAACCCTAACCTAACCCTAATCTCTACTGTTGGTCAGATCTATAGCAGATCTATGGCCTAGACTCTGAGATCCTTTGATCGGTGACGAGATCTAGGGTTTCTGTGGTTGTGCGAGATCGATGATGTTGTCTTTCTCTTTGAACAGTTCTAACTGTTCAGATCCGTTGGATCTAGGGTTTCTGTGGTTCGATCTTGTAGATCGACCCTTGCATGTGGTTATTTTGGGTTGCATGTAAGATCTGTGATGTTCTTTAGTTGATTCTTTGAGATCGATTGATCTGTGACTATTCTGTGGTTGTGTTATTATTTTCTGAAGAGTTTTCTCCAGATCTGGTAGTGGTTCCAGATCTGTTGAGTGTGGGTTTTCGATGGTGTTTTCTGAGGAGGATCCAGTGGATCTATTTCTTTTCTTGCATGCTGTCGGTTGGCCTAGACCTAACAAACCAGTGGTGACTCTAGGGTTGCTCGGTTCGTTAGATCAGGGATGGGTTTGTTTTTTTTAATGTTTCCTTGTCCATTTCTGTGTGGATTTTTGGAGAAGATCTGAGGTTCTGAATCTTTCTTTTGGGACTGAGATCTGGTGTCTAAACACTTTCGTGTCTGACACTGCATGCATGCCATAATTTTGGATATGATGTTAGTTCCATTTTTGATGAACTGAGATCCCAGTCGGACACTCTCGTGTCCGACACTGCATGTATATTTTATGGATTTTAATTGATAACTTCTTCTTCTCTTTTCTGTTATTTGTTGTTGAGGGATTTTCTGGTGTTGGACCTCTGTTCCGACTGGACTGTGGACTGTACCTACCTGTTCGTATCCGATGTTCGTGTCGGATACGAAGTGGCGCGGATTCGTGGCTAGAACCTTGCTGTGGCCGTGTCCTCTTTCCCGTGTCCGACGTGCGTGTTGGACACCAAGGAGATGATGTGACTTCTGACCCTGATGTGACTTCTGACCTGATGTGCCTGGCCTTGGATTTCGGACCTGACCGGCGGTGGACTTTGGCAGTTTGTGGCTTTATCTGTTGGGCCGGGTTGGTGTTTATTCAGTGGGCTTACCTTTGTATATTCTTTTGTGGGCTGTAGTATGGGCTGGGCCATACTGAATGTGTTGTAATATTATTAATTATAGCTGGATGACTGTAATTAATTAATTGTTGGGCTGGCTTGGCTGGGCCATGTTGGGCCGGGCTTATATGTTGTAGTTATATTGGGCTGGTTAGAAGTTGGGTCTGAACTGATCCTTGGTTTTGGGTAGTGGGCCGAATGGCTGTGGGCTGGCCTGTAGACTTTGCCTTTGGGCAGGACTGTCTGTAGTTTATTTTTTTATAAATAATAAATGTTACTTTTCCACTTATTGTGAGTTGATGGAAACATCCTCTAAACCAATTTTTATAACTAAAAACAATTAGTTAACTTTTTCTTAATTACTGTTGATTAGTTAACTTTTTACTTAAATAACTTTTAAAACCAAGTTTATAAGACAGACCACTTTTATATATATAAAAAGTTGCAAATGCTAACTCTATATATATAATGAGTTTTTGAATTATAAACTTTTAGTGTTAAACACGTAAAACTAAGGGTTGTGTTTAGCATTGTTTTTCCCAAGAGAACTAGAAGTTAGTAATTAAACCTAGTACTTGTGAACCTCCAAATAAGACTAACTTATTTGGGAAGAATCAAGATAAAGATTTAGTTCTTAAACTAGAAGCAACTAGCATAGTTTATTAACCAACTTATACCGTTAATTCAGGTGGACTTACAGATCATCTTTCTACCCTTGATTTCCGGAGCAAAGGCAAGTACTTTTCTATGGTTTTGTACATTTACATTCTTGTACCCTTTCTTGTGACACGTCATGGCACGATATTCATGTACTCCTGTACTCCTGTACTCTTGTTCTTGTACTTATTAGTGTCGGGTGGGGAAATACACTAGCCATGTGACCAATCCCGGTTACTATATATTCCTGTACCTAGCTTAGGCCTCGCACTGTGCACGCGGGTCCTAAGTCGTACCATATTCATGTACTCCTGTGCATGCTCCTGTACTTACCCCAGCCGGTCACATGGACTAGATGTATTTCGATATTGTGCACTTGTCATGTCTGGTACTTCAGGATTATAGTTTCATTCTTGTACTTTACATGTTCCTGTACTTTACATTCATGTACTATAGTTCCTGTACTTATTTTCCTGTACTACTTTCCTGTACTTTCATGTTCATTCCTGTATTTCATTTTCCTGTACTCCTGTACCCTGTTCATATCATGTTCATGTTTCATTACCTAGAACTGTACTTTGCTCCGCTCCTGAATAGGATATGTTGCAGGTATGCTTGCAGGACATTGTTCTACTCTATGGGTCAGAGCCCAGGATTAGCTGAGCAGGATGAGGCTTAGCTTGATGTTTCAGGTTTAGACTGTTAGCTTACTCTTAGATATTGTCTTTAGAATTCATGTACCTTTCATTCTTGATGACTCGTACATTATGATATCTAGATTTGTGGATTATGGTGATCATTCTGGGATACGTTTTTAGATGCTGTGATTCTATATTCATGATTATCTGGTTAGTTTTCCCTAGCTTGGTACAGCTTACTTCGTCGTGTCTAACGACGAAGGCTGGGCGTGTCCGACTCGTGTCCGATTATTCGGGAGCGGGTCGTGACATGTTTTTAGTGGTGGCCCATGCAGGTCCATCCTAATGGTACCTAGGACTTAGTGTACTATTGGGGGACTTGATTTACACTAGGGAAACTTGATCACAGCATAGGAAAATCGGGAAATAAGGGTATATCAGGTTATTCATGTTCTTCAGGTGTTTTATTATTATAAAAACATTGTTTGATAGGTTTTAGGGTTTGTCGTTCAACGAAGTTTTCTTTTTATGCAGGATGGTGGCCACAAGGAAGACCGCAGATCAGACTGGTGTTGCGAGCGGTTCTGGAGTTGCAGGCGGTACAGAGCGGCCTGCACTTGACGTTTCCGAACTTCCACTACCTTCTATCACTCTACTATCCCCATGGGTAGTACGTAATTGACGGAGATGTCTGAAGAGTCCCTTGACAACCAGAGGAAGCAGGCCACCCTTTCCAAATCAGACTTGTGGATACACTCTCCGAGCCAGGAAGGACTTCCGATTTCCAGACGCTCAGACACTTGGACTTTTCCGACACCGAGCGCATATCTTGCACCAGAGAGCCGATCGAGAACTTGAAGCCGCCACTGAAGATCATCTCAGCATGTGAGGATCCAACTTTTCTGAAGATTAGAGCCACCAGTCTGGAGACCCAGAATGTAGTGCAGACAATGGAACGAAACCGGAAGCTGAAGTTTATGAAAGACATGAAGATTTATGACCGAGATAGCAGCTATTATGGATCCGCGAAGCGTCGTCACACTCAGACAACACGTTTTCAGCCCAGCAGGAGATTCAGATTCAGCCGGCTATCATTTGTATTTTCTGCCGCAATCCAGGACATCGCTTCGAGGAGTGCCGCAAAAGACGGAGGCTATGCTTATTCTACAGACCGTCTGCCCACCAAATCATGGATTGCTGAAGAACGTTGATCACATTGCCCGGGGACAAGCGCGAGGAGCATCAGACTACAGCAAAAGAGAACCACCTTTTCAGAATCAGCAACCACATGGAGTACTACCGCAGGGATCAACCTATGCCAGGACAATTGAAGGAGGTTAGAGAGATTTCCGTTCCGGAGGAATACTGAAGACAGACTAAAGACTGAAGATTTTTGCATGGTTGGAAAAACCATGTATCTTGATTAGCAGCCTAGTTTTTCTTAAATTTCTTTTAGCATCTAGACCATTTCTGGGAACTTCTAGTTTTCTATTTTGGAATCTTGGTTGGTATTCGAAACTTAACTCGAGATATTATTTCCTATTCGTTGATTGGTACTCCTCCAATCCATTCTTCGTAACCTTGCTCTTTTCGAGATTCTACTCAGGAATTTTGTTTCCTATTCAGGACTAGATACAATTTGTAAATTTTGTTCCTTTCTGAAGTTCAGTTTTCTATTTTGGGATAGTTGGAATTTGATTCAGTACTTGTTTCTATTCACCATTCAAGACATCGTTTGAAAACTTCGGGTTCGACCTGTTCCCTATGTGAGATTCGTTTCCTACGTGGCTTGTTTCTACTTGGAAAATTGTTCTGTTCACAACCTTGCTTCGATCTTGTTCCCTATCTGAAGTATCGCTTGTTTCATGGATATTGTTTTACTCACCCATTGATTCTTTTTCCTATTCATAACTTGATTCCATTCGAAAATTTAAGATCATGTTTCCTATTTCGAGACTTTGTTTTGTTCGTGATTTTGCCTCCCATCCGAGATTTACCGGACTTTGAATTTCAGTTCCTACTCGCGACTCGTTGAGACTGTGTTCCCTATTCCAAATCTTGTCTCCTCATTGAGATTTTCTATTCGAGAATTTGTTCCTTATTCACGACTTTGTTGATACTTGATTTTCTATTTTCCATTGTGTACTTTATTGGAGATTTCGTTTTCTATTCAAGTTTTCATTCTTATTCGAGATTTTATTGAAACTCGTTTCCAGTACGGGATTTTATTTCTTATTTTTAAACTTGTTTCCTATTTGACATCTTGCTTCAGTTCCTCCTTCGAGACTTTGTTATTCCTTCGGGATAATGTCCCATATGTGGAATCTTGTTACCATTTCTGATATCAGTTGAAATCCGTTATAAGTTGAAACTTCGCTCCCTGTCTGAATTTTAAATCTCCTTGGTTGCCCTTTTGTACTCACTACTCTTCGATTGGATTCCGTGTTACTTCATAGTACCTAGTAACCCTTGTATTCTAACAGTCAGGTAATTTCACCATTTCCATGACTTGGACTATTGAAACTCATTTTGAATTTCTTGAAACTCTTTTGAAATTCCTAGGGATAAGTCGAGAGGCTATTCGATGACCTACTATGGCATGACAGTTGCGCGCTGCAGCCATTAGCTGGATTATGGAGACTGAGGGTTCACTGCAGCCAGTAGCGCACTGGCGAGGCAGGAACTTTAAGTTGAAGTGATTTCAGACATTCATAGGTTTCGGGTATTATTGAGACTTTGTCCTAAACTCTTCATAATTAGATCTTTTGAGTTGCTTCGTCGATAATTATTTGAAAATGAATAAAGTTGATATGTTATTCGGTAACATATTGTTATTTAAGTCATGGAACCGAAAATTCACTGCAGCCATACATGCACTGGCGGGGCAGGGATTCTAAGTAAAGTGATTTCAAATATCTATATGTTTCCGGATACCATAGAAACAATATTCCATTTTCATATAATTATTGGTTTCGAGAATCACAAACCCTTGCACGTTCACCCTGATTTGATACTGTACCTCCTGAGTATTTCGTACTTTCCTCAATCAACCCTTGGTAAAAATTTCTTCTAGCATTTTATCGTTAGACCATTGAATTCCTCAAAATTATATATTACCAGATTGTGATTCTGTACTTCGTTGTGGGTTGTCTAAACATTGATCTTAAGTCATGTCTATCTGACCATGATTTTCTATCTTATTCTTGTCTACCTGTGTTAATATATCGATTTTGATCGTACTTAATAATTGTGTCTTCATGATTTTGCTCCTCTTAGTTGTAATTGAAATTCCTTCCACTTCGTGACTATTTGATCCTTGACCTTTGTCAAAGCATGATATCCCAAACTTCTTGTGTATACTTGGACTCAAGGCTCAGAGCGTCATGGATCGACAGAAGCATTGGGCGGACAGCACCAGACGGCCGCTTGAGTTCGAGGTTGGAAACAGAGTGTTCTTGAAGATCTCATCGACCAGAGGCGTCATTCGGTTCGGCAGAGGCGGGAAGCTCAGTCCGAGATTCATTGGACCATTCGACGTGACAGCACGGATTGGCGAGGTGGCGTACCGACTAGCGCTTCCAGCTAGGTTGGAGGGAGTGCACGATGTTTTCCATGTATCTCAGCTTCGACGCTACATTCCAGACCCGAGCCATGTGGTGGACTATTCAGAGCTGGAGGTGGGCCCGAGATTGACTTACGAGAAGCAGCCAGTAGAGATCTTCGACCGGATGGAGAAGCGACTGCGGAACCAGACCATTCCTCTTGTCCGCGTCATGTGGAGGCACCACTCTCCGGAGAGTCCACATGGGAGGGCGAGGACGAGATGCGGGAGAGAGATCCCACTTTGTTTGCCTAATTGTATTTTGATAATTGAAACCTTTAAATACAATAAATGGCTTGAGCTTGAATCTTCCTTGTGTTTTTGCATTGATTGTTTTGTTGTCCTTCGAATTTCGAGGACGAAATTTTTTTGAGGGGGGGATAATTTGTAACTCCACTTTCCAGTTTTTCTTAAATAAAGATTGATTTTCTATACTTATTATTAATTGGGAAACATTTTTTAATTGAATTACATTTTTGAAAATTTTACAATTGGAAGTTGTTGTAACAATTTTTATATATTTTTCTTATTTTAAAAACTGTTTTTAAATGAATTATGCAATTATGAAAAGGCAGAGGTTTTATTTGTAAATGTTCCTATTATAATTTAGTTGCGGGCAAATATTCATAAGAGGAGGGTGTTTCTGATAAAGTGCCATGTAGCGGGGGGGGTTATTTGTAAAATTTCCTATTCGTTTTATTTAATTGACCGGTTGAGTGGAGAGAGAGAGTATGCATTAATTTTTCTCCACTCTTCGTTCTTCCACTGACTTCTCGAGTCTTCTCTTCTCGTTCTCTCCGCCGACTCTTCGTTTTCCGACTCTTCTCGAGTCTTCTTCTGTTCTCGAGTCCTTCGCCGACTCCTCGGGTTCCCAGCTCCGACGACCTTCGGCGACTCTGATGGCGACGACGATGATGATGACGGTGGCTCTGGTGGCGTAGATCTGAGGGAGCGCGGCCACTTCCATGCTGATGGCGACTTCGTTCCTGTTGAGGCCGACGACCCCGATGATGATGGCTTTGACGATGGCGACCCTGGGAGCTTGGCAGTAACTCGAGCTCGTCTTCTTCCTGTCTTCTTCCTCGACGAGCTTTGGCTTCGACTTCCAGAGGGTAAACCCTAACCTAACCCTAATCTCTACTGTTGGTCAGATCTATAGCAGATCTATGGCCTAGACTCTGAGATCCTTTGATCGGTGACGAGATCTAGGGTTTCTGTGGTTGTGCGAGATCGATGATGTTGTCTTTCTCTTTGAACAGTTCTAACTGTTCAGATCCGTTGGATCTAGGGTTTCTGTGGTTCGATCTTGTAGATCGACCCTTGCATGTGGTTATTTTGGGTTGCATGTAAGATCTGTGATGTTCTTTAGTTGATTCTTTGAGATCGATTGATCTGTGACTATTCTGTGGTTGTGTTATTATTTTCTGAAGAGTTTTCTCCAGATCTGGTAGTGGTTCCAGATCTGTTGAGTGTGGGTTTTCGATGGTGTTTTCTGAGGAGGATCCAGTGGATCTATTTCTTTTCTTGCATGCTGTCGGTTGGCCTAGACCTAACAAACCAGTGGTGACTCTAGGGTTGCTCGGTTCGTTAGATCAGGGATGGGTTTGTTTTTTTTAATGTTTCCTTGTCCATTTCTGTGTGGATTTTTGGAGAAGATCTGAGGTTCTGAATCTTTCTTTTGGGACTGAGATCTGGTGTCTAAACACTTTCGTGTCTGACACTGCATGCATGCCATAATTTTGGATATGATGTTAGTTCCATTTTTGATGAACTGAGATCCCAGTCGGACACTCTCGTGTCCGACACTGCATGTATATTTTATGGATTTTAATTGATAACTTCTTCTTCTCTTTTCTGTTATTTGTTGTTGAGGGATTTTCTGGTGTTGGACCTCTGTTCCGACTGGACTGTGGACTGTACCTACCTGTTCGTATCCGATGTTCGTGTCGGATACGAAGTGGCGCGGATTCGTGGCTAGAACCTTGCTGTGGCCGTGTCCTCTTTCCCGTGTCCGACGTGCGTGTTGGACACCAAGGAGATGATGTGACTTCTGACCCTGATGTGACTTCTGACCTGATGTGCCTGGCCTTGGATTTCGGACCTGACCGGCGGTGGACTTTGGCAGTTTGTGGCTTTATCTGTTGGGCCGGGTTGGTGTTTATTCAGTGGGCTTACCTTTGTATATTCTTTTGTGGGCTGTAGTATGGGCTGGGCCATACTGAATGTGTTGTAATATTATTAATTATAGCTGGATGACTGTAATTAATTAATTGTTGGGCTGGCTTGGCTGGGCCATGTTGGGCCGGGCTTATATGTTGTAGTTATATTGGGCTGGTTAGAAGTTGGGTCTGAACTGATCCTTGGTTTTGGGTAGTGGGCCGAATGGCTGTGGGCTGGCCTGTAGACTTTGCCTTTGGGCAGGACTGTCTGTAGTTTATTTTTTTATAAATAATAAATGTTACTTTTCCACTTATTGTGAGTTGATGGAAACATCCTCTAAACCAATTTTTATAACTAAAAACAATTAGTTAACTTTTTCTTAATTACTGTTGATTAGTTAACTTTTTACTTAAATAACTTTTAAAACCAAGTTTATAAGACAGACCACTTTTATATATATAAAAAGTTGCAAATGCTAACTCTATATATATAATGAGTTTTTGAATTATAAACTTTTAGTGTTAAACACGTAAAACTAAGGGTTGTGTTTAGCATTGTTTTTCCCAAGAGAACTAGAAGTTAGTAATTAAACCTAGTACTTGTGAACCTCCAAATAAGACTAACTTATTTGGGAAGAATCAAGATAAAGATTTAGTTCTTAAACTAGAAGCAACTAGCATAGTTTATTAACCAACTTATACCGTTAATTCAGGTGGACTTACAGATCATCTTTCTACCCTTGATTTCCGGAGCAAAGGCAAGTACTTTTCTATGGTTTTGTACATTTACATTCTTGTACCCTTTCTTGTGACACGTCATGGCACGATATTCATGTACTCCTGTACTCCTGTACTCTTGTTCTTGTACTTATTAGTGTCGGGTGGGGAAATACACTAGCCATGTGACCAATCCCGGTTACTATATATTCCTGTACCTAGCTTAGGCCTCGCACTGTGCACGCGGGTCCTAAGTCGTACCATATTCATGTACTCCTGTGCATGCTCCTGTACTTACCCCAGCCGGTCACATGGACTAGATGTATTTCGATATTGTGCACTTGTCATGTCTGGTACTTCAGGATTATAGTTTCATTCTTGTACTTTACATGTTCCTGTACTTTACATTCATGTACTATAGTTCCTGTACTTATTTTCCTGTACTACTTTCCTGTACTTTCATGTTCATTCCTGTATTTCATTTTCCTGTACTCCTGTACCCTGTTCATATCATGTTCATGTTTCATTACCTAGAACTGTACTTTGCTCCGCTCCTGAATAGGATATGTTGCAGGTATGCTTGCAGGACATTGTTCTACTCTATGGGTCAGAGCCCAGGATTAGCTGAGCAGGATGAGGCTTAGCTTGATGTTTCAGGTTTAGACTGTTAGCTTACTCTTAGATATTGTCTTTAGAATTCATGTACCTTTCATTCTTGATGACTCGTACATTATGATATCTAGATTTGTGGATTATGGTGATCATTCTGGGATACGTTTTTAGATGCTGTGATTCTATATTCATGATTATCTGGTTAGTTTTCCCTAGCTTGGTACAGCTTACTTCGTCGTGTCTAACGACGAAGGCTGGGCGTGTCCGACTCGTGTCCGATTATTCGGGAGCGGGTCGTGACATGGAGTATTTCGACATACCCGTTCCCGAAGCCGAGATACAATCGGTCAAAGGAATCTTCTCCAAGATCCTTCAGATTATCTTCCTACTTCTCAGTCGGGAGACGACTCTCTCTCCGACTATGATGCATACAGCGAAAGCTCTGAACAGACAGTATCCTCCACTGTACCAAGAGAAGTGACAGCTTATGTTATCAATGAGGATCCAGATGCTTCAACTTCTGCAAATCAAGAACAGCGAATTGCTGCACTTGAAGACAAACTGAAGACCATAGCTGAAATGGTCGCCAGTATCCATTCCATCATTGTGGCACAACATGCCACCCCACCGACTGTACATGCTGTGAGTCCTGAAATCATAGCATCATCGGTACCTGTCAATGCTGGGCTGGGGGTAGTATCTCCTCAAATGCCTCCTGTACAAGTACAAGTACAAGTTCAAACTACACCCAGTCAGTCAGAGGCTGGGGGTAGTGCTTACAATGCTGTTCCTCCTCCTACTACTCTAATCCAACCGGCTCCTTCTTCGTCATCGAAGGACGCCAACGAAGCTGTCAAACTCTTGCGAACTCAATTCGAAGCCTTCAAAGAGAAGGACAACTTGCAAAGGTTGGGGATCAAGCAGCCTTACCCAGTTGAATGGAAGGAAGTTCTATTTCCTCCCAAATACAAGATTCCAACAATCTCTCTCTTCGACGGCAGCACCTCGCCAAGCCAATTCATCAATCACTTCGAGGTAATGACTGTTCAACTCCAACCAAATGACGCTCTTCTTACCAGAGTGTTCGTTGGCTGTTTAGCTGGCGTAGCATATGACTGGTATAGAAGTTTGTCTGATGGTTGTATCACTTCCTTTTCAGGTCTCAAGCAAATCTTTCTGGAATGATTCTATGAGGGATTCAATGACATGACTATGTGTGCCCTCAATAAAATCAAACAGAGACAAAATAAAACTGCTGAGAGTTTCATCGAACGGTTCCGTTGAGAAGCCTTGAAGATGCCTCCACAGACTCCTGCTGCTGTTACCATAGACACCTGCAAGGCAAATCTTTTGCCTATCATTAGCATGTGGACAGGTTCAACACAATTCCAAGATTGGCCATCTTTCATCGTCAATGCCAAAACAGCTGAAGTGAGTACTGAGAAATTCAAACAGCTGGGGGTACAAATGTCTAACCCCGATCGGGACGAACATCAAACATCAAGCAGCGGTAATCGACAGAACAACCGCAAGAAAAAAGAGACTCTGAACATTAACCTGAAGAGCAAAGAGTCCTTGGCTGTCAACGTAGCTCCGCCTACATCCACTTCCACTCCTTCTGCACCTCAACCGAGGGAACCTCGTCCTAAGGTAGAGTATTCCTTTGACGAGAATGACACTGCAAGTATCTTCGATTGCTTACTCAAAAGCAACAAGATCCAGCTTCCAGACCCAAAAAACCTGATGAAGTTGGTAAGACCGATCATCCTAAGTATTGTGTCTACCACCGATTCATTGGACATCCTACTCAAGCATATTACGTGCTCAAGGGCAAGATTCAAGAGCTTGTCAATACTGGCGTTGTCTCTTAACAATGGCGAGGTTATGTGGACCGATTCATGTGACACTTGGACTTTTCCTATTCCAAAGGCTACTCTTGAGATCGAAAATCTCCCTCCTCCACCAAATGGAGGTCTCGTCCCTCTGTCTCTTAACAATGGCGAGGTTATGTGGATCCATCCCGATCTTGCTTCAAGTTCGAGGTTCCCTCTTCTTCTAAGAAGAAATATCGTTCCAAAGGCAAGACAAAGATTTGCAACATGGTGTCTTTTGATCCCATAGTTGATGAAGAAATTCTATTGGGCACCAAATCAGGAAAAGCTTATCTGAAAGATTACCCTGAAGCTCAAGAGAATCCTGCCTCTTCTTCTGAACCTACTCCAGCACAACCTGCTTCTATTGAAGAGATTCCTTCTACATCCTTACCGGTTGTAGTACCCATTCCTCCCAAACCAGTGGCTGCTGACAAAGGCAAGCAACAAGTCCGCTTCGATAAATCCTTGAAGAAATCATCTCCTACTGGGCTTAAGAAGCCTTACAACTTCGATATATTGGCTCAACTAGCTAATACACCGGCAAGGCTATCTATCTTTGAGTTCTTGCGTCTTTCCAGAGAGATGCAAGAAACTCTAAGTGAAGCTCTCATGCAAGCTGAGACTTGTCTAGCCCTTCTCAAGAAGCCGAAAGCAGAACCAGTCTCTTGTCTCCATTGTCATAGTATTCTGGAGTTAATTCCGAACATTACTTTCACACAAGATGACATGTTGCTAGAGGACAATAGGCATGATCGTCCTCTCTACTATACAGGGTATGTCGACTCGATAAAAGTTGATCGTATCCTGATAGATCCAGGATCTGCCCTCAGCATTATGCCAAAGACAATGCTCGATGCTTTGAAAATTCCTGTACATAGCCTCTCCAGTACAATCACCACCATCCTTGGATTCAATCAGGGAAGGAGTGAACCTTTGGGCAAGATTCGCTTAAAACTCCAAATAGGCAATCTTCGCACAAAAGTTACCGTCTACATCATTGACAATCTTGGTTGTTCTTATAATGCTCTATTGGGGAGGCCATTCTTATACGAGCATAATATTGTTCCATCAACTCTTCATCAATGTTTCAAACATGTTGATAACAAAGGAGAAGTGCAAAAGGAGGTCGTTGATCTCTATCCTTTCAAAGGCGTTGAAGCATACTGCAACGACGCTCGGATGTACAAGGATGAATTCATGAAGGTTGTGCTAGCCTTAAACACCGAAGAAGAACAAGAAGCAGTGCCCAAAGACACTCTTATCATACCTGTTAAAGGGCGAGTTTCTCATCCTCAGTCTTCTAAACCACTGGCTATTCACTTGCCAGTCCAAAAGAAATTAGTTGATGCTGATCAAAATCAAAGGGAGCTCACCTCTTCTGAGCCACTTGTTATCGATTTACGTCGTAACAAGGACAAAAAGCAGCTCGCTTCTTCTGAGCCACTTGTTGTTGATTTAACTCACAACAAGGAAAAAAGGGAGCTCATCTCCTCTGAGCCACTTGTTATCGACCTCCGTCGTAACAAGCCACCTCCACGTTCTTCTTCTCCCCCCTTGTAATTAATCTTACCAAGCCTGCTAAGGCTAAAGGTCCTGCTGTAAATACGAATGTACAAATCAATAAAAAAGCATCTACTTTCCAGTATACTGATGTTATTTATCATACTAAATGCTATTTGGATATGTTAGATAGCTTCCAATCAATTACAATGGGAGTTGTACAATCTCTTCAAACAGAAGTATCATTTGAAGATCCAGATGATTCTTACCATATTGTCCCTTCTCGAAAGAAAAGGCGAAAGTCCAATACTTTTTAGTAAAGGACCGGAGCAATAATTCAGCTATACGGATGATAGCAAGAGTAACGATACAGAACGTCTCCAGCTCCGTCGTTACAGTCAACAATCAAAAGTCATCATCCAAAAAATGGGCTATGACTTCAAAAGTGGTCTCAATTACGGTAAGGGTTGACGAACTCCTATTCGTACGACTGTTCCGAAAGAAAAATCAGAGATATACTACAGCAGGACTAAGAAAGGTCTCGGATATGCTTTTCCTCCAATTTTATCCCCAGCAGTCTCCGACTCCAACAGTGAAGAACGTTCTAATTCTTCTGATTCCAGATCTTGGGATTCTGACACTAGTTTTGGTGAAGCCCATCGGCTGGTCGTATCCTCTAACATGGTCTCCGCCGAACTTCCAGGAAGCTATGACGAGGATGTTGAAGAAAATCCTGAAACAGATCCTTGGGCTCAACACATGGATAATCAATGGGTACTTTGCTTTGAACAACGAGAACCTCCTACTGAAGATCAATTAGTTCAAGTTGATGTAGGGGAAAGCGGGTCACCTCGTCCAATCTTCATCAGCAAGAATCTTCCAGAAGCAGATAAACAAGAGTTGATTCTTCTTATTAAAGAATATATTGATGTCTTTGCCTGGAGTTATGAAGACATGCCAGGTTTAGATCCCAAGATTGCTACGCACAAACTGAACATTTTGCCCAAGACAAAACCAGTTAAGCAGCAACAACGGCGTTTCAAACCAAAAATGATGGACGCGATCGATGATGAAGTCAAGAAGCTCATTGCTTGTGGCTTTATTTAAGAAGAACAACATCCTGACTGGGTGGCCAACGTTATTCCAGTCCTGAAGAAAACCGGCAAAGTTCGAGTCTGCATCGATTTTTGGGATCTTAATGAAGCATGTCCAAAAGATGAATTTCCTCTCCCTATCACGGACGTCATGATTGACAATACCTGTGGGTTTGAGCGAATATCTTTTATGGATGGATTCTCTGGATACAATCAAATCAGAATGAATCCTGAAGATGAAAAACATACCTCTTTCTGCACTCCTCGTAGTGTTTATTGCTACACAGTGATGCCATTTGGTCTCAAGAATGCTGGTGCAACTTACCAACGGGCTATGAGTACTATCTTCAAAGATCATCTCCGTAAGACTGTCGAGTGCTATGTCGACGATATCGCCGTTAAAAGTCGTCTAAAAGAAGATCACATCCAAAGGTATACACGTGGATCCCGAGAAGATCAAAGCCATTCAAGAGATGTGTCCTCCATGCAACCTAAAAGAGCTACGAGGATTCCAAGGTCGACTTGCGTATATCAGGATATTCATTTCGAATTTGTCTAGACGCTGCAGACCATTCACTCAACTAATGAAGAAGGGTGTATCTTTCATTTGGACGGAAGAATGTCAACAAGCATTCGACGATATCAAGCGGTATCTCATGAACCCGCCAGTCTTGGTGCCACCAATCTCTGGCATTCCATTCTTAATATACGTCCGTGCTATGGATCACTCATTGGGTGCTTTACTTGCCCAAAAGAACAAAGAAGGTCATGAACAGGCCATCTACTATCTCAGTCGTACTATGATTGGTGCTAAACACCATTATAGTCCGGTCGAGAAAGAATGCCTGGCTCTTATGTTTGCTGTGCAAAAGACAAGGCATTACATCATTGGCCAAACCATTCATGTCATATCCCGAGTTAATCCTCTCCGGGTACTCATGAAGAAGCCCAGCACACTCAACTCTCGACTGGCCACATGGGCAATCCTGCTAGTCCAATATGATATGGTATATGTTCCACAAAAGTCTGTCAAAGGTCAAGCGCTGGCGGATTTCTTAGCAGCTCATCCTGTGCCAGAAACATCCAAGCTTTATGACAAAATTCCAGACGAGACATTGGAAGTCAACATGATCTCTGAAGAATTTCTAACCTGGCATCTGTTCTTTGATGGTGCATCAAGGATCGGACCAAATGGTGCCATTGTAGCAGGAGTCAGAGTTGTTCTTATTTCTCCAGACGGATCAACTATCCAAAGAGCCTACTCTTTAGATGAACCCTGCTCCAACAATGTAGCGGAGTACAATGCCCTACTTATCGGCCTTCAGTTAGCCAAATGATTGGATGTCGAATATCTCGAAGTCTATGGCGATTCTAAGCTGGTTGTCAACCAGGTTAGAGGAACTTATGAAGTCCGTCATCAAGATCTGGTGCCTTATCATGAAGCTGCAATCAACATAGCTACATCATTCAAAGCTTTCTTCATCGACTATATCCGACGAGCTTACAATACTGAAGCAGATGCCTTGGCCAATCTTGCATCTGTCTTAGCTATCCCTATCAAAAGACAGCAGGTGGTGGTTATCTCCAATCGGGAATTGTTCTGTATTGAAAACAATCGCAATATTGAATTCAGCAATCTCGCTGAAGTCAATGTCATCGATAAAGACTGGAGAACTCCTTTTATCGACTTCGTAGTACATGACATACTCCTCGAAGATCCTAAGAAGGCTACGAGTGTTCGACGACGATTTCTCCGATTCTACTACAATCAAACCACCAAGACACTCTATCAGCGAACTTATGACGGTCTTCTCCTACGCTGTCTCGCGGGTGATGAAGCAAAGCAGGTATTGCACGAAGCTCACGATGGTGTATGTGGAGCACATCAACCCGGTCCTAAGCTACAGGATCGTATCCGACGAATGGGTTACTACTGTCCCTCTATGGTATCAGATGCCATTGAATATGCAAGGAAATGTCGTGCTTGTCAAATCCATGTAGACTTCATTCATCAACCGTCGGAATTCCTTCATCCGACTGCTGCTTCCTAGCCTTTTGAAGCTTGGGGCATGGATGTCATAGGTCCTATCAATCCTCCTTCTTTTAGATGATATCGATTTATACTAGCGATAACGGACTACTTCTCCAAGTGGGCTGAAGCTATACATCTGGCTGAAGTCAAGACCAGTAGCGTCATCAACTTCGTTAAACACCACGTCATCTACAGATTTGGCGTACCTCGAAGAATCATCCATGACAATGGACCTCAATTCATCAGCCAAAAATTCACAAGATTTTGCGATGATCATCGGATTGATAATGTCGCCTCGACAGCCTACAATCCTGCTGCTAATGGTTTGGCTGAAGCCTTTAACAAAACCATCATCAAGTTACTCAAGAAGTTTGTATCTACTAACAAACGAAACTGGAGCGAAAAGCTTGGTGAATGTCTTTGGGCCTATCGTACTACGGTCCGCAATCCGATTGGCTTTACACCCTTTTCTCTGGTATATGGCTGTGAAGCTGTTCTTCCTCTGGAACTGCAAATTCCTTCTTTAAGGATTGCCATTGCTAATGAGCTCACTACAGAGAATAACGATCTTCTTCGACTTTAAGAATTAGAAGCACTTGATGAGAAGCGATTAATTGCTCAATAACATATTGAGTTATACCAAGCTCGTATCTCGAAGACTTTCAATCGTAAAGTTAAGGTCAGAACCTTTCAGCAAGGAGAACTTGTTCTAACGGTCAGACGTCCTATGATTATGACTCATATGAGCAAAGGAAAATTCGACGCAAAGTGGGAAGGTCCCTATGTCGTAAGCAAAGTCTTCTCAAATGGAGCTTATCAACTCTCAGAACTGGATGGTCGAGTTGCTATGATGCCTATCAATGGCAAATTCCTTAAAAAATATTATGTACAAATATAAATGCTTGTAAATCATCAGACAAGTTCAAGTTCATAAATAAAATTCAAATTTTGTTTTATCATGAATGATGGTACATGATATTAAGGAAGGTCACTATCATCCTTCTCTACATTTAGACGCGGACCACTGCCGTGCTTCTCAAAAATACGGTCAGCAAAAGAGCTGAGAACCTCCTTGCTGGAACCCACCAGGAATTAGCAAGCAGCCATTCTCATGGCTTCCTCTTCTTCAGTCCTTCCTGGTTCAAGCAGAAAGTCCAGGATGTCTCGTGGTGGCTTGGGTGCAGACGAACCTTCGCCTGCTTCTGTTTCCTTTGGCTGAACTGGATCGGTAGGGCGTTCTTCAGTGCCCTTCTGAACCTTAGGGGCGATTTCAGCTTTCTTGGATGCTTCTCCAAACGACATTTTTATGTTAAAAAGTGGAAGTGCTCATTCCTGTCAAATTTCTGTTATATTTATAGGCAGAGGTTCTTCAAACAACGAAGCGACACATTCATCCGACGGTTCGTCCGTTCATTACCACCCGACGGTTTGTCTGTTCATTATCATTTGACGGTTCGCCCGTTCGTTACCATTTGACGGTTTATCTGTTCATTCAATTCACCTGACGGTTCGTCCGTTCATTACATTCATTCGATCGTTCATCCATTCACATTCGCCTGACGGTCCATCCGTTCATTCATCATTATCTGACGGTCCATCCGTTCTCTGACGGTTTACCCGTTCATTCATCATCACTTGACGGTTCATCCATTCGTTATCATCCATTTTGACGGTTTGTCCGTTCATTCCATTATTTGACGGTTTTCCCGTTTATCTCACATACATTGACGATTCATCATCGTTCATCATCTACATCAGCAACTTATCATTTTCGATTAAGTTGTCAATTGAAATAATAATATTCAATATATTCTGCCACGTCCATATTACCTCTGAGCAGATATAATGAATATAATTATTTTCTACAAAATTATCAAGAAATATATCATGTCTTGTACCTCTGAATATATTTTCTATCTCTATTATTTATATCTAAACAAGATATGCAACAAATAATGGAGCCACAACAAAATGTCTTTTATTAATCAAAATATGAGACATTACAAAAACACATGTACTACAGAAAGATATAAAGGTACAAAATGTTCCACTAAGACGGAGGTATTATCAAATTAGCAATCTGCTGCTTCAGAGTCTGCAGCCGTTCTTTACGAGTGGACATCACCCTCCTTCTGGCTTCTTCCATCCCGGTTTCTTCATTGAAAACGGGCATGGCCACCATCCGGCGAGTAATCTCGGCACCATGAGTCGCTACGTACTCATCCCTTTCTTGAATCAGAGTATTGAATTGTTGCATTGCCAGTTGATGATCAGTAACTTCATTTTCTAATTCCTCCTGGAGACGAGCAATCTCTGCTCTCAGCTCAGCAGCTCTTTGCTCTTTTCTCTCAGCCATCAGGGTCACTGATTCCAGCTTGGAGTTATATTCAGTAGATTTTGTGGAATAAGCCTCCAAGAGGTTCTGGAGAGTTACTCTTTCAATATCAGCTGCTTGAGCCATCCGTTCGAACTCTGCCTGTACTAGAGATTCCACTTCCTCTTTATTGAGCTCCTTATAATTCTTTATGGAGATTTCTAGCTCATTCAGTATATGATCGAGGAGAGTGGCCTGAGCTTCGTCTCCTTGCTCCCTTATAGCCCTCACCAAGAGAGAAGTCGGATTTCTAACCATGAAAAAATTAGCACCCTCTTTGTCCATCATCCTATTAACTAGAGGTCCCAAGGACTCAAAGAAGCATCTGGTGAACGTTTGGACGACTTGCTGATTAATTGCCAGAGTACCAGGAGCTGCAGCTACTGTTAATGATGAGGCAGCAGGATGTTCGATCTCTCGCGTCTGAATGGCAGGCTCTTTGAATAAAGGAGCCAAAGTGGAGCTAGTCGCCCCTCCTGGTTGTTCCTCTGCAAAAGTAAAATTGTCATTTTGCCGGTCATTTGCTAATGATCAAGAAGATCAAATGAAGACAGTCTTACCTTGGTTAGATCCAGCAATGAGCCTATCCCCTGCAGGAATGGACTCCAGTTGAGCAGAAGTAGCTTCAGCCACAACAGCTTGGCTACTGCCCGCTTCAGAACCACAAAATAGATGATGACTGCTACTAACAATCACCGTCGTTACAGGCACTATGGCCAGACACGTCGGAGGTGCTGGAAGAGTCTCAAGATCTGCAGGAAATACAAATAAAGATATTAGCTATCAATCTATTTTAAAGAAGATTGCTAATTTCATTCTATACCTTGAGGATTAGTGGCGGGAGTTTCTTCCGGAGCTTCTTCATCTGCTGCTTTTTTCGAGAACGCCTCTACTTCAACATCCTTTTTAGGATCTGAAGTATCATCGGCAGCAACATGAGACATGTGTTCTTCGTCATCCCTTTCGGGATCTCGCATATCTTCATTAATTTTCTCAGAAGAAGAGCTCTCCTCATCTTCACCTCCTTCCGGTGCATTCCCGCTGGTAGTTGCAGTTTGGTCAATAAAGTCTTCCAGCAGGCCGTAGTCGCAATCTTCTAGAGCCGCAATCACTTCATGTTCCTCCTCTTCGCGGAGGGTCCTAGGTGTAGGGGGAAGTTGATTGGTCTCCGTAGCAGGCGGAGGAGATTGGGCTGCATCATCTTCTTCTTCTCTGGGCTCGTTGGCCTCATTTCTCTGGTTCATCTCTTCCACTTGCTCAAATTCTTTCCTTTGACCAGACTCAGGAATGGGAGTGGGAGATGACATTGTGATTCCCGCTGCAGCATCTGCTACGATCGAAGGCAAAACTTGATTTCTACGGACCAACCTTTTCTTTCTGTGTAGAGGTCTTTCAGGACTCTCTACATTTATTGGCTCGACTTGTCTTTGTACAGAGGTCGGTATGGTAGCTTCTTGTTGAATTGTCTCGGCCAGTTGCCGAGATTGAGACCTAGTAGTGATCTTTTCCGATGAATGATCTAATATCAGTTTCTTCTTTGCTGCCGGAGCGGGAGCACTACAACAGAAATATCTTTTAATGACGGCTAAAAACCGTCATTAATGACAAACCATGACGCTTTTTTTTTCCACAGCAACCGTTAAGAAAACGGGTGTTATAAATGTTTTTTAAAAGCGTCATAAAATAACCGTCATGAATATGATGAATTTCTGCTACACTTATTTTCAGCGTAGTTTGAAAGCGTTATGAATAGATAATCTATATAGACTCAATTCAGCACATTTATAACGCTCAATTCTGCACATTTATATATTACTTTCCAAAAAATTATAGATCAATGCTCAATGTTGCTCAATTCAATTTCAAAACATTCATTTTGAACCATATTCACAAGAAAACATCTAAATGTTATAAAGTACCATTTAATCCATTTACAAATATACATAATATATATCACCATCTTCATTACATTTTTTCAAAATAGGACATCCAAATACATATATCAGAACCATTCCACAGCATATTTTTACATTCAACATCATTGTTCTCCTCAAGACCAGTCGGGGCTTCAATCACACTAAAAGCATTCCTTTGCAGCTTCACCTCTATGCCATTTGTTAGGACCTGTAATTCACCACCAGTCACAGAATTAATTACTGCTCTACTATTAATACAAAAATCAAAATCGTGCAAGTAGAGTTGATTAGATTTCAGGGTACAATGGCAAAAGAAATAGAATAAGAAAAGGCACCCATGGTCTATTTAACACGGACATCGTTCGACGCAACACAGATAAAATGTCTTCCGTGATAGAGCCATATATCCAGCCAAACTGGAAGGGAAGGTGAGAAGATTTAGTCAAGATTGGTTCTATTGACAAGGTAAGTTTAAAAAAGTTCCTGTCAACTTCACAGTACAAATGAGTCACTAAATCCTAGTTCTTCTAAGTGACTGAGAAAGTAATATCTGTGAATTGAAAAGAAAAAAAAAACTTTTAGCCCAGAATGTTAAGCATAACTATTTTAACTTGTAGTTAGAAGAAGGTACTTAATAACTAAATCAAGAAACAGCCAAGCTAAAAATTCTACAAAAGTTTTCTCTCCCATACTTGTTCCTGACCATTCTAAGCAAGCATTAGATTTAAATAAATATAGTAGAAGCACTATGATTTATCAATCAAACTTGAATTCTCAATATAATAGTGAAACTAAACCGCATTTATCAAATTTGCAAATAACCTCAGTTTATACTCTAAATGTGCCATCTAATATGTGTCTTCCTATAAATCCACCAGATTTCCATTAAATCCCAGCAGTATCATGAATAACATAACATTCAAATAAAAATAAAAAGAACAAACACAACTAAAAGGTAAGGGAACTTAATCTGAACAGAAATAGATAATCTCGAGAAAAGAAAGTGTAAGGATTTCTAACTTTTCCGAAATTTGAACCTAGACTAACTTCTACATAATTCACAAGATTTATATCAATTACAGTATAGTAAAGAAATATATGAAATCCATGGAAAATAGTAAGATTTTCGAAGTTAAAATTCTGGTAATAGTTACAAAAATGCCAGTCCTACTCAAATCTAAGGAAATCAAGATAATATCTAAACTCTTTGAAGAAGCTAACTGATTAGAGGACCAATAGTGGAGACACAAAATACATTTCCTATCACTATGGCTGACATGAAATATCTGCATCCAGAACTCTTTGAAGAAGCTAAGATAAACTTACGATGCACATTCAAGATAATATCTAAACTTGTATGCTAGTGAAATTGTATCGAACAATGAGATTTTAACAAGGAAATATGGAGAGAGGAAAAACTAAAAATCTAGAGAACTTGTAGCAGAATTAGGCCAAGTACCTAGAAGTTATCATTATAATTTCTTTTGAGTCCGTTGCTTATATCAAGGCAAACATTGTTCACACAGTTAGTTTGAGATGGTTAAAGAGGATAGGTCCTTGTAGAGAGAGACATGACCTGAGAATACCTATGAAGTTCAGGAAATAAGTTTTATACAGTTAGAAACAAGAATGCTTTGGGTCCAATGTTGGACAATCATGAAACATGCCTGAAAAATGAATGTGCAAAAATTGAGAATGCTGAGATGAAAAATTGGTAATATGTTAAAAGAGATTATAAACCAAAAATGAGCTAGTAGGAAACTGGAGGTAGCTTTATTGAGGATGAACTCCCCGGACTCGATCCTCCTCTCGATCTCATCGAGGCCGAAGAGTATGCTGTCCCTGTCGCTCTCAGTAATCAACCCCTGCACTGATAATGAAACGGTGGTATATCAGCGATGGAGATTCGTTTAAGAGGGACGGGGGATTTAGGTCGAGCACCTGGTGGGCGAGCATGGAGGCGTGGGCCTTGCTGCCGGCGATGTCATGGTGGTATAGCTCCTTGTCGAAGGACACGGACTCGCTGAAGCGCTCGACGGCGTCGGTGACGCTCTCCTCGAACCGGCCTCCCCAAAGCTTTACCTCTTTCGGCTGCTTCCGGTAGCTCTCCCCCTCCGCTCCTGATGCTGCTGATGCCATGGAGGACCGAGAGGTCCTCTGGCTGAGGCTGCGGATGCTGAAGAGGCGACGGGCGAATGGTGAAAGTCCGGTGAGCTCCTGCGGGAGGAGCAGAGAGTACGAGTGGGAGAGGGACTTCATTTTCGTATATTCCTAGGACTAATGAATGAAACACTCACCCGCCGTCGATCTCCAGCATGTGCGCGCGGTGTTCACCAGTCGGACCTCCATCACCGGCTTCAGGTCCTCCGACGACCCCTCCGATATGGTCGAGATCGCACCTCGGCTAAGATCCATCGATCAGAAACCCTAACCTAACTCTTGAGGAAATTGGGGAAGAAAAGGTTTGGAGAGATGTTGCTCCTTAGAAAATAGATAAGAAATGAATTTTCTCTCTCTCCCACTTAGCTTTTATACAGTAAAAAAATTACAAGTTTGCCACCGCTCTAAAGTATTAATGACGTTTTGTTTTATAAACGTCATAAAAAGCCCAAAATTAGTCCAAACCGTCATAGAAAAAAGGTATTTTTTAACTTGATAACGCTTATGTATCAGCCGTCATTAAAACTCCCTGTCGAGCGTCATTAAAAGGGTTTTTTGTTGTAGTGGAGGCTCCTCTCTTCTCATCTTCTTGGCTGGAGATCTAGCCACCTTCAAAGAGATACGCAGTGCTGCGTTTACCTCTTCAGGGAACATAATGTCTCTTGAAGCTTCTAAAGGTGCATCTACTGGTTCATGCACCTCATCATTTCCTGGGAGCGACAAGGTGACTCTTCCCTTCTTCATTCTTGTTGAAGACGCAAAGCTATCTGCGAGATTGAAATTCTCAGCAAAGGTGTTAGCAGATGTATAGTATACTGAGTATGTAAATAGCATCCGAGGGCCATGATTGCTATTTGCAGGCATCGAGAACGTGACTTTCGTATCTCGAGCATTATAATAAGCCCAAGCTCGGGCCCCATCTATCAAAAAACCCTTTTCTTGAAGGCACGTGATGGCATTTCCCACATAGAATTGGTCGTACCCGAACTGCCGAGCAAATCGACTGGGGAGATATGGCTCTAAATAACATTATTCTTCAAACCGGTACACCAAATGGAACGTCGAATTGTCTTCAACCACTCAAAAGCTGCACGGCTCAAAGGTTGCATCTTCGAGTCAACTATATTTGTCGGCATTTGATCATATCCAGCGGGGAGAGGAGCGCAACAAAAATTCCATCCTTTGCTCAGATTCAGAGCATATCTACATTCGCTCAAAGAAGTGTATTTCCACTTACTATGAGAGTATCTCCGCAAAAAGCTGCCGTCGACCGGTCCCATGCCGGGGTCCATCAAAGTAGGATGGTGAAGAAGCAACCACCCAAATAGATATATGTACGACAATTCTAGCCGAGGAAATTCTTTTTCTCCTCTGGCTTTCAACATCAGATCAACGTATAGACGAAGACTGGCATTCAACCTGCAAGTCATCGCTGATAAAAGGTCCACTTTGTAGCCGAAGACTAATTTAACGACGGCAAAAAGAACACCGCGATGAAAGCGGTCTACGGCACTGGATCCTGGGACTACAAACCGATGGAGCCAATATGTCAGAAACCCCGCCAATTGGGCTTCTTTTGACATGGGTCTATATCCCATTCTCAAGTAACTTTCAAGAGTGTCCCCTTTCTTTAAAGGAGGACATTGATGATCATCCTTCATCTCTTTATCAAAATCGCCACTTCCTTCCATCAACTTCATCACTTCTGTGTTGCTCAATGGCTTAAAGAAGTCTGGATAGCATCTGTCATGTTCCTTAGTCTTCTTCTCTTCAATATGATTGAGGAACAGATAAGGCAACCACTTCGACGAGTAACAAGTATTGGGTGTGCCACATTTGTAATATAAAGAATAAATCTTGTAATGACATAGCAGTTCTTCAAAGACTGCTACCATAGCTGCATTCTCCTTTCTAAGTTTGTCCAACTCATCATTAGTTGGAACAAATTCTTCATATGGAGCATCCCTCATCGGCAAGTAAGAGATGAATTGCATCTCATGAAGTGCAAATCCAATCTCTCCGCCAGGAGTCATGAAAGTCTCTGTTCTGTAATTGTATCTTTCTGCCAGAGCCAAGAACAGATGTGAGTTGGGGGCAAAACCATAGACAGTGGCATGCACTGCTTGGTACAAATTGATCTGCTGTAGTTTGTGGTCAAACTTGGTCAGAATCCAGTTTGCTATGCAGTTCCATCTCTTAAAATCTGGATTCACCAGTCCAATTAATCTAAGGTCCTACTCTGGGTACTTCCCTTCGACCTTCGCAAACTCGTTCACGAATATTGGGGTTCTGACAGGCATTAACAAGGAAGAATTCTTCGGCGGAATACAACCGGGTTTCAAACCTCTTAACAAGACACTGTATCGATCTGAGGAGCTGTAGAACATGTCCTTCTTATTCGGCCCCTTCTTCACAAAAATCTTTCCTGCACGGGCGTCTTGGAAAGGTGTAAGGTTCCATTCCATCTTTCTCGGATAGCTCGCATGAGCATACCGGGATAAGGAGAGACAGCAAGAAATATCTGGTATCGAGAATGTCCTATCCTCCTGATGGACAATTCTTTCTTCCATCCTTGGCCTTGGTTGAGAACTTTTCTTAAAAGCATCACCGAACAGGAATAATGGCTTCTTGTGAATGACAGCGTCTGCTGACTCCAGAGGTTGTCCATTCATCAAACATAGTAGAGTCTTATTATCTTGGGATATCAGAATAGCCTGATGGGAGGTTGGCAGATCTTATTGAGGATGGTGCACATAAGATAAGTCCTCTTTATATTCTGACTCTGAAAGAGTTCCTACAAAAGTTTCGTATTCCGGATCTTCTTTCGTATTAACTGCATCAGACAGAAAAAATAAAAATTTAGTACAAGTCAAGTCAAAGATTCTGTCATCAGTTTGCGTAAACATCAGACTGCGCAACATCAGTTTGCGCAAACATCAGACTGCGCAACATCAGTTTGCACAAACATCAGACTGCGCGAACGAAAAGTCATCATTTTGTGCTGACAGTCCCGCGCAAATCAACAAATTGTGCTGACTTTTGTCAGCACAGTTCAACCGATTGCGCAGAAAGTTGTCCTTCATAAAAATGAAGAACGAACTGATTTGTGCAACTAGAACCCTAAAAAGGGTGGCGCAGTATGATCACATCTCTAAAAAGAGATGGATTCTGAAGAACAGTGAGATCAAAACCCTAAAAAGAGTTTTTGATCTACCTAACAGTGCGGGATGAGCATCTTCGTGACGAGAAGCATGTCGTGCAGCCCTAGTCAATGATTCGGCGGGGGCCTTGCCCTTAGCGGCGGCGGAGGATCGTCGGGGAGCCATTGAGATCGTCGGAGAAGAAAGAAAGAAAGAGTTCGAAAATTTTCTCTCAAGTGCACGAAGGAGGCAAAGTAAAGAATGAAATGAGAAGAAGAGAACTATTTATAGTTTTCGAAAACGAAGCGGCCGCCTTAGATTGCGCCTGAAAATGGGGCTAATCCCTCAGATTGTGCAGCCAGCTCACTTCATGCACAAATTGATTGCAGTTTCAAAAATTCAAAGTATTTCAAAATTTTGAATAAGTTCACATTTCGAAAACTTTGAAGGGGGTCTTGTAGGTCCTAAAAAATCAGGTTGCACACATCAACAAAGTCAGAAAATCAAGAAATATAACTTTCAGATGAACTGCACAGACATCAGATTGCGCACTCTTCAGATTGCGCACACTGGACTGCGCACACTCCCAACTGCGCAGGCTGACGTGGCAAAAGTCATCATTACCTGACACAAATCAAATCTTCCTGACAGCTGACAGCATGAAGAACGAAAAGACTGTTCGTTTATTGCGCCGCACAACACTCGAGGACGGCTGACAGCTGGCAGCGCAATCTATTTCCTGCGTAGTCTAAGCCTGCGCAATCCGAAGCCTGCGCAATTCAAATTGTGTGCTCTATCAACACAACTGACAAAGTATACGTGGCACTCATGCCATCAATTGCTCATTACATGGCAACTGTCTATGTACGATCATGCGCATTTCGATCAAATGATGCCATGTGTCCAAGATAGTTGGCCCATGATCCAATAACTGCCTACGCAGTCTACTGTTGCGCAATCCAATTGCTGCACAATCCATCATGCGCAGTCCAGAATAACTAAAAGTTAGTTATTTTCAGAACTCTATAAATAGAGTTTCAAGTCTCCATTCAAGAGGATCAGAGATCAGAGATTAGATCAGAAATCATAGAGAGATCAGAGAGTCCAGGAGTTCTTGCCCAAGTGCTGCTGCATTCTTCAGAGGCTTTTGCCTTCAACTTTCGAGGTTTTTACCTTCAATTCCAGAGTTGTCTTCAACTTCAGAGGCTCCGTCTTCAAAGTTCACATCATCCAAGGGATAAAGCAATCGTCTTCTAGATTGGATTCCTAAAGTTGTACCTTTTCCAGAATTCTTGTAATCTTATTACATAGTTTGTATCAATAAAGTTCAACAACTTTTGTTTTTGCAAACACCAGGATGCATAGAATACTGAGAGCGATGCGCCTCCTGAAGAACCTCCTCCCAAAGCTCTCCATGCGGAACGCACAGCCTAGTACCGTGCCGCAACGACCCGTCTTCGGTTATAGAGAAATCGTCAAGCAAGCCCATCCTCACCTGCTCCCTGATGCTCCTCAGGGCAACATCATCATACTGCGCTGACCTGACTCTATCCATCAGCTCAGACTGAATCTGCAAACCCCACATCTGGATCTTCATGCCCGGAATGATGACCTCGATACCCAAACTATCCAGGTCGGCCAACAAATGACGATATGTCGTCAAGAACATAGTAACTGGATACCTGCTCAAGGCATCTGCAACTACGTTGACCTTCCCCGGATGGTACTGCAAGGATATATCGAAGTCCTTCATCAGCTCTAACCACCGCCTCTGCCGCATGTTCAACTCCTTCTGAGTGAACACGTACTTCAAGCTCTTGTGATCTGTGAAGATCTCAACTCGCTCTCCGTACAGGTAATGCTTCCATAACTTCAAAGCAAAAATAACTGCGGCCAACTCCAGATCATGAGTAGGATAGTTCTTCTCATGAGGACGCAACTGCCTGGATGCATAGGCAATCACCTTCCCGTGCTGCTGAAGAACACAACCTAAGCCCTTCTCCGAAGCATCGCTGAAGATCGAGAACCCACCTGACCCAGATGGCAAAGTCAAGATCGGAGCTGAAGTCAACCTCCTCTTCAGCTCATCGAATGCAGCCTGACACTCAACAGTCCAGACGAACTCCACGTCCTTCCTGGTGAGTCTAGTCATCGGCTCTGCAATCCGCGAGAAGTCCTGGATGAAAGCTCCGAACCTCGACAATAGCCAGCCAGAAAGCTCCGAACCCAGAAAGCTCCGAACCTCGACAACTGAACTGGGCGTAGACCAAGACTCCACTGCCGAAATCTTCCTCTGGTCCACTGAAATCCCGTGCTCGGTCACAACATGACCTAAGAACTCCACCTGGTCCAAGAAGAACTCACACTTCGAAAGCTTCCCGTAGAGTTGCTCCCTCCTCAAAGTCTCTAACACAACTCTCAAGTGCTCCTCATGCTCCTCCTGCATCTTCAAATAGATCAAGATATCGTCTATGAAGACCACCACGAACTTGTCAAGGTACTGATGAAATACCTTGTTCATCAAGTTTACGAACACCGCGGGAGCATTGGTCAACCCAAATGGCATCACTGTAAACTCGTACTGGCCGTACCGAGTCCGAAATGTCGTCTTGGAAATGTCATCCCACCTCACCTTCAGCTGGTGATACCCGGACCTCAAGTCTATCTTCGAAAAGACCTTTGCCCCACTTAGCTGATCGAACAAGTCGTCGATCCTCGGCAAAGGGTACCTATTCTTGATAGTGAGGTTGTTGAGCGCCCGGTAATCAATGCACATGTGGGACGTACCGTCCTTCTTCGGCACGAACAGGACTGGCGCTCTCCAGGACGAAGAACTGGATCTGATGAACCCCTTGTCCTGCAGCTCGTCGACTTGCTTCTTCAGCTCTATCAACTCGCTGTTGTTCACCCTATAGACGTTCTATAAAATGGGCTCGGCGCCCGGCACCAAGTCTATAGAGAACTTAATATCCCTATCTGGCGGCATCTCCGGCAACTCCTCGGGAAAAACATCCGAGAACTCAGCTATCAACGGATGTGGCAAATCCTGTCCCGCCAACAAAGCTCCATAGAATCCAGCCTCCGGCTCCGCTGCTCCTCGAGAAACCTCGATCTCTGGCTCTTCTGACGGCCTAAAAAGAACTCTGCCTCCTCTACAATCAATGATAGCATGGTGCATGCTCAACCAATCCATACCGAGTACCATATCGTACCTCGATAGGGGCATTACGAGCAGACACGCACTCAAGTCCCGGCTTCTCAGAGTGACTCTCCATCCCTTGTAAATATTATTAACCAGGATAATACCTCCTCCGGTCATAATCTTGCAAGTTCTACCCATATATTCAGCAATACTATTGTGTCTCAGAGCAAAAGAAACAGACACAAAACTATGGGTCGCCCCAGAATCAAACAAGGCGAAAGCAGAAAAAAAAATCTAGAAGAACATGACCTGCTACAACATCTCCCACGGGCTCTACCTCCTCCTCTGCTGCCAAAGCGAACACCCTTCCCGCGGGTGCTCCCCTCTGGTGCTGAACAAAATGCTGTTGTTGGGTCTGAAGTGGAGGACCTCTCTGCTGAACCGCTGGTCCTCTAGCCGGCTGCACCCGGTCCTGGCCTTCCTTGGCTGCCCGAGCAGGGCAGCCCTTCAGCTGGTGGTTGGTCCCTTCGCAGAATAGGCAAGCGCCTAACCTCCTTCGGCATACGTCTCTGCTGTGCCCCGTCTTTTCGCAGAAAGCACACTGCTGGATCTGTCTCTGGCCCTGACCCTGATGCTGCTGGGCGCGTCGGTGCCTGCTGAATCTGCAACAGAGGCTGCTGCTGAAACGGCCTCTGCTGATGCTAAATGTGGGGGCGCTTGGCAGATCCCGCACTGGAACTCGCCCCCATAGTATCTCCGCTCCTCTTCGGCTTGAGGTCGAAGTCCTCCTCTGCAATCTACGCGTCCATCAATATCTGATCGAACGTCACGTCACGGCGACCCGAGGTACGGTTGCGCACTGCATGAATAAGTCCCCTGCGGAACTTACGAGCTTTCTGCCCCTCATTCTGGATCATATCGGGAGCAAACCTGCTAAGGCAGAAGAACTCAGCTGCATACTCGTCCACCGACGAGTTCCCCTGCACTAGACCCACGGACTGGCCCTCTAATGCTGTAAGAGCCATGTCCGGGAAGAACTTCTCCTTGAAGAGCCTCTAGAAGTTCTCCCATGTCAGCCCTCTCAC
The DNA here is from genome assembly GCA_029216955.1 of Iris pallida. Lineage (NCBI taxonomy): Eukaryota > Viridiplantae > Streptophyta > Magnoliopsida > Asparagales > Iridaceae > Iris > Iris pallida. The sequence continues at coordinate 2,117,533 of JANAVB010023600.1, forward strand.
CGACGCACGAGAATCCGTACGGTACCATGTCAGTGCAATGTCAAAGAATCGGCTAGCTGCGGTCGAAACCCAAAGTGCTCTAGGAAGCTCTGCCAGCTCCATGCTCCGCTGCACATCCTCTAGCCAGTCGTCTGCATAAAGGATGCCCTCTGTGCCCGTGAAGTCCCTGGAGCTCATCTTCCTAAAGTCTAATACTGTCCCTGGCCTGGACTGCTGCTGATACGGCTGTTGGCCAGTAGGGCCCTGCATCGTACCCGGTGCCACTCTCTCCACTGCTGCCAGTACAAGCTGATGCGAGTTCTCCATACTCTGCCTCAGCATCTCGACCTGACGGTGTGACGCCTCCGACTGGTGCTGCGATGCCTCTGTCTGGGCCTACTGTGTCTCCATCATCTGCTGAAGGAGAAGGAACATATGATGTGTATCCGTCGGTATCGGTGGTGGTGGCGGCAGCATCTCCGGAACGACGACTGAAACCCTCTTGGGTGAAGGTAGTAGACCTTCCTGTGCAACTGCCGGGGTCTCTGGGATAGTTGAATCACTGGAGGCAGTCTCGTGAACCTTCTCCTCAGCCTGATCAGATCTCTCGGATAAGCTACTCGATCTAGTGGCCTGCAGGTGCGTCTTCGTCATCCTGGAGACGAATTAAAACAAAGAGATCAATATGGCACATGAGTAGATTTATCAAAAAAGGACAGTTAATTTAATACAAGGTGAATAATCATGATAATCAAAAGATCGAAAATTCCTAGGTGTGATTGAGAAACTCCTATCATGTCCTAGGTCCTACGTCCTAATTGTAAGCTCATAATTAGTACTCTAAGTCGAGCACCATTACGAGATCGTACTAATTGTGACACAGACCTGCATGGGCCACCACAAAAACGTGTCATGACCCGCACCCTTATGAGGGGCACGAGCACGTGGGTACGTCCAGCCTACGCTGCAGTATCGGCGGTAGAACGCTGTATATAACGTCTGTAAATACTACGACTAACAGTATAAAAGTACCTGTACAGTATATACTCTCCGAATGGAGGTGACATATCAATACAGTCTCGATCACAGAATAAAACTAAGGTAGATAGCTCAGAAAGAGAACATATGATAGATGAAAGAGTAAATAAGTCCAGAGTCCAATACAAGCCCAGATATATACAACATCACAGGATCTCAAAATGTAATATAGAAGCTACAGTCTGATAAAGCTAGCTGGATCGCAGTCCAGTCAAACTTAGCTAATCTACACTACTCTGGGAGTACAAAATCTAGTGGCTCTACTATAAGGCCACGATCCTGGACTACTCCATCTAACTCGAGCCCATAATAGATCGAGCAGTCCGCCTCAGAATCATCTGTAATATATCATAACGGTATCCTGTCAGAAAAATGAGCAAGTACAAGCACTAACAGCAGTTCCATGTGAATTGACAAATTCTATAAGAGACAGTATAATAAACTACAAGACAAAGATATATGAAGACTTGGGAACCGTTCGGAAGCCGAGTTACAATCCTTAAACCAAACAAGGACCGAGGTTGTAACTCTTCTCCCGAGCAGAACTTAGTCTCCAATCAAGGTACAATGTAAAGGCATGTAGAGCATGTGAGTAACTGTATATCATGCATGGTGAGAGAGTACTGAATGTAGAGCAGATCAGGATATATGATAAGATAAGTAAATATAAAATGTGCCTCAAATATTATAGCCTAATGTGATCGGTATGGGTCAAGAATCAGGCTTCCAGCCGACCGGCTACAAGTACGTGGACTCGGCCCGACCGGGATGGTAAGCTATGGAGCAAGTAGTAGCACAGGTCAGGCTATACCTATCGTGAGGTGAGGGTATAGCTATGATACAAGTAGTAACTCAAGGTGGGCATTGATCACACTATCTATAAAATTTCCTATTTCCCCGAATAGTATACGGATCCGGACATAGCACGTCATGACGCGGGATTCCCTAAGAGGGGAGCAAGTCCTCTTCAGGAATCAGCGTCAATACAAGTACAAGAATCAAGACCAAGCAAGTACCAGTATCCCAAGAAATCCTGGAATGACATCTCATGACAGGAATCCGACAATACTAGTCCGTGAACTATCGTGTCTGAGAATCAAGTAAGACACTACGACTGAATCGGATATAGCAGATATCAAGACAATGAAAACTATCAGTGAATATACTCGCCTGCTGTCCTGAGCTGTAGGGCATATTAATGCTCAGAACGCTAATCAGAAACCTAAAGATGAGATACCGTATGTTAATTTAGGTTTAAACAAGTTTAAGAATGATTCACAATGAATGATATGAAATCTAGGTCAAACTAGGTCTCACTGAGTCACACTAAGTCCTGTCAAGTCAAATCTAGGTCAAATCAAGTTATATCAAGTCAATCTAAGTTAGACCAAGTCAACCCTAGGTCATACCAGTCAGCGCATGTCAAAACAAGTCGAAGAAAGTCAAACGGGGTCAAGAGTTGGCCTACAGTTGACTTTTGATCAACTGGTCAACCCTAGTCAACTCTGGTCAACTCTAGGTCAACCCTAGGTCAAACTGGTCAAATGTTGACCAACAGTTGACTTTTGGTCAACTGGTCAACTCTGGTTTGGATTTTGTCAAATCTAGACAAAGTGTTGGATCACGGTTGACTTTTGGGTAAAAAATTAACTCTGGGTCAACCGAGCCAAAATTGGTTCAAATATGACATTTGTAGGGTGTACCCAACAAGCCACTCAAGTTTCAAGTCAATCCGACTACCCGAACTCCGTATCTTGAATTTACCCGATTACCCCTTAACATTTACCCTTAAACCGTTCTAACTTGACGCCAAGTGGCCTTCCCTTAGGAATTCCACTCCATGCTTCCTAGGGTAGTAGGGTACTAGCCTATACAATCATTACCTACCAAGTTTTCTAGGGTAAGTGGACATCCAGTCCATCTTACGGTCCGTATCGCCCGTTTACCCGTTATCTTGAATATTTCAAGATACGGAATGGTGCGGTACGATATCATCTCCCCAATCCCACACGCAATCCCGATTCCAACTCTGAAGCCTACCCACAAAATCTAAATCACATTATCTAAGTCCCCTCCAAGTTTCAACGCGTTTCGAAGCACGGAACTCAATTTCCCCCTATCACCAAATCTAACTCACCCCTTTAACTTACTCACTCAAACTCTCTTCAACCTATACTTTTCACACTCTCTTGAGACAAGTTTTGGTGGTTATTCTAGTAGGTTTATTAGGGTTATATAGAGCTAATAATAGGGTATATATATGGTTATATATACGGGGGTATATACGGGGAGTTACGGAGGTCAAAAAGGGGCCTAAAAGGGGGGAAATTAAGCCTTGGCTGCTGCTACTGCTGCTGCAGTTTTTGCTACTGCTGTGGCTGCTTTGGGGGCTATTTAGGGGAGGAAACAGCCCCTTTGCTGCTGTGGGTGCCCTCCCTCTTCCCCTTCACTTCTCTCACTCATTCTCCCTCTATTTCCCTCTCTAAACTCTCAATCTCTTCCTCCCAATCTCTCTCAATTCCTCTCTAAATCTCTCTCAATTATATAACACACACACACACAACTAATTCTCATTCTCCCCTCTCTATATATACAAATGCACACACTCGCACATACACACATACATATCTATATATATATAGACACACACACACATATATATATATATATCTATATATATATATGCACTCAAAAACATATATATATATATATATATATATATATATATATATATATATATATATATATATATATATATATATATATATATGTGCACTCACACACACACATATAGACACACACACTCCCACACATGCACACTCTTAAGACACAACTATCACTCTCCTCTACACACACACAAATACACACATAAATACACATGTATATATATATATATATATATATATATATATATACCACTCTAAAAGGGGGTAAAACCATAATAAATTCCTAAACTAGATTTTAAGGAAACCTACAAAATCTAGGGTCAACTTGTAGAGAATGGTCCCCTCTCTAATTTATGTGAAGGAATAAAAGTAAATGAGAAATTAATGAGGGTATTAAAAGCATACCTAAATGTAGATTTGGAAGAGGAAGAAGGAGTTGGAAGAAAAGAAATGAAGAGAGGAAGAAATTACTTAGTGGTGAAGTATGGAGAGGTGGAGGGGGTGGCCCTATTGTGGCCGGCCATGGTGGTCAATGGTAGGGGCACTTGTAATTACAAGTTTGTCCCTCCCTAGCTTCTAGGCTAAGTTAAGACCCAAAATTGGTTTTAGAAATTGCTAAAATTAAATAAAAATCATAAATAAACTTAATTACTCATGGGGGACTAGTCCAAACTCCTAAACATAAAAGTTTAGTGTGGTGGGCCATGGTTAATTAACATGCTAATTACGGCTCAAGTCAAAATTCCTCGGGGTCCCGAATTAACTCGAAATACGATAAAATTCGAACCCGACTCCTATAATATTTAAATATTAATATTCATGAAATAAAATTCCTAAAAATATTATAAAATGGAAAATTACCATTTTACCCCTAACTTGGAAAAGTGAGGGTGACAACATTACCTTTAGTATCGTCATGATACGCAATGGTATCTTGAGATACCACACTCTATCTTCTATCCAATCTTCCTAGTTCACTCTCCCACACTCTTCTAGCGTCTAGGTTAGTCATTCTAACTAATCTACTAGGATACTAACCTAGTTAGGGCACTAACTTAACCAACTCACTACTACACTAACACAAACATCAAGCTAACACCAACACTAACTAATATCTAATACTAAATCTAACAAGCCTACCACAATACCTTACCTTCTATTAATTCTCACATCACAACACAACTCAAGACCTATAGGACCAAGGGACAGATTTTGAATGGAAGGGTGGATGATGAATGATGTATAAAAGAATGGAAGAATGGATATATAATGAATGAAAGAATGAAGGGATGAAGTGGGGGAAATGAATGGTTGAAAGTGTTAATGAATGGGGCTTATATAGGGCTGAATGTAGATGGGTTTGGGGCTGTTTTAGGAGTGCTAAGGTTGTCCATTATGGACTGAATTTGGACTGAATGTAGGGGTGAATATAGAGCTGAATATATGTGCAAACATGGGCTTATAGGTGGCTGAAATGGGCAGGTTTGTGGGCTGTTTTAAGGACTGTTTTAGGACAGCCATATGGCTGATTTTTGGGCTGAATTTGTGTGATATAGGGGCTGTTTTATAGGGATGCTAGTAGGCTAATTTAGGGGCTGTTTTGGGGTGTCAAGGGCTGTCATCTAGGCTCCTTAACTGTTGAATTCAGCAGCCCTTTCCCCCTCCATTCTCTCAATCTCTCTCTCTCTCTCTCTCTCTCTAACTCTCTAACTCTCCTCTCTACTCCTCCCTTCACCACCACCTTCAACCACCCTCTAACACCACTACAACCTCCTTTCTATCACACTACAACCACCACATTCTCACCACAACAACCACACTCTACCCACACACAAACACACACATATATATAGAAATACACACACACACACACACATATATATATATATATATACATATGGACACACACACACACACACACACACACACACACACACACACACACACACATATATATATATATATATATATATATATATATATATATATATATATATATATATATATATATATATATATACATACATTAAGATACCATTACATAGATATATAGACACACACACACATTATAATATATAAAGAGACTCACACACACATATTAATATATATACACATATCTATCTCGCTCTATGTATATATACACATACACTAACATTTATATATATACAAAATATCCCGAAATCTATCCGAATACCCAAATCCTCACAATTCTACCCTCTAGGGCTTAGACACGTACCCCACACAATCAATCTAACTCGCGCACGCGAGCAAAAATGAGAAACGAGGCCCGAATGGCCAAATGGCCATTCTGGCGACTCCGGAGTATCCGATTCGCGATACCGCGCGATACGGACACCAAACCTATTCGAAATTGACCCAAACTCTACCCATGAGTTCTAAATAATGATTAGAACCTATTCTAAGTGCTAAGTTTTTGATTCTAGTGTCGGTGCAAAAAGTCACCCGTGCGTTGGAACCCGAAAAGCCCGAAAAAGTCTATTTTTATGATTTCTCGCGAAACGACCCCACGTATCCAAATATGGACACGTATCCAGTCTCATCTCATCCAAACTAATCTAATTAGATCTAAATATGCTAGGGACAACACCCAAACATGTCAATTTAGGATTTTTCCAAAATTGGCTCTAAACCTAGCCCGAAAGCCCCAAATTGAGTCAAATGGGTTCCAAACCTCTTCTAATGGGTTATCCTACACCTCGAACATCCTCTAATATGCAAATAATACTAATTAGGAGCAATTAAAAGAGTTAGAGTTAGGGTTTACCTCATGGGAGTTGGAATCCCAAAAAAAAGTCCCAAAATTGGTTCTTTTTGGATCAAAGCCAAATATAAGCTTCCAACCCCTCCATGCTAGGTTCTACCTAGATAAAAACCACAAATTAGAGATAAACAATGGTTAGCACCAAGATTAGAGAGAGATCTAGAGTATGGAAGAGAATTAGAAGAGATTTGACTTACTTTGGAGCTTAAAATCCAAAGGGAAAAGGAGTTTTTTTTGTAGAATGAGAGAAATGAAGAGAAAGAGAGTTTTCTTGCAATGAGAAGAAGAGAGGGGGTGCTAGCTGCTGCCGGCCATATTTTAGAGGGTTGAGGGCATTTGGCAAGTTACCAAAATGCCCTCCAAGTCAAAGAAATGAGTGGTTTTGAGTTGGGGTCAAAATGGTAACTTGAAAACTCCTAATTTCGAGTTCTAAATCTAATTCTAATCCCTAATCCCACTAAAATCAAATGGGATTAGTCAAATATAAATATCTGAATTCGATAATAACAAGTTGGTCGGGTCTAGTTGGGTCCAAAACTGATCCGGGTCGCTAGCACAAGTCGAAATGAGACAAAACTCAAACCCGATCAAATAAAACCCCAAAACACAATATTAATAAATAAATATTCACAAAAATATTAAAATATTAAAAATAACAAATTTGTCCTCAATTTTGAAAACTGAAGGTGACAAATCTATCCACCTTAAAAAAATTTCGTCCTCGAAATTAAAGCAAAGCAATCATAAAAAATCATATAGTTCGATAATCACATGCGTCTGTCCAAAATCATGATACTCAGAATCTCCATCATGCTAGTGAGCAAGGCTACGACAATCACAGAGTCCTCAACTAAGGTACATACCTCTAGAATCATGGTATTTAAAATTTTTGTATTGCCGCATGCTTGGCAGCGAAAACCTTAAATTCCTACACCCGAGAAATACGTCCATAATCCGACTGCATGTCCTCACGATGCCTGCTAGCATGACCCTAGAGGATTCTAAAATCCCATAATCAAGATGACCTAGCCCATACAACTTATCTCAGAAGAATATCACACCACAAGAACAAAATTTTATCAAACGATCAAGGAACAGATGGAATCGAATTTCAAGACAGTTTATAAGAAAGCAAATGCGAAAATAAGATCGAAGGATTGGAACCTGCTATCTGCTCTGTTACTGCCTGAGTGGGCTCAACTGTCATGGCGAAAGCTCACCCCTGCTGGCCTCCTCTAGCCTGCTGTACTCCGCCCTGGCCTGCCTGTCTGGCTGTACGGGTAGCACAGTTCTTCATCTGGTGGTCTGGAGCTCCACAGAATAAACAAACTCCCTGCTTTATCCTACAAACCTCCCGGGTGTGCCCCATCTTCTTACAGAAGGCACACTGGATGGCCTGCCTCTGGCCTTGTCCCTGGTGCTGCTGGGCACGTGCTGGTGCCTGCTGAATCTGCAACAGAGGCTGTTGCTGCTGAAATGGCCTCTGCTCATGCTGAAAGTGGGGGCGCTTGGCCGGTCCTGCACTGGAACTCGCCCCTATGGTATCACCGCTCCTCTTCGGCTTGAGGCCGAAGTCCTCCTCTGCAATCTATGCGTCCATCAATATCTGATAGAACGTCACGTCACGGCGACCCAAGGTGCGGGTGCGCACTGCATGAATAAGTCCCCTACGAAACTTACGAGCCTTCTGCCCCTCATCCTGGATCATATCGGGAGCGAACCTGCTAAGGCGGAAGAACTCTGTTACATACTCGTCCACCGACGAGTTCCCCTGCACTAGACCCACGAACTGGCCCTCCAATGCTGTAAGAGCCACGTCCGGAAAGAACTTCTCCTTGAAGAGCCTCCGAAAGTTCTCCCATGTCAGCCCTCTCACCGATGCACGAGGATCCGTACGGTACCATGTCAGCACGATATCGAAGAATCGGCTGGCTGCGGCTGAAACCCAAAGCCCTCTAGGAAGCTCTGCCAGCTCCAAGCTCTGCTGCACATCCTCTAGACAATCGTCTGCATAAAGGATGCCCTTCGTGCCCGTAAAGTCCCTGGAGCTCATATTTCTAAGGTCTAATACTGTCCCTGGTCTGCACTGGTGCTGGTCAGTAGGGCCCTGCACCGTGTCCGGTGCCACTCTCTCGACGGCTGCCAGTGCAAGCTGATGCGAGTTCTCCATGCTCTGCCTCAGCATCTCAATCTGACGGTGTGACGCCTCCATCTGGCGCTGCGATACCTCTGCCTGGGCTCGCTGTGTCTCTATCATCTGCTGAAGGAGAAGGAACATATGATGTATATCCATCGGTATCGGAGGTAGTAGCGGCAGTATCTCTGGAACAACGACTGAAACCCTCTGGGGTGGAGGTGGTAGACCTCCCTGTGCAGCTGCCAGGGCCTCCGGGATAGTAGAATTACTGGGGGCAGTCTCGTGAACCTCCTCCTCAGCCTAGTCAGATCTCTCGGGCAAGCTACTCGATTCAGTGGCCTGTGGGTGCGTCTTCGTCATCCTGGAGCGAATTGAAACAAGGAGATCAATATGGCACATGAGAAGATATAATCAAAGAAGGACAGTTAATTTAATACAAGGGGAGTAATCATGATAATCAAAAGATCAAAAAAATTTCTAGGTGTGATTGAGAATCTCCTATCGTATCCTAGGTCCTACATCCTAATTGCAGGCTCGTAATTAGTACTCTAAGTCGAGCACCATTACGAGATTGCACTAATTGCGACATCGGACCTGCGTTGGCCACCACAAAACGTGTCATGACCCGCACCCTGATTAGGGGTACGAGTTCGTGGTTACGTCCAGCCTACGCCGCAGCATCGGCGGTAGAACGCTGTCTAGATCATCTATAAATACTACAACTAAACAGATAAAGGTACCTGTACAGTATATACACTCCGAATGGAGGTAACATAGCAATACAGTCTCAATCACAAAGAAAACTAGGATAGATAGCATGAAAGGAAATATAATAGATGAAAGCAGGAAATAAGTTCGAGATCCACACAAGCCCAAAGCTATACACAACACCACAGAGTCACAGAATATAATATGAAATACTACTATCTGAAAGTACTAGCTGGCGCGCAGGCCAGGCAACCCTAACTAAGCTACTCTACTCAGGGTGAGCAAAGTCTAGTGGCTCTACTAACAAGCCATGGTCCAGGTCTACTCCATCAGACTCGACCCCATAATAGGTCGGGCAATCTGCCTCAGAATCATCTGTAATATATCAACGGTATCCTGTCAGGAAAATAAGCAAGTATAAATACTAACAGCAGTTCCATGTGAATTGACAAATTCTATAAGAGACAGTATAATAAACTACAAGATAAAGATATATTAAGACTTGGGAACCGTTCGGAAGCTGAGTTACAATCCTTAAACCAAACAAGGACCTGGGTTGTAACCCTTCTCCCAAGCATAACTTAGTCTCCAATCAAGGTATAACATAAAGGTATGTAGAACATGTTGTTGGCCCATTCCATGGTCACACCCGATTTCGATAATCAACATACACTTTAGTCGATACACAAAATATAAAAATGCTGCTAATCATTTCAGGATTCATGAAATCATATTCAACGGACGATGTACCGCATAAATCAAAGCGTCAACGTCATCAAATCTACTGGAGACTCATTTCTCAATTTTATTATGTATTTATATTTTATTGAGTCTAGGATTTATTCTGTAAAATCAATTATGGTAATACTGGCTTAGGGTTAAAACTGTCCTTATTTCAAAAGCCTACTTTAACCATTCGTATTTTTGTTTACAAATATTTCAAAAACATATTTCGAAAATAGTCTTTTCAAATGATTTTACAAATAACCAAAAACATGTTTGAAAACTGTTTTTACAAAAGAATTTCAAATATCTCCTGATAGAACTCCTAGCCGAGTTCGGCCCGAGTTCGGTCCGAACTCTGACCGAGTTCGGTCAGTTTGTATTCAAATTCTGTTGCCTCCAAATTTGCGAGCAACGTCTATTTGCGAGATATTTGCATCCGAACTCTGTCCGAGTTCTGCCCGAGTTCGGTTGGTGAAAACACCTATAAATAGTGAAGAAACTTTTCATTTCAAATCATCAATTCATTCTTCATTCTCTCTTCTCTATTACTCAAGTGTTTTTAAACGTCCAAGATTTTCATATCTCACCTATACATCTCTTAGCCAAAAGCCAGTACTATCAGAGTTGATTTAGAGTCTTTTTGGTTACTCAAGAGTTGTAAAGAGGTCGTTCCAAGTTTCAACAACTTGTTGTGGAGCTGGTCGTGCACTCGTCAACAAGCACGGTGTATGTGTGGAGCTGGTCGTGCGTTCGTCACCAAGCACGGTGTTGTAAGAGATTGCAAGCTCTCAGTTAAAGCTTGTGCCATAGTGGATTAACATCGAGCAAGAGTACTCGAGACTGGATTAGTCCTCTCAGAGGGATACCAGTATATATCGCTGTGTCAACTGAGTTTGAATTCTCTATCTCTATTTACTGTCTCTTACATATCTGTCATAGTTTAAATTTTTAATTGGTGATTATTTTTCCGCTGCACACACGCACTCTATTCACCCCCTCTAGAGGTGCTCAACGGTCCTACAATTGGTATCAGAGCAGGTTATATTCTTATATAACATACCTTAGAGAGTATATATGGCAGCCGTGAAATCTATATTCAACGGTGAAGGGCAATCCACAAATAGACCTCCCCTATTTGATAGAACAAATTACACATACTGGAAAACACGGATGACTTTCTTTCTAAAGTCTCTTGACTTTGATCTTTGGTCAATAGTCATCGATGGATATAAGAAGCCAGCACCCACAGTGGTTGATGGCATTCTTATGGAAAAGCCTCATGACAAGTACACTGATGCTGAAAAAGCAAAGGCTAGTCTTGATGCTCGAGCCATCAATGCACTATTCTGTGCAATTGACAAAACCGAGTTCAATAGAGTTTCAACCTGTAAAACGTCTCACGAAATTTGGAAACTCCTTGAGGTAACCCATGAAGGGACTTCCCAAGTAAAGGAATCCAAAATTAGTAGACTAACACAGGAGTATGAATCCTTTAAAATGAAACCCGGTGAGTCAATTACACAGATGTTTACTCGTTTCCTTGATATAACTAATCCTTTACAATCTCTTGGCAAGGATTACAGCAACCACGAAAAAATCAGAAAAGTACTGCGGACTCTAACAAAGAACTGGAATCCAAAAGCCACAACAATTATTGAAGGAAACGATCTCACCACGATGACTCTGGAGACATTGATGGGCAAGCTCATGACCCATGAACTCGACTTGCAAGATTTTGAAGAAGCAACACCAAAGGAGAAAACTATTGCCTTTAAAGCTCAAGCAAGAAAATCAACATACAACGATTCCGATGAAGAATCGTCAAGTGGTGATGAAAAAGCCCTACTTGTGAGAAACTTCAAGAAATATCTAAAGTTCACAAGCAGAAAGAAGAAAGACGTCCAAGAAAGCAACGAAGATGAAACTATATGCTTTGGATACAAGAAATCAGGGCATATGAAAAAGGACTGTCCAACCACCAAGAAAAGCAGTCCATACGATAGATCAAGATCAAGCAGAAAATCTACATCTGGTCGAAAGTATGCGAACACAAGCATCTGGCACGAAAGTGATGCCAGTGACTCAGAAGAAGAAGACAGACCCTGCAGCAATGCCAATGTTTGTCTTATGGCTTTTGAAAAGGTATCATCTAATCCTTTATTTGATGATTTTACTTTCGATGAACTAGAGAATGCCTTTAGCGAACTACTTGAAGATCACAAAACTGTGCTCGACAAGTACAAGCAATCTCAAAAGAGATTAAGGCACACACAACCGAGATAGCCAGATTGTCTAATCTAATTGAAGATATTAAAGAGACATCTACTACCGGTAACACGGAAGAGATAGCCAAACTTAAAGCAGACTATCATGAGGCTATCCTCAATATTGAAAAGAAAGAAAAGGACTATGTTAAAGTACAAAGCTTTATGACATAGAGAAGAAGATGTACCTAGTAACTGAACAAAGACTCCTTGATATGACTGCTAGATACGAAGAGTCTATTGCGATTTCTAAAAAGTTAGAAATCAAGTTAGGCAAACAGGCAATACCTGTGACACAGCCTAAGATTAGTCCTAATGCAAAGCATACACCTAGAAGGACTAAACACAAGAAAGCACAGAGGAAACACGAACACAATCATGCTTTCACTTACAGGTTCTCCAAACAAAACAAGCTTGCAAATACAGTTTCTACCTCTAAACTGACTTGCACATATTGTGGTACGCACGGACACATATCACAATATTGTCTTGCAAGAAAGCTTGTTAATAACCATACTTTAGTCTGGAGACCTAAAGCTAATCTGTGTGGACCCTTCAGAAAATGGGTACCAAAGGATTCATCTACTTGTCTTGTAGGTGGACCCTCAACCCTCTTATGCTAAAAGCAAATGGATTCTCGATAGCGGATGTTCGCGACACATGACTGGTGATGCATCCTTATTCGCTACGCTATCGATGAAGAAAGAAGGATACGTCTCCTTCGGAAACAACTTGAGAGGTGATATTATAGGTAATGGCACTGTAGGTATTTCTCCTTATCCAATAATAAAGGATGTTTGTCTAGTAACTGAATTGAAACATAACCTATTGAGCATAAGCCATTTGGCAGATAATGGTTATGGTATCAATTTTGTAAAAGACAAATGCACCATATATGATATGTCATCTGGTAATCACGTATATGAAGGGATTAGAGAAGACAACATTTATGTTTTCTTTTTGGAGAATACTAATAATGCAGGAAGGTGCCTAGTAGCCAATCAAGATGAAAGCTGGCTATGGCACATGAGACTAGGACATGCAAACATGGATACTATCTCACGACTGAATACAAAGAAGTTGGTAAAAGGACTCCCTGAAATTCTATTCAAGAGAGATCTGGTATGTGCAGACTGTGAAAAGAACAAAGCACATAGGTCTACTTTTAAATCCATCAACGCTGTAAGTACTTCGAGACCTTTGCAGTTGATTCATATGGATTTATTTAGTTCTAGTAGAGTCGCCAGTCTTGGCGGTAAGCTCTATGCTTTTGTTATTGTTGATGATTTCTCTCGTTTTACTTGGGTTTACTTTTTATCAAACAAAAGTGATGCTATTTTTGAATTTTAGATATTTTGTAAAAAGGTACAAAACGAAAAAGGCTTCATGATTACTCGTATCCGAAGTGATCATGGTGGCGAATTCGAAAATTCTGATTTCAAAAAGTTTTATGATGATAGTGGATATTACCACGAATTTTCTTGTCCTAGAACTCCCCAACAGAATGGTGTTGTGGAGCGGAAGAACCGTACTCTAAGCGAAATGGCTAGAGTCATGCTGAATCAGTATAATCTTTCTAAATACTTTTGGGCAGAAGCTGATAGTACAGCCTGTCATGTTTTAAACAGGGTGTTAATTTGACCAATCTCGAAGAAAACACCATATGAGCTTTGGTTTGGAAGAATTCCAAACATTTCTTATTTTAAAGTTTTTGATTGTCGCTGTTTTATCCTGAACACCAAGGATAACTTGGAAAAGTTCGACTCCAAAGCAGATGGCGGGATATTTCTCGGATATGCTGCTAAGAGTAAGGGATATAGAATTTTAATAAAAGATCTATGATTATTGAAGAAAGTATTAATGTTACTTTTGATGAGTTGAATAGTCACAGATCTAGCGACAGTGATGATGAAGATGCACCTAAAAAGAATAAGAAGAATTCTGAGAAAGATCTGACCCAAGAGGCAAGAACTAATAAAAGTTCCGAAGATGCAGGAACTGAGAAAAGCCTTGTAAAGGGTATGGCCCAAAGATTTCAATCATTGAGATTCAAGCCAGATCATCCAGAAACTCTCATAATAGGTGATGTATCCAAAGGTGTAAGTACACGTTCATCTCTTAGAGATTCTGAATTAGCAGCAAATGTAGCTTTTATTTCACAAATAGAACCTAAGAATGTTGATGAAGCTTTTTATGATGAGTTTTGGATTTCTGCCATGCAAGAGGAACTTAATCAATTTGAGAGAAACCAAGTTTGGGAACTCGTTCCTAAATCTATTGGTCAATCGATAATTGGTACCAAATGGGTGTTCCGAAATAAACTTAGTGAAGATGGACAAGTTCTACGCAACAAAGCACGTCTAGTGGCACAAGGTTATAATCAAAAAGAAGGAATTGATTATGATGAGACCTATGCTCCTGTTGCTAGACTAGAAGCCATCCGCATGTTTTGCGCATTTGCATGTTTTAATGATTTTAAATTTTTTCAAATGGACGTGAAAAGCGCATTTTTAAATGAATTTTTGAAAGAAGAAGTTTTTGTGAAACAGCCCCCTGGCTTTGAAGATTTTCAAAAACCTGATCACGTCTTCAAGCTTAAGAAAGCACTTTACGGACTTAAACAAGCACCTCGTGCTTGGTATGAACGACTAAGTGCCTTCTTACTTGATAATAGATTTTCAAAAGGAAAGATTGATACTACTTTATTTATAAAATCCATGAATGATGATATACTTCTAGTACAAATCTATGTGGATGACATCATATTTGGTTCTACTAATGAAAAACTTTGTCAAGATTTTGCTAAGTGTATGCAGAGTGAATTTGAGATGAGTATGATGGGAGAACTAAACTTCTTCCTAGGACTGCAAATCAAACAACACGAGACTGGAACATTCATCAACCAAGCTAAGTACACGAAGGATATACTGAAAAAGTACGACTTCGAGAATATAAAGCCAATTGGGACACCTATGGCTACATCCACAAAGCTTGATGCTGATGAAAGTGGCAAACCTATCGATCAGCGTAAGTATCGAGGTATGATTGGTAGTTTATTATATTTAACTGCTAGTCACCCTGATATTATGTTTAGCGTTTGCATATGTGCACGATATCAGGCAAACCCTAAGGAATCACATCTTAGTGCCGTTAAGCGTATCTTCCGATACCTTAAAGGAACTTCTACAGTTGGCTTATGGTATCCCAAAACCAAATCCTTTGACCTTATAGGTTACACGGATGCAGATTTTGCAGGATGCAAAGTGGACCGTAAAAGTACCAGTGGCACATGTCATTTCTTAGGAAAAGCCTTAGTCTCTTGGTTTAGCAAGAAACAAAATTCAGTAGCATTATCAACAACTGAGGCTGAGTATATCGCCGCAGGACGTTGTTGTGCTCAGATTTTGTGGATGAAACAAACCCTAGAAGACTATAATCTGCACTATACAAATGTTTCTATTTATTGTGATAACACTAGTACAATTAATCTGACTAAGAACCCTGTTTGTCACTCACGCACAAAACACATAGAAGTTAGACATCATTTTCTTCGTGATCATCAACAACACGGGAATATTTGCTTAGAATTTATTGATACTGAACATCAACTAGCTGATATATTCACAAAACCATTGGCTGAAGACCGTTTTAACATCTTGAGGCGTGAGCTCGGCATTCTTGAATTCTCGGACTAATAATGCTTAAGGTAATTAAAATTGTATTTATGACTTGATAATTTATTATTTAACGAATATTATTTTTGGGGACAAACTTACAAAGGGTATGTCTGTCATCACGGCTACGGTCGAAGCGAAGCGGTATTTAAGAGTTCCCCGATGAACCACCGTTAGCTGGGACAACCCCTATAGTTAACCCGAAAATAACAGCAGTTATTTAATAAACCAGTCAACTGTCATTAATTACAAACTTTATTTACCTGACTGCTTTGACTGTCTCGGGAAAGCAAGTGGCCGAACTCGGCCTGAACTCTGACCGAGTTTGGACCGAATTCGGACCGAGTTCGGTCGGCGCTGTGATGGTTCCAGAACCGAACAGCCGGCCCTAGTGCCTATATATTTCATCATTCCTTCCACTTTTTCTTCACACCAAAACGTGGAATACCTCCATCTTCTACTAGAAGTCTCTTCTCCTCCTTCTTAGCAAGGGATCGACGAGTTCCAGTGGGCGATCTTCTTCCTTGTTCTCCATCTCCTCATGGCTCCCAAACGTCAAAGAGGAAATTCTTCTCAAGGTACTTCCTCCTCATCTGACTACACTCCTGCAAGTCTCTTTAGTCCAGCAAGACCGAGAGATCCCGAAGAATACGATGCTACTTTGTTTCCCGACAAAGACTTCTCGGATCTCTGGTTTGATTCTTTCTCTTCTCGTCGTATTTGTTCTGGAGCTTTCGTAAATTTTACAACTTTCTTTGAATATGCTCATATCTTTGACCAACTTGGATACCGCAATTTCTTTGAGGTCCAAGATAGCATTTACGACAATGCAGTCTGTATGTTTTACTGCAATTTGCAAGTAAAACAAAACGGCAATTTCTATTCTTGCATTGCTGGGCAAGAACTAGAATTCAGCGCCACTGACATCAGTGAATACTTTCACATTCCTGATCTTGGTGATGCTTTAGTTGACATCCACCATATACAGTTTCCTGCTGATGTTACTTTGGCCTCTTTTAGGGAACTAATCTGTCACCCTAACCCTCCTCCATGGAGAATCTTTTCCAGACATCTGAACCAAACTTTTTATGAGCTTCATCGTATGATTTTCTCTGCCCTTCTCCCGAAGAAATGCTCTACCGATGAAGTTACCTTTTTGGAACTTTCTGCTCTTTATCACATTCATTTTGGAATTCCTTTCTCCGTTCCAAAAACAATGATATCCTGGATGCTTAACTGCAAGAATGCAGGTAGGAATCTAGTCTTTCCTATGCACCTTGCTTGTATATTTCGACGTTTCGAGATTGATCTTGAAACGTGTGCCATCTCTTCTCCTCCTATTGAGCTGACTCGCTCTCGTCGGTTTCCTGCACCACCTGGAGCTGCTCCTGCCCCAGCTGCTGATGCTGAGGTCCCTCCAGCTGCTGCTCCTTCTGCTCCAGCACCTGCCCCAGGATTCGACCCGACTTTTTACCAGCGCTTCGATGACTTTGTTGCGGTCTCTACGCAACGTCATCTGGACTCAGAGTTCCGGCACATTTCTCAGGCCCAGATGCTGAGAAATAGTATTGCCGATCTCCACTACAGTCTGGCTCAGGATCCAGTTCATCCGGTCACCATCCTTCCTCACCCTGCATTTTCGGGTCCTCGCTTCACTGATGAGGTTTCCTTTCAGTTCTTCGATCCGACTGCAGCATACTTCCCTCATGATCCTCCCGGTGCGGACGACCCCACGATGTGACGTGGATTCAGCCTTGGACTAGTGGATATTTCTTTGATTAGTTGATACTTTTTATGTAGTAGTTTCTTTTTATGTCTAAATTGTTTAAGTTAGACTTTATCAGTTGTACTCTTTGGATTTATAGTGGAACTTTCTATGATATTTCAGTTCATTATGAGTTGTTTTATCCTCTATTAGTTGTTCCATATATGTCTATGCTGTGATTATTTCTTTTGCTTCACTTTGTCTTATGTTTGTTTATTGTTGGCTTCACGATTTACGGGGGAGCCTATTCATTTTACTACTTGACAAAGGGGGAGAAAAAGAGTATACCAAAGCGTGCATATACAACAATCCAAAAACAAAATCCAAATATTTTTTCAGGTATTTTTTATTTTGTTCTATTTGATCTAAATATATTTTGGTATAGACTCAAGTTTGTCAATTATCAAAATGGGGGAGATTGTTGGCCCATTTCATGGTCACACCCGATTTCGATAATCAACATACACTTTAGTCGATACACAAAATATAGAAAATACTGCTAATCATTTCAGGATTCATGAAATCATATTCAACGGACGATGTACCGCATAAATCAAAGCGTCAACGTCATCAAATCTACTGGAGACTCATTTCTCAATTTTACTATGTATTTTATATTTTATTGAGTCTAGGATTTATTCTGTAAAATCAATTATGGTAATACTGGCTTAGGGTTAAAACTGTCCTTATTTCAAAAGCCTACTTTAAACATTCGTATTTTCGTTTACAAATATTTCAAAAACATATTTCGAAAATAGTCTTTTCAAATAATTTTACAAATAACCAAAAACATGTTTGAAAACTGTTTTTACAAAAGAATTTCAAATATCTCCTGACAGAACTCCTAGCCGAGTTCGGCCCGAGTTCGGTCAGTTTGTATTCAAATTCTGTTGCCTCCAAATTTGCGAGCAACGTCTATTTGCGAGATATTTGCATCCGAACTCTGTCCGAGTTCTGCCCGAGTTCGGTTGGTGAAAACACCTATAAATAGTGAAGAAACTTTTCATTTCAAATCATCAATTCATTCTTTATTCTCTCTTCTCTATTACTCAAGTGTTTTCAAACGATCCAAGATTTTCATATCTCACCTATACATCTCTTAGCCAAAAGCCAGTACTATCAGAGTTGATTTAGAGTCTTTTTGGTTACTCAAGAGTTGTAAAGAGGTCGTTCCAAGTTTCAACAACTTGTTGTGGAGCTGGTCGTGCGCTCGTCACCAAGCACGGTATATGTGTGGAGCTGGTCGTGCGCTCGTCACCAATGTCACGACCCGCTCCCAATTTTGGGATACGAGTACGTGGCCAAGTCCAGCCTACGCCGCAGCATCGGCGGTAGTACGCTGTCTATGATAACAATGGTCCACAACAAGCACAACACGCATATGTATCATCCACAACTAAGCCAGTAATCATCACCAAAATATTTAATAGTCTCAATATTATAAATATGAAAGAATCCACTACAACTCAGAAAGTCTCGGGAACAAACCCGGATAATAGAAAATAAAATAGACAACTAACTCCATAACTATAACTACTAACTAATGCGAATCCATAAGGAAGAAAATATGCTAATTCGCATCAGTGCTGGAACCGGGTACGCCAGTGACGTCAGTGTCTCCAACATACTCACCGTAAACCTCTGGACAGATCACGTCGTCTACAACTGAAAAATGGTTATCCAGTCAGGATTGGAACAAGTACAAGTCTAAACCAACATGATACAAGTACAATATAAAGTGATAAAACACTAAACATGGAAAGTAAGAATCAATGGAAATAATGAACAATATGAACAAGAAATCATGAGATGGAAGAAACTGATAAGAAAAGTAACAATCATGAAAAGTAAAGAGACTCATGTAACCACTCGTAGTGCACGTGTCGTGAGAAGTACAACGTTCCTACACATGGACGGCTTGGGCGAACGATGAGGTTATAAGGCCCGCCCCCGTAACCGGGAGAGTTGCCAACGATACCATCTGGGCTTTGTCCACGTGCCTAGTAATTGTACCCCTCCAATATCCATACCTCACAATCATGAAAATACGATCACGATAACGATGAGAAAACATGATCAATAGTCAAACACTCAACTCTCGTGTGTGTAACAGTCAAGACACGGAAGATAGCATGTATAAGTGAAATACGACAATATAAAGTAAATGCACATGAAGGTGTCAACAAGTACTTGCCTGAACTCTTGTACGGATTGATTTTACAAGTTGAAGACAATATGAACTCCGGCCTAGAAGCTATCAAATCAAGCCATCATCCCACGAAACCCGTCGCACAAACAACCACAAGTTAGATATACAAATCCCACTCTAAAAATCCTAGAAAGTGGCTAATGGGTTAAATCAATTAATACTATTCTAATTCTGGAATAAATCATCTAAAATCCTATTTTAATCTATTTAATTCTGAAATAATAATCTACACAAAAATATTTGGCCAAGGAAAGTCACGGTTCCAAATTCGGGACCCGTGGCACGCAAACCGAGACATACTGTTGACTAACTAGTCAAACATTATGAATTCAAAGTTTGAGTGTGCAACATGGTAGATTTCAGCGCCATAAGTGCATTGGAATCGACCGTGTCGCAAAATCACACGTTGGTCAAAAGTTATCGCCATTATGGCTAACCATGACCAAATCGATGAACCGTTGACCAAATCTGACTTCTACGAACAAAATAAAATACTAGATGAAACTCTGAATTTCTGGAAAAATTATATGTTGAAGATCTCGGTGTCAGCTTTCCAAAACTTCAAACGGATCGCAAAACGGAGTTCGGGATTGCTCGGAATCTCGAAAACCGTGCGACGTGTTGATTTTTGGACAACCGACACTCAAATAATTCTTCAGAAATTCGAGATCAAAATACCAGAAAATAAATTATATAATCAGAAACCTAACCTCGATACGCTTCCAATAAAAAAAACGGCGCACAAAAAGGACGTCTAGATCGACGGCAATCGCTCCGCGAAGTCGAAGAATCCCTATTGAACTCTCCACAAAAAGCTGCTGAAAGATAAAGGGTTTTCGGAAAACCTAAAACTAATATATATATATAGTGAGAGTCGGCTGGCTTGAGGCGGCTAAGGGACACGTGGCGCTATCACACGCGCCCACCGCTAGATCCAAAGGCCACAGACTAAACAGAGCTCGACTCGGCTTGGGTCGGCTCCGAGTCTAACTCAGACTCGGATTGGCTCAGAGACCGAGTTCCCGCCCGCCCCTTTCACTGCCACGTGGGGCCCGCCCACCCCGCGTTAGTGGCTGACGGGTGGGCCCCCCCCCCCCCCCCCCCGTCGGCTGACTGGATATATATATTGGAAAATAGGTTTTTAAACACAAAAATTAAATAAAAATTCAAGAAAAATCCTAAAAATTCCAAATAATCCCAGAAAATTTCTAAAAATTCCTAGAAAATTCTAAAAAATATTTTAAGGGTTCTAGAGCCCAAATAAATTATTTGACCTAAAAATACCTTCGGGTGCTCCCACAGAAAATCCTAGAAGCATAAGAAAATAATGAAACAATATATAATAATTATCTAAAAATCTTCAATAAATCCTGGAAATTCTAAAATGGTAAAATAATACTCTAGAGGCTAACTGGGGACCTTGGGGACTACATATGACCTAATTTCCTTATATCTACCCTATAGACTTAGGCAAAAATTCTTACGATCCAAATAAACATCCTAGTGAATAATTGATTTTAACTAAAATAAAAATAAAAAAAATCTCCAAAATAGAAAATAAATTCTAGGAACCCAAATGCTACAACCAAGCACGGTGTTGTAAGATATTGCAAGCTCTCAGTTAAAGCTTGTGCCATAGTGGATTAACATCGAGCAAGAGTACTCGAGACTGGATTAGTCCTCTCAGAGGGATACCAGTATATATCGCTGTGTCAACTGAGTTTGAATTCTCTATCTCTATTTACTGTCTCTTACATATCTGCCATAGTTTAAATTTTTAATTGGTGATTATTTTTCCGCTGCACACACGCACTCTATTCACCCCCCTCTAGAGGTGCTCAACGGTCCTACACATGTGAGTCACTGAATATCATAGCATGGTGAGAAAGTACTGAATGTAGAACAGAACAGGATATATGATAAGATAAGTAAATATAAAATGTGCCTTAAATTATTAGAGCGTTATGTGATCGGCTTGGGAAACATGATCAGGCTTTCCATCCGACCGGCTATGAATAATGTGTACAATAGAGCGGTAAGGTCGGTCACCATGGAAAGCTATGAACGATGTAGGGTAAGGCTTTACCCGTCTTGAGGCGAGGGTATAGCTATGAACAATGTGTACAATAGAACAATATAGGAATTTTGATCACACAACCACTAATAACTTCCCATCCCCGAATAGTATAAAAGATTCGAACATAACACATCATGACACGGAATTCAAAAGCAGGTGATCAGCCCACTCCCAAGTCCATGTCCATACAAGTACAAGTAACAAATCAAATCTTGTACCAATATACCAAGTAATCCGGGAACAACATCTCATGACAGGATCCGACATATACTAGTCCGTGAACTATCGTGTCTGGAAATTAAGTAAGACACTACAACTGAATCGGATATAGCAGATATCAAGACAATAAAAACTATCAGTGAATGTACTCGCCTGCTGTCCTGAGCTGTAGGGTATATCAATGCTCAGAATAGTAATCAGAGACCTAATAAATGAGATATTGCATGTTAATTTAGGTTTAACAAAGTTATGAATGATTTATAATGAATGATATGAAATCTAGGTTAAACTAGGTCTCACTGAGTCACACTAAGTCCTGTTAAGTCAATTTAGGTCAAATTAAGTTATATCAAGCTAAACTAGGTCAAACTGGGTCAAACCAGATCATACTGAGATAACCAAGGTCAAACAAGGTCACAGGAAGTCAATCCAAGTCAAACTAGGTCATTCTGGGTCAAGGGTTGACTTACAGTTGACTTTTGGTCGAAAAGTCAACTCTGGTCAACTCTGGTCAACCCTGGGTCAGACAAGTCAAATGTTTACTAACAGTTGATTTTCAGTCAACTGGTCAACTCTGGTTTGGTTTCGGTCAATTCTAAGTCAAGTGTTGACTTGAAGTTGACTTTTGGTCAAAAAGTCAACTCTTGGTCAACGGAGGTCAAGGCTAGTCTAAACTACCCTCATCTAGTCATTACCTACCAAGACAACCTATTTCTAACCCGACCTTAGAAGTCAAACTCAAAATCTTATCAGCACCCTATTACCCACATTTATCCTTTACAAGGTAAATACCAATACCTTGCCCATTACAAAGGAAACCCTTCTAGATCTCAGGATACTAGCCTAGGCTTCTTAGGGTAGCTAGACACTAACCTATCTAGTCATTACCAACCATAAAATCCAGGTATATAACCCATCCAGTCCATCTTATGGTCATGTTGGTAATCTCAACATTACCTTAAGTATCGTCATGATACGCAATGGTATCTTGAGATACCACACTCTATCTTCTATCCAACCTTCCTAGTTCACTCTCCCACACTTTTCTAGTGTCTAGGATAGCCATTCTAACTAGTCTACTAGGATACTAACCTAGTTAGGGCACTAACTTAACCAACTCACTACTACACTAACACAAACATCAAGCTAACACCAACACTAACTAATATCTAATACTAAATCTAACAAGCCTACCACAATACCTTAGCCTCTATTAATTCTCACATCATAACACAACTCAAGACCTATAGGACAAAGGGACTGATTTTGAATGGAAGGGTGGATGATGAATGATGTATAAAAGAATAGAAGAATGGATATATAATGAATAAAAGAATGAAGGGATGAAGTGGAGGAAATGAATGGTTGAAAGTGTGAATAAATGGGGCTTATATAGGACTGAATGTGGATGGGTTTGGGGCTGTTTTAGGAGTGCTAAGGCTGTCCATTATGGACTGAATTTGGACTGAATGTAGGGGTGAATATAGAGCTGAATATATGTGCAAACATGGGCTTATAGGTGGCTGAAATGGGCAGGTTTGTGGGCTGTTTTAAGGACTGTTTTAGGACAGCCATATGGCTGATTTTTGGGCTGAATTTGTGTGATATAGGGGTTGTTTTATAGGGCTGCTAGTAGACTAATTTAGGGGCTGTTTTGGGGTGTCAAGGGCTAGGCTCCTTAACTGCTGAATTCAGCAGCCCTTTCCCTCCTCCATTCTCTCAATCTCTCTCTCTAACTCTCTAACTCTCCTCTCTACTCCTCCCTTCACCACCACCTTCAACCATCCTCTAACACCACTACAACCTCCTTTCTATCACACTACAACCACCACATTCTCACCACAACAACCACACTCTACCTACACACACACACACACACACACACACACACACACACACACACACACACACACACACACACACAGATATATATATATATATATATATATATATATATATATATATATATATATATATATATATATATATATATATATATATACATTAAGATACCATTACATAGATATATAGACACACACACACATTACAATATATAAAGAGACTCACACACACACATATTAATATATATACACATATCTATCTCGCTCTATATATATATATACACATACACTAACATTTATACATATACAAATATCCCGAAACCTATCCGAATACCCAAATCCTCTCAATTCTACCCACTAGGGCTTAGACACGTACCCCACACAATCAATCTAACTCGCGCACGCGAGCAAAAATGAGAAACAAGGCCCGAATGGCCAAATGGCCATTCTGGCGACTCCGGAGTGTCCGATTCGCGATACCGCGCGATACGGACACCAAACCTATCCGAATCGACCCAAACTCTACCCACGAGTTCTAAATAATGATTAAAATATATTCTAAGTGCTAAGTTGTCGATTCTAGTGTCGGTGCAAAAAGTCACCCGTGCGTTAGAACCCGAAAACCTCGAAAAAGCCTATTTTATGATTTCTCGCAAAACGACCCCACGTATCCAAATATGGACACGTATCCAGTCTCATCTCACCCAAACTAATCTAATTAGGTCTAAATATGCTAGGGGCAACACCTAAACATGTCAATTTAGGGTTTTCTCCAAAATTGACACTAAACCTAGCCCGAAAGTTCCAAATTGAGTCCAATGGGTTCCAAACCTCTTCTAATGGGTTATCCTACACCTCGGACATCCTCTAATATGCAAATAATACTAATTAGGAGCAATTACAAGAGTTAGAGTTAGGGTTTACCTCTTGGGAGTTGGAATCCCAAGAAAAAGCCCCAAAATTGGTTCTTTTTGGGTCAAAGCCAAATCTAAGCTTCCAACCCCTCCATGCTAGGTTCTACCTAGATAAAAATCATAAATAAGAGATAAACAATAGTTAGCACCAAGATTAAAGAGAGATCTAGAGTATGGAAGAGAATTAGAAGAGACTTGACTTACTTTGGAGCTTAAAATCCAAAGGGAAAAGAAGGAGTTTTTTTTGGTAGAATGAGAGAAATGAAGAGAAAGAGAGTTTTCTTGCAATGCGAAGAAGAGAGGGGGTGCTAGCTGCTGCCGGCCATATTTTAGAGAGTTGGGGGCATTTGGCAAGTTACCAAAATGCCCTCCAAGTCAAAGAAATGAGTGGTTTTGAGTTGGGGTCAAAATGGTAACTTGAAAAATCCTAATTTCGAGTTCTAAATCTAATTCTAATCCCTAGTCCCACTAAAATCAAATGGAATTAGTCAACTATAAATATCTGGGTTTGGTAATAACATGTTGGTCGGGTCTAGTTGGGTCCAAAACTGATCCGGGTCGCTAGCACAAGTCGAAATGAGACAAAACTCAAACCCGATCAAATAAAACCCCAAAACACAATATTAATAAATAAATATTCACAAAAATATTAGAATATTAAAAATGACAAATTTGCCCTCAATTTTGAAAATTGGAGGTGACATGGCGACCACGGCGGAAATGGAGGCGGCGCTCGTGTGAGGGCGACGGAGGCCGAGTGAGAGAGGGAGAGAAAGTGAAGAGAGATGAGAGAGTGGGGCTGGGTGTAATACATGTGGTTCGTATTACGTATTATTGGAATACGTGTACGTATTTTATCTTGTATTGCATGATTTTCTTGCTTAGTTTCCTCTCTAAGCTTGGTTTATTCTTGGTTCGGGTTGGCTTGGTTCGGTTTGGGATTGCTATTGGTTCATCATGAACCAAGGGGTGAACCCCTACCTACCACCACCACTACCATTTATTAACCCTTCTCTTTCTCTCTCTTCATTTATCATCTTCTCCACCATTACTTCCTTACCTACCAGAGAGAGGGAGAGAGAGGTCTAGACAAGTGCAACTTGCTTCATGGAGGAACTCTAATTTCATTGCTTCATTCTTTTCCTTACAGCATTTTAACTTACTTTAGAACTTGGCATTTTCACTTTCCATGGCTAGATTCTTCTAGATCTAAGTTTACTTTATTTTCGGATTTCTTGGATTTTGATCTACTTAATCCTATTATTTCTGAGTTTTGATGGTTCTATGTTATAGAGAATTTCGTTCTACCCCATTTTGACCTATGGAAGTTCGGATTTGGACTTCGGATGATAGAGTTATGCAGCTTGGAAGCCATGGCTTATGGTGTACTTCTTCTCGGAAATTTGGAGAAGAAGCACAGTCCCGAGCCGCATGGTAGCACTTGACCGCATGAACATTCATGCGGCAAGTCAGTTCCAATCGCATACACTATTGCCTTGACTTGACCGCATGACAAGTTCATGCGGCAAGTATTCCTTCTAGCCGCATAAGTCCTTCTTACTTAACCGCATGATTGAGGCCCAGTTCTTCCTGACCGCATGGGACTCCGCCCACTCTGAGCCGCATGAACTCAACACTCATGAGCCGCATAAACCACAGTCTCCCAGCCGCATGGGTTTGCTTCCCTTGACCGCATATGCGCCCATTATTCCCTAGCCGCATGAACTTACTTCTCCCAGCCGCATGAAGCCCACTCTTCCGCTGGCCGCATGAGGCCCAACATCTTGGAGCCGCATGCGCCCTTGCACTTCCAGCCGCATGCACCCTTATACTTCCAGCCGCATGCGCCCCCTTGTCTTGGCCGCATGAGATCCAGTGACCCTGGCCGCATGCGTTCTCCTAATTGGGCCGCATGTGTCTTACCCTTTCATGACCGCATATGCCTGAGCCGCATGACTTCCACTAGCCCTGTGTACTATTATTTATCCTTATTTGCCCATGTTTTGTAACTCCTTTATGGTATATTTTACACCCATTTTATATCCTTACGCCTTTTGTCATGAACTTGATAATCACGAATTTATGTAATATGTTTGGAATGATAACTGAGCCTGACACGATAGCGACCGTAGAGGTGCACTCTTGACAAGTAACCTGACATGACCTGATAGTGGTCCGTCATGGCGCACTTCTGACTAGTACACTTGACCTGATAACCTGACATGATATATCTTGAACAGCTGTTGCGACGGCTACCTGACATGACATGACATGACAAGAATAAATTACCTGGACACCGTGGGCGATTGTGCTTGTATAAATAAACCAGTCCTGTCTTGCATCATGTCTAGGATGGTACTCCTGAGTACCACGGTCAGGAGTACCTACTAAAATGGACTAAGGCTAATAACTAGATTAATACAGTAGTCATGAAGAGATTTCCCAGCTACAGGCAATCCCGTTACCTGGGCACGCCTTGGGATCTGTAGCCTGCCGTCGAGTAGGGCACATTTCCAGCACATGTCATGTGTTGCACCCTTCAAGCTACCTAAGGGTACATTCGTTTCCTGGACGATGTACCCACCTGAATTCAACTCTAAATTCTTTAACCCGGGTAACCTGGATGGTCTGCAGGGCTTGTGGCTGTAGAATAATCTCACTGCATCTTGTTAGTAATTAGGCTTGTGACAACCCTAGTTAGTTAAAGTATCAAGCCGTAATTCTTGCTTGGCCGTGAAATGATTGGATGGAGTCTAACCAGTCTAGTCTTGCCCTGATCATGTTCCAGATTACTGCATGACCAGAATGCTTGTATTTATTTTGCCGATAAATGGTAAGAATTCCAAGTTCTGTTCAGACGAAGGGTTACAATCCCGGTCCTTGTTTGGTTTACGGGTTGTAACCTGGTTATCTGAATAGTTCCATGGTTATCTCGTCGTATATCACCTAGATATGTTTTCTTTATTTACCAGTTCTTACTATTTATTTATTTATTCTCTTGTGCTGATTGCTGATTTTAGTTCCTAAGTGAAGCTTCCTTTGTGGCACTTGCTCTTTCTGGGGTCTGACCCAGCTGGTTTTGTGTGGCCAGATTTCGGAGCAGCTCCAGAGGATCTACCGACCTTCCAGCCAGATGGTGGCCACTAGACGGAACCCTGGCAACGAGTGGATTTATTTTTGATCTCCCACTTTATTGTAAAAATATTCTTTTGAGGCGTTTAGACGACGAGCACATGTTTAGCTCGATTGCTCTTTTACTTACTGTCTGCCTACGGGCTGTAACATGATTGACAGATCCTAGGGTTGATCATGTATGACTAAAACTCTTGCTAGTCCTGACATTTTGTAACGACTAGCTTCATGATCAGCTGAATATGTAATATTTGGGACGCCTTACTATTGTATATTTAATGATCATATATCTTGTAACTTTTACTTACTTGCTTGTGATTGAGATACTAGGCTTGTTCATGACCTTAAGAGACTGTTGGCTTGTAGTTAAACCCTCATGTATATAGACAGCCGTGACCGTATAGCGAGATGGATTCCATTTCATATACGTAGCTGGCTATGTCTGCCCCCGCTCTCCAGTATTTTGGTTCTGGGGCGTGACATGGTTTAAGTGGTGGCCCATGCAGGTCTTGTAAATTAAGATATGTGAGGGTTTACTGAATAGATGTCTCAATCAATATTCTCCCTTGATCTCTGCTCGTATCTTCTGAATCCCTGGATTCTTGTCCTAATCATATGCTTGTATCATTGATCTGTCCTGGTCCTTCTTTATTATTTCCTATGTCGTCTTCTTCAGCGACATAGTACCTGACCCGGCCGATCAGCGAGGCGGAGCACCTCCTGCGGACCAGCAGCAACCTGGAGATCAAGCCCAGCATTCCGGGGTAGCCTCTAGAGTCGTACCTTCTGGCGGAGAGCCACCAGTCCAGCCAGTTCAGCCTGTAGAACCTGATAATGGCACTTTAGTAGGACTCGTCAGGAACTTGATAGCTTCTCAGGATCATAGAGGAGATGCCTTACACCAGGCAGTGACGGATGCTTTGGCCAAAGGCGTCATCAGGGTAACAGCACGGCCAATAGCTTCAAGCGCTTGAACCCTCCCTTCTTTGAGGGTAGTGAAGATGCTATCGCAACAGATGCTTGGCTTCAAGATACAGAGGTAATTCTAGAAGCAGCCAGGACTCCAAAGAATGAGAAGGTGGCCGTGGTGCGCTTGCAGTTATTGGATCTTGCCCGCAGCTGGTGGGCAGCGCAGGCCATTGGATTAGCAGCACCCATTGCTTGGGCAGTATTCAGAAAGAGATTCCAGACCAAGTATTTTGACGATGTAGCTCGGTACGATCTGCAGACGAGATTTACCAACTTAAAGCAAGGAGGCAGAACTGTCGACGGATATGCGGCCGAGTTTTTCAGACTCAGTCGGTTTGCTCCCACCTTGGTGGCAACCGAGTATGATAGAGCCCAGCGGTTCCAGCAGGGGCTTCACCTGGAGATCTTATTGGCAGTTGAGCAGTTTGAGCATCAGACTTTTGATGCAGTCTTGAGAGCAGCCCGGAGGCATGAGTATACCTTCCAGAGGATCGTGGATAGGACCGGAGGTCGGAAGCGATCTCATGGCCAGATGAATCAGTCTTCAGCACCAACCCCGGCAGCCAGGGCCTTGACTATTGAGCTCCGAGGCGAGCGGCCTCAGTGACGTCGGTTCAGCATTCCACTCCGACGTACCCTCAGCAGCAGAAGCAGAAAGCAATCTTCCACAGTGGGGTGTTCTCATTGTGGAAAGCCAGGCCATATAGTGGCAGAGTGTCGCAGGGCACAGGGATTGTGTCTGGCTTGTGGAGCACCAGACCATAGGGTTGGATCCTGCCCGAATAGGGGTGGTTCATCATCATCCAACCTTTCTAGCTCTTCGGTGAGAGGACCGGCTCTGGTCCAGCAGCAGCAGTATCCATTGCCGAGGCCCTTGCTGCCTCAGTCCCAAGTATTCCAGCAGCAGAACCCCCAGCAGTATGCGCAAGCCGAAGCCCAGAGTCAGAGCAGGCAGCGAGGATTTCAGCAGAGGGGACCAGCACCCCGAGGGCACGGTCAGGCTATGGTGATGACCGTGGAGGAAGGATTGGCACCAGGAGAGGTAGTGGCAGGTACTATTCTCGTCAACTCCTTTCCAGCTTCAGCTTTATTTGATTCTGGTGCATCGCATTCTTTTATGTCTGTACGATTCACGACACGGGTAGGATTGGAGCCCGAGTCATTATCAGTAAGGCTTAATATACTTACTGGTAACGAACTTGTGGGAGTAGATAGAGTGTTTTCCTCGTGTCAGATCGTAGTTAGCGGTAGAGAATTCTCCACTAGATTGATAGAGTTTCCGATGGCCGATTATGATGTGGTCTTAGGGATGGATTGGTTGAGGAAAGTATGCTAGAATAGACTGCCACATTGGCAGGGTTATTTTTAGCATTCCCGAAAGCCAGAGTTTTTTTCTCCCAAGGAAGTTGAGCCTTCTTCTCCAGCATTACGGATGGCGGTAGCAGCAGTTCAGTTGCCCAGGGTAGTGGATGAGTTCCCAGATGTTTTCCCAGAAGAGCTTCCAGGTACCTCCGGAGCGGGAGATCGAGTTCACCATAGACTTGATTCCTGGGACAGCCCCAGTGTCAGAGAGAGTCTACAGGATAGCGCCATCAGAGTTGGAGATATTGTACAAGATGATTGAAGAACTCAGAACCAAGGGATTCATTCGTGCTAGTGGATCGCCTTGGGGAGCCCCGATGCTTCTTGTGAAAAAGAAGGATGGTACGTCCAGGTTATGTGTTGATTATCGTACCTTGAACTCAGTGACAATCAAGAAAAGATACCCTCTCTCGAGGATAGATGACTTGTTTGATCAACTCAAAGGGGCATCAGTATTTTGAAGATTGATTTGCGCTCAGGATATCATCAGATCAGAGTCAGAGAGCAGGACATCCCGAAGACAGCTTTTAGATCGAGATATGGGCATTGGGAGTTCTTGTTATGCCTTTTGGAGCAACCAATGCGCCGGCAGTATTCATGGACCTCATGAATCGTATCTTCATGCCTTACTTGGATCAGTTTATGATCGTGTTCTTGGATGACATCCTGGTCTACAGCAGAAGTGAGCGGAGCATGAGCAACATCTCAGAGTTGTCCTTCAGATCCTCAGAGAGCACCAGTTATATGCCAAGTTCACTAAATACGAGTTCTGGCTCGATCGTTTCGTACTTGGGTCATATCATCACTCGAGGAGGAGTAGAAGTGGATCCCCAGAAGATTGTGGCTATTGAGTCATGGCCAGTGCCCAGCACCGTTGCAGAAGTTCGTAGTTTTCTTGGATTGGCCGGCTACTACCGGCGGTTTGTTTCAGACTTTGCTCGGATTCAGCGCCATTGACGCAGTGACCCGCAAGGATGCACAGTTTGCTTGGACAGCAGAATGTCAGAGTTCTTTCGAACAGTTGAAGCGAGGCCTGATAACAGCTCTATTCTCACGCTTCCCGATAGGACCGAAGGATTCTCAGTGTATTATGATGCTTCGGGCAGAGGCTTAGGATGTGTTCTGATGCAGCATGGGAAGATAATAGCTTATGCGTCACGACAACTTCGTGATCATGAGAGAAATTACCCAACCCATGACTTGGAGCTGGCAGCAGTAGTGTTTGCACTTAAGTTATGGAGGCACTATTTGTAAGGAGATAGGGTGGAGATTTTCACCGACCACAAGAGCCTGAAGTATGTTTTCATCCAGAAGGATCTTAACATGCGTCAGAGGAGATGGCTAGAGCTGCTTGTAGATTATGATGTCAACCTGCAGTATCACCCTGGAAAGGCCAACGTTGTAGTAGATGCATTGACAGGAGAGCCGGAGTTTTCCTAACAGCACAACCAGAATTGTTAGCAGATCTTCAGAAGGTGGGTATAGAAGTTGTTCTCCCTTTCAGTGTGGTATTGATGGCCAGTATGCAAGTTCAGTCCACTATAGTCGAGAGGATCCGGATGGCGCAGTCGACAGATTCCAAGCTTCAGCGACTCAGAGCAGAGTATGAGACAGGACGAAGACCAGAGTTAGAGTTATATATTCATGAGGATGGTACACTCAGGCATGGTAAGCGTCTTTGTGTACCTAGTGGAGATATCAGACAGGAAATCATGTCGGAAGCGCACAGTTCTCAGTATTCCATCCATCCTGGCAGTACGAAGATGTACCGCGATATCCGTCAGCACTTCTGGTGGAATGGCATGAAGCGGAGATAGCTCGGTTTGTCTCTTGGTGCTTAGTTTGTCAACAAGTTAAGGTCGAACATCAGAGACCGGCTGGACTTCTTCAGCCCTTGTCGATTCCAGAATAGAAGTGGGAGCATGTGACCATGGATTTCGACTGGATTACCTAGATCCCCAGCTGGTAGAGATGCTATCTGGGTTATAGTTGATTGGATCACGAAGGTGGCTTATTTTCTCCCATTCAGAGTTGGTCAGTCGACGGCTCAGCTAGCGGAGATGTATCTTAGGCAGATCGTCAGACTGCACGGTGTTCCAGTCAGTATCACCTCGGACCGAGATTCAAGATTTATGTCGCACTTTTGGCGTAGCTTGCAAGAGAGTTTGGGGAATCATCTCCAGTTCAGTTCAGCCTATCACCCGCAAACAGATGGCCAGTCGGAGCGCACGATCCAGACTCTTGAAGATATGTTGCGGTCCTGTACACTTGACTTCGGTGGTTCATGGAAAGATCACCTGCACCTGGTGGAGTTCTCGTACAATAACAGTTTCCAGGCCAGTATCCAGATGGCACCGTTCGAGGCACTGTATGGCAGGAAGTGCAGATCCCCGCTAGCCTGGGATAATGTTGGAGAGAGGCAGATGCTCGGTCCAGAAATGATTGCTCAGACAGTTGAGGTGGTCAGAAGAGTCAGAGATCATCTTCGAGTTGCACAAGATCGCCAGCGTCATTGGGCCGATTCTCATCGGCGTCCTCTCGAGTTTTCGGTCGACGATCATGTATTCCTAAGTATTTGCCTAACCGTGACGTCATTCATTTCGTACGGGGAAAGCTTAGTCCTAGGTATATAGGACCGTTCGATAATCTGGAGCGAGTAGGAGACGTATCCTATCGTCTCGCTCTTCCGTCGTCACTAAGCGAGGTACATGACGTATTCATGTATCCCAATTATGACGGTATATACCGGACCCGAGCCACATCCTGGATCATTCGGAATTGGTTATTGGTACCAACCTTTCGTATGAGGAGAGGCCCGTGTCTATATTGGACCGGAGAGAGAAGATCCTCAAGAACAAGACTATCAAGTTAGTCCGAGTTGCTTGGGGTATCACTCTTTGGGTGAGTCAACATGGGAGCGCGAGGATGATATCCGATCGCGATATCCCGACTTGTTTGACTCGTGAGGTATAATATCTTCCTTATGCCTCATGCCTTCGATTTTTTGCTTGCATGATGATTGATTGCCTAGTATAGCTCGCTTATTATTAGTATAGCTTTTATTGCTCCTCTAGCCTCTTGATTAAATTTCGAGGACAGAATTCTTTTAAGGAGGGTAGAGTTGTAATACCTATGGTTCGTATTACGTATTATTGGAATACGTGTACGTATTTTATCTTATATTGCATGATTTCCTTGCTTAGTTTCCTCCCTAAGCTTGGTTTATTCTTGGTTCGGGTTGGCTTCGTTCGATTTGGGATTGTTATTGGTTCATCATGAACTAAGGGGTGAACCCCTACCTACCACCACCACTACCATTTATTAACCCTTCTCTTTCTCTCTCTTCATTTATCATCTTCTCCACCATTACTTTCTTACCTACCAGAGAGGGGAGAGAGAGGTCTAGGCAAGTGCAACTTGCTTCATGGAGGAACTCTAATTTTATTGCTTCATTCTCTTCCTTACAGTATTTTAACTTACTTTAGAACTTGGCATTTTCACTTTCCATGGCTAGATTCTTCTAGATCTAAGTTTACTTTATTTTCGGATTTCTTGGGTTTTGATCTACTTAATCCTGTTATTTCAGAGTTTTGATGGTTCTATGTTATAAAATTTGTTCTACCCCATTTTGATCTATGGAAGTTCGGATTTGACTCCGGATGATAGAGTTATGCAGCTTGGAAGCCATGGCTTATGGTGTACTTCTTCTCGAAAATTTGGAGAAGAAGCACAGTCCCGAGCAGCATGGTAGCACTTGACCGCATGAACATTCATGCGGCAAGTCAGTTCCAATCGCATACACTATTGCCTTGACTTGACCGCATGACAAGTTCATGCGACAAGTATTCCTTCTAGCCGCATAAGTCCTTCTTACTTAACCACATGACTGAGGCCCAGTTCTTCCTGACCGCATGGGACTCCGCCCACTCTGAGCCGCATGAACTCAACACTCGCGAGCCGCATAAACCACAGTCTCCCAGCCGCATGGGTTTGCTTCCCTTGACCGCATATGCGCCCATTATTCCTAGCCGCATGAACTTGCTTCCTTCCAGCCGCATGAAGCCACTCTTCCGCTGGCCGCATGAGGCCCAACATCTTGGAGCCGCATGCGCCCTTGCACTTCCAGCCGCATGCACCCTTACACTTCCAGCCGCATGCGCCCCCTTGTCTTGGCCGCATGAGATCCAGTGACCCTGGCCGCATGCGTTCTCCTAATTGGGCCGCATGTGTCTTACCCTTTCATGGCCGCATATGCCTGAGCCGCATGACTTCCACTAGCCCTGTGTACTATTTATCCTTATTTGCCCATGTTTTGTAACTCCTTTATGGTATATTTTACACCCATTTTATATCCTTACGTCTTTTGTCATGAACTTGATAATCACAGATTTATGTAATATGTTTGGAATGATAACTGAGCCTGACACGATAGTGATCGTAGAGGTGCACTCTTGACAAGTAACCTGACATGACCTGATAGTGGCCCGTCATGGCGCACTCCTGACTAGTACACTTGACCTGATAACCTGACATGATATATCTTGAAAGCTGTTGCAACGGCTACCTGACATGACATGACCTGACAAGAAAAATTACCTGGACACCGTGGGCGATTGTGCTTGTATAAATAAACCAGTCCTGTCTTGCATCATGTCTAGGATGGGACTCCTGAGTACCACGGTCAGGAGTACCTACTAAAATGGACTAAGGCTATAACTAGATTAATACAGTAGTCATGAAGAGATTTTCCAGCTACAGGCAATCCCGTTACCTGGGCACGCCTTGGGATCTGTAGCCCGTCGAGTAGGGCAATTTCCAGCACACTGTCATGTGTTGCACCCTTCAAGCTACCTAAGGGTACATTCGTTTCCTGGACGATGTACCCACCTGAATTCAACTCTAAATTCTTTAACCCGGGTAACCTGGATGGTCTGCAGGGCTTGTGGCTGTGGAATAATCTCACTGTATCTTGTTAGTAATTAGGCTTGTGACAACCCTAGTTAGTTAAAGTATCAAGCCGTAATTCTTGCTTGGCCGTGAAATGATTGGATGGAGTCTAACCAGTCTAGTCTTGCCCTGATCCTGTTCCAGATTACTGCATGACCAGAATGCTTGTATTTATTTTGTCGATAAATGGTGAGAATTCCAAGTTCTGTTCAGACGAAGGGTTACAATCCCGGTCCTTGTTTGGTTTACGGGTTGTAACCTGGTTATCTGAATAGTTCCATGGTTATCTCGTCGTATATCACCTAGATATGTTTTCTTTATTTACCAGTTCTTACTATTTATTTATTTATTCTCTTGTGCTGATTGCTGGTTTTAGTTCCTAAGTGAAGCTTCCTTTGTGGTACTTGCTCTTTCTGGGGTCTGACCCAGCTGGTTTTGTGTTGCCAGATTTCGGAGCAGCTCCAGAGGATCTACCGACCTTCCAGCCAGATGGTGGCCACTAGACGGAACCCTGGCAACGAGTGGGTTTATTTTTGATCTCCCACTTTATTGTAAAAATATTCTTTTGAGGCGTTTAGCCGACGAGCACCTGTTTAGCTCAATTGCTCTTTTACTTACTGTCTGCCTACGGGCTGTAACATGATTGACAGATCTTAGGGTTGATCGTATGACTAAAACTCTTGCTAGTCCTGACATTTTGTAACGACTAGCTTCATGATCAGCTGAATATGTAATGTTTGGGACGCCTTACTATTGTATATTTAATGATCATACTTCTTGTACTTACTTGCTTGTGATTGAGACACTAGGCTTGTTCATGACCTTAAGAGACTGTTGGCTTGTAGTTAAACCCTCATGTATCTAGACAGCCGTGACCGTATAGCGAGATGGATTCCATTTCATATACGTAGCAGGCTATGTCTGCCCCCGCTCTCCAGTATTCTGGTTCTGGGACGTGACACTGGGGTGAGTATGGTCGGAAGAAAGAGAAAGATGAGAGAGTTTTGAGGGGGGCGGCTGAGAGAGAGTGGAGTGAGGGTTGGGGTTTGGGTTAGGTTAGAGGAAGGTAGATATAGGAAAAAATAATAATAATAATAATAATAATAAAATGATAGTAACAATAGTAGCAAGAATAATAATATGAAATAATTCACCCTCAAGAAAATATCAATAAAATTTTAACAATACCCAAATTTAAATTTTCCAAAATACAAATACTACAGTCAGATACCTATTTCAAAAATAGGGATTTTGACACAAGTCGTCAACGACATCTATCCTAATGCAAAATGGACAGTTACTGTGGGGAATGCTCAACCCTAAACACATATAATGTTGCGATTTTGGGGATTGTTGGTGCTCTTGCTCCTTGACATGGAGAGAGCTTGCTCTCAACATGCCTAGTAAAGTTTATTCCCAAACGGAAAGTGCACCATGAGTTATCTCAACATATATACTTGTATGTGTTGTTGGGACATGCACATGGGGTGGTGACCCTAAGGAGGGAACCATGTGGGTGATTTTACTAGGAGGTAAGGATAAGGCTCAAGTTAAGCATTCATGACTTGCTCTCAACATGTCTAGTAAAGTTTAGTCCCAAACAGAAAGTGCACCATGAGTTATCTCAACATATATACTTGTATGTGTTGTTGGATATGCACATGGGGTGGTGACCCTAAGGAGGGAACCATGTGGATGATTTTACTAGGAGGTAAGGATAAGGCTCAAAGTTAAGCATTCATGCTTTTTGTTTTGGAAAATTAATTTCCATTGGAGCTAAGTCCGTAGGGGTTTAGCGACTTGGACTCGGGCTCGGACTCGGGCTCATAGGCTTATGAGGGTATGTGACGTTTTGTTGGTGCACTTTGCACTTAGCACGTCAGCAAGTCGTTAGGCGATATTGCGCTTAAGTTGAGCTCGTTGCGCGGCCCAGTTGCGCCTGGTGCACGCATGCGGGGTGCGCGGTTTGCGCTGGGTTGCACAGTTGTGGGGGTGTGTGTGGTGCGCGGCGCGCCGGTTGCACCAGCTCGTACAGGTTGCACCAGTTGCCGACAGCTCGCACAGGTTGTGCTGGTTGTGCGTGTACGCAAGTACGCTGTTTGCGCTGATGGCACGTGCGCAACCCGTTCAAAAGCGCAATACGCGCAGATGTGGCTGTCCATGTTCTGACTAATTCGTACGTGCGATAACTGGTCTTGAAATTTCAGATCTGACATCAAGTCGTTGCGCACATCTTGGATCTGGGTGGTTACAGGAGTGGCTACATAAATCAGGGCCTCTATTCTCTCAAGAGAGACTTCTTAGACTTCAGAAAAAAAAAAGATTTTCGGAGAGAGAAGAGCGAGCTGCTGCGCACCTTGTTCCTCTCGCGCAACTGGAGTTCTGTTCTTGTCTTTCTGAGCAGTCCATCTTAGAGCAGATTACCAGAGCATTCCAGAGTCTTTTGAACTTGCTGGTTCCTGTGTAGTGACCCGCTCCGCCCTAGCGGAACGCCGATTCCAAATGGCGTGTGCAACGACTCAAAACGAGCCGTCGACCCGAAGAGTTGCTTCGACCCGATGAAGTATCGATGCGAATCGATGTAAGACTTGTATTGGCCCGACAAGATGGATCCAGGCTTAGACATTCAAAGGCGCGCTCGGAGTATCGCTCGGCCGATGCGAACATCGCTAAGGTGGGTGGCTCCGATGAACCCGTCTGTGCTTAGCCTAGACACATAACAATGCGGACACATTCACGAGAATCGCTAGGCGATAACATCTTGCATGCTAATAAATGACTCAACGCACCTAGCTAGGGAATAATCCTATCTTGCATGCTTGTTTAGAACATGGAAAACTCGACAATTATAGAAACGCTCGCACCGCGCTCTACGCTCGTGCTAAGGCACAAGCTCACGTTTATGTCCCTTTGCGTTCAAACAATGAAACAATGAATGGTTTACAACAATGAAACGGAAAGACTATCAACATAGTCGCTCCGAGTAGAGTTTAGCAACATTGAAAGGCTATGGGACCGATGGGTCGCCAAGGCGACTCCCACACTGGGAGTTGCGTAATGCGTGAATGAATGGATCAACAAATGAACGAACGAATGAATGATAATGAATGAATCGATGAATCAAATGAACAAGTGAAAGAAAGAAAGAAAAGAAAGAACACGTGAAAGATAAGACATGGAAGACGCTATCGACAGGTATGACGGGCACGTGCAACGGGGCTCGCTACCCGCGCTGTACGGACGCCAACCTGGTCGATAACGCATTATGGCTATGGGTTAGCCTACGGCTCAGAGATAGCCGCTAAGTTAAAATGACAAGACAATATGAAATGGTCGTGGACAAACGGCACGGGCGATGGGGTGGAATACCGTGGCCGTCGTGTGGAAGGATTCTGCGGCACGGGCGTTGGAGGGGTAAACCGTGGCCGGCCTAGGCGGAATCAACGGCGCTTACGGGCTGCTTGGGTGCGGGCTTGGGCACCAAGAGACGTAAGTAGGAGGGTATATTCAAGAGACTTAACGGGGTGTACCAGCCATCACCCTACGCTAAGTTGAGAATTGCCACAGGGGAATGTCCTAAATGGCTTGTGAAGCCAGCGACCCGTGCATGTAGATTAAGTGGACTATGCTGGTGGCAATCCACGTGCAAGTTCTTGCATTGAAATCAAAGTAGTCTAAGTTAACTGAAT
Organism: Iris pallida; assembly: GCA_029216955.1. Lineage (NCBI taxonomy): Eukaryota > Viridiplantae > Streptophyta > Magnoliopsida > Asparagales > Iridaceae > Iris > Iris pallida. The sequence continues at coordinate 2,156,631 of JANAVB010023600.1, forward strand.
GAAATGGTTCCTGAACATGCTTGAAATATAACACTCAGAACATGCTTGAAATGTAACATGCTGAACATGCTCGATATGTAACACTCCTAAACGTGCTTGAATATAATATTCGGAACATGCTTGAATTGTAACACTTTAAAACGTGCCTACGACGTGCTAGAACATGCCCACGACGTGCTAGAATCCCGAGACATGGACACACACTTGATATTGAATGCGTACATGAATCGTGTTAGTTATTATTCATGAATTGTGGTTTAACTTGGTTTACCTTGAACAGGGAAGGCCGGACGGTAAGTATGGGTAAGTCGTACATGTATTTCCATGCGACACTCGAGTTCGGTAACACGAGATAGGCTATGCAATATGCCATGAAATTGATCCTAAGGCAAGATTAGAAAGACAATGAATGATAGAGATGCACAAAAGATTATAGAACGTGTTTGGTAATGATGGCATTGTGGGCGAGCCAGCCTCCCCCCAGTGTATAACAATGTACTGATAACCCCACAATATGCTTGCAGGATAGCAGGAGACGCCGGCGGGTGCGGAGCTTCCATCGAACGTGTCAAGGCGCGGAGCCAACTCTGGAGCCTTGGAACGTTGCAAGAAGCTGAAGCACCCTATACAGGACATAATGTATCAGAACATCGCCATGTATCATTCCATGTTGTAAGCCACTTGGCACGCCTTTTATGTTTCAGAGAGAGAGCTTGAGCGATTTGTAATATCGGCCTAGCGCCGCTTGTAAACTTCTTGAAATTCAATAAAGAGATTTGGATTCGCTTCTACTTGTGTTCATTTTTACTTCCGCTGCAAATGGGGACACTCTGTGCGACTCTGTGGCCTAGACTCAAATCGGCCGTTTCTGGACTTGGCCTTGCACGGGCGCAATCTAGGCCCGTGCGGCATCACGCCTTAGCGAGGACGATCGCTCCTACGGGAGCGGGGCGTGACAGATTGGTATCAGAGCACGGCTTTACGTCCTTGGACATCAATTCGATTTTCTCAGTTTTGAAAGCTCGTTGTTGGAAAAAGAAGTGTACGCTCTCTCTCATTGTGCCTTGGGATGTTCCATACAATAAGTCTAATATTTTCAAAAGCTCGTACAAGTACTCGGTTGAACGGGATCAATAGGCGAAGGCCTTTGTGCCACTACGACGGACTTGAGTTGGAAGGAGCCAATGTTAAAAGTTAGCAAACGTAAGGCGTGTTTGAATGAGCTTACGCTGACGATAGCAAACAAGTACACGAGACTGAAGTATAGTTCGAACGGGATGGTCATGCATGCAGCCTTTTGGCTAAGTAGTGCGGAGTATCGCGCACCTAGACCCTTTGGTGCAAACGAGTTGTGAACGAGAATGAGTCGTGCAAACTTGAATGTAGTCCGTGCGGGATGGTTAAGCGGTACAACTTAGTCCGCGTGTCGCGCACCTCGACTCTTGGGTGCAATCGGGTTGCGAGCGATATCAAGTATCGCTCGATCGAGAACGGAGATACACTTTGAGTGATATCGATAGGAACGCTATCGAGTTAACGCTTAGGCGTACGCGAATGATTGACTTAGATTTTGAGGACTCGTGTGAACGACTTAGTACGTCGAGACGACGTAAGCGACTACGCTAGAGATTCGTCGAACGAATCTGAAGGACGTCTTAGCGCATGACGCGAACGTGATTGAGGACTAGATCGTATGGCTTAAACCCGAGTGGTGTATGTGATAGCTCGGAGAAGAATAAGAATGAGTGTCAACGACTAGTCGAGTGGCTCGAACCCTGAGTGGTGTATGGACGTTATAGAAATTGTTCGAGCGAGACTAAAGGATTAACGGATAGAACGAGTATGTCGGCGAAGCGATGCAATCGCGCAAAGCTCTAGAACGTGTCACGCTTAGTTGGCCGTGACTTTAAAAGTCCCGAACGAGATATCGCTGGACAACTTGTGAATGGGTAACGCATGTTAGAAAATGACTCGGAACGATGAATGGAAATAAATGGTCTTGATCGAGGAAACTTAGAGGATCGCACGTACGATTTCGGATTGATACAAATGAAATATGACTTGAATTTTGAACAACAATCTTGAAATGAGCTAGAGGAATAGCTGATGAACTTGATCTTGAATATTAAATGAAATTGTGGAATATCCAACTCGGACAACGGCATCGTCGCATGACTCGAAATTGGTTGCAAAGGAAGATCGTCGGGTTACGCATATCGTCGATGGTATTGAGGCGTATCAAAGATCGATATGAGATAACTCGGGGTACTCTGACTCGGCGAATGACGATCGTGCAAATGTCATTGTTCCGTTGATGCTATACTCGGGGTATTAAAACGTGTCAAGAAAATATAGACGTGACTCGAGGATTTCTGGTTGAATGAATGACGGTCGGACTGTCGAATAGAGATCGCGGCTTGAATGAAAATGAAGTGTTTGGATTTCTTCGACGAAAACCCCAACGTCGACATTCTTGTCTTATGCGAGTGCAACCCTCCTCGCACATGCGTCGCGCCGATTAGGGCGATCACACCGCGTGAGCGCTAGTATGGTGATTCATACAGCGGGGGTGATTGAACTAGCATGGCGTGGCAGTCTGTGTGCTTCGACTTGTGGTTTGATGCGAAGGTGACTTGAGAATGATTCGGTGTGCTTGAATGATGAAGTTTGAGGATTGAGTAGGTCCAATCCGCGTATCGAGAATGAATCAGTCTAGACGTAAGCAAGAGTTACGCCCCGATGAGAATGATTATTCCGCGGGAGCGTTGCATGGTGATTCATGAACCACCGTGGATAATCGGACTCGCGTGAGATTGGGGCGCAACGTATTGTCGAGCTAGATGATCCCGTGATCGAATACATGAATTGGTTAGAATTGGTGATCTGAATGGATTCAAATTCGTTGCGCCGCGCAACGAATGTCTTGATGCGAACTAGGTGATCGTGCTCGATGTTTAGAAATCTGAGTGACGCGAGCTTGGATAGAAAATCCTGTACTACCGACTTTGGTTTGACCCTAGGATTGGGGTCAGTGTTGGCATTATTGTTGGGGAACTATGATTCCAATCCTGACATTGACTTAGCCTCGAAAAGATGGCCTAGCGGTTAGGCGAGATGCCCCTGTTTCATGTGTTAGCAATCAAAAGATTGATCTTGAGGATTGGCATGGATGGATAGCATGAACCACGAATGTAGGAAACCCTACTCACGAGACTCGGCTGACATGCATATATTTCAGGGACGCCTGGGTATGTGCACGATGTGACTCGAGTGAGAATGACAATTCTCTATCATGCGGCTTAGCTGAATGCATGTATTTTGGGGACGCTTGAAATGCGTGCATGATCCAGCCAAGTGATGCGATGAGTTCTAGCACGACTTGGGGAGTAACAAGTGTCGTGAACGTGAAATCGTGCTAGTAAAAGTTGGTACAACGAATTGAACCATTGATAGGAAGTTATGCTCGACGATAGTGCAATACTTGGTCGACCCCGCTAAGAAGAAATCATACTGATTTCATGAACGAGAATGCTTGAGAAGCGAGTCGGGTTATCTCGATGACCGAGATGAACGAAAAGTGAATTTGCCTCAGCCTTCGACCCGCACATTTGACGAATTACAACGTGCCTCGTGAAACCATCTTCGTCCCATGACACGGAGAAATAACAACCAAGATGAAGAAATACTCGAATTGAATAAGTACAATCAACTCTAAAATGAATGAAAGGCTATTCGATAAAATCGACCCAACGCGTGCGACACGGAACTTAGAAAAATATCAAATATGGTTCGATGTCGTCGAACGATAGGGCCCCTCGATGAAATTGTCTAAGAAACACGAAAACACGAGTTAAGGAATGGTAGGATGACCTGCACTCAGAAAGTCTCGAGGACGAGACTTATTTTGAGTGGTGTATTATGTAGTGACCCGCTCCGCCCTAGCGGAACGCCGATTTCAAATGGCGTGTGCAACGACTCAAAACGAGCCGTCGACCCGAAGAGTTGCTGCTTCGACCCGATGAAGTATCGATGCGAATCGATGCAAGACTTGTATTGGCCCGACAAGATGGATCCAGGCTTAGACATTCAAAGGCGCGCTCGGAGTATCGCTCGGCCGATGCGAACATCGCTAAGGTGGGTGGCTCCGATGAACCCGTCTGTGCTTAGCCTAGACACATAACAATGCGGACACATTCACGAGAATCGCTAGGCGATAACATCTTGCATGCTAATAAATGACTCAACGCACCTAGCTAAGGGAATAATTCCATCTTGCAGGCTTGTTTAGAACATGGAAAGAACTCGACAATTATAGAAACGCTCGCACCGCGCTCTACGCTCGTGCTAAGGCACAAGCTCACGTTTATGTCCCTTTGCGTTCAAACAATGAAACAATGAATGGTTTACAACAATGAAACGGAAAGACTATCACATAGTCGCTCCGAGTAGAGTTTAGCAACATTGAAAGGCTATGGGACCGATGGGTCGCCAAGGCGACTCCCCACTGGGAGTTGCGTAATGCGTGAATGAATGGATCAACAAATGAACGAACGAATGAATGAATGAATACATGAATGAATCGATGAATCAAATGAACAAGTGAAAGAAAGAAAGAAAGAAAACACGTGAAAGATAAGACATGGAAGACGCTATCGACAGGTATGACGGGCACGTGCAACGGGGCTCGCTACCCGCGCTGTACGGACGCCAACCTGGTCGATAACGCATTATGGCTAAGGGTTAGCCTACGGCTCAGAGATAGCCGCTAAGTTAAAATGACAAGACAATACGAAATGGTCGTGGACAAACGGCACGGGCGATGGAGGGGAATACCGTGGCCGTCGTGTGGAAGGATTCTGCGGCACGGGCGTTGGGGGGGTAAACCGTGGCCGGCCTAGGCGGAATCAACGGCGCTTACGGGCTGCTTGGGTGCGGGCTTGGGCACCAAGAGACGTAAGTAGGAGGGTATATTCAAGAGACTTAACGGGGTGTACCAGCCATCACCCTACGCTAAGTTGAGAATTGCCACAGGGGAATGTCCTAAATGGCTTGTGAAGCCAGCGACCCGTGCATGTAGATTAAGTGGACTATGCTGGTGGCAATCCACGTGCAAGTTCTTGCATTGAAATCAAAGTAGTCTAAGTTAACTGAATGAAATGGTTCCTGAACATGCTTGAAATATAACACTCAGAACATGCTTGAAATGTAACATGCTGAACATGCTCGATATGTAACACTCCTAAACGTGCTTGAATATAATATCCGGAACATGCTTGAATTGTAACACTTTAAAACGTGCCTACGACGTGCTAGAACATGCCCACGACGTGCTAGAATCCCGAGACATGGACACACACTTGATATTGAATACGTACATGAATCGTGTTATGTTTTATTCATGAATTGTGGTTTAACTTGGTTTACCTTGAACAGGGAAGGCCGGACGGTGTATGGGTAAGTCGTACATGTATTTCCATGCGACACTCGAGTTCGGTAACACGAGATAGGCTATGCAATATGCCATGAAATTGATCCTAAGGCAAGATTAGAAAGACAATGAATGATAGAGATGCACAAAAGATTATAGAACGTGTTTGGTAATGATGGCATTGTGGGCGAGCCAGCCTCCCCACCAGTGCATAACAATGTACTGATAACCCCACAGTATGCTTGCAGGATAGCAGGAGACGCCGGCGGGTGCGGAGCTTCCATCGAACGTGTCAAGGCGCGGAGCCAACTCTGGGACCTTGGAACGTTGCAAGAAGCTGAAGCACCCTATACAGGACATAATGTATCGGAACATCGCCATGTATCATTCCATGTTGTAAGCCACTTGGCACGCCTTTTATGTTTCAGAGAGAGAGCTTGAGCGATTTGTAATATCGGCCTAGCGCCGCTTGTAAACTTCTTGAAATTCAATAAAGAGATTTGGATTCGCTTCTACTTGTGTTCATTTTTACTTCCGCTGCAAATGGGGACACTCTGTGCGACTCTGTGGCCTAGACTCAAATCGGCCGTTTCTGGACTTGGCCTTGCACGCGCAATCTAGGCCCGTGCGGCATCACGCCTTAGCGAGGACGATCGCTCCTACGGAGCGGGCGTGACATCCTGGAAGCTGACCATGTGGGCGGATCTAGCTTTGAGCACTGGTGTTCTTGACACCCCAGCAGGCCACCACCTTCCATCTATCGCATGTCATCTTCGCTGCTGCCTTTAGCATTTCGATTAGTACATTCTGTTTAGAAGTACTGATGTCGTTTGCTACTATTGCGAAATCTTTATAGATTATCGTAACTCAGAATCCTCAGGATCTCTGCTACGCAACTTCCTTGAATTGTTGCGTTGAAAAGTTGTTTTTACAATTGTTTCATTCTCTCAGTTTTTCGTCGAAAATTGTGCCCCGGTTCTAACATATATGTATGGTATGTATAAGAGCCTGCCAAATTATATATTATGGGAATTTTTATTCTATTTAATATGTGTTTAGTAAATATGCATTTCTTGTCAATAAAGAAAATACAAATACAAGCATATTAAAATTTTAATTAATTATGTGATCAAGGAATCTAAACAAGAATTATACACTCAATCAGATATATGGATTGATCGAATATAATTGGAAATCTAAATTGAATTCATAAAAATCTAAATCAATATAAAAATTCAATTGATTTTTTTTAATTTAAGTAAGTTTTTTGAAACTTTTTACGAGGAAGAAGCATTATATGAATTATATGAACATGTGTATATATAGTATATAGACAGGATAGGAGAAAATAAGATTACTATTTTGAGTTAGTTATGATTTTACAAACATCCGATATATTCCTAATATTCTTAGTTTTAGCTATAAATAGAGGAGCGCAAAACCTAGGGTTCTTGACAACAGCATCAAGTATCAACATCCAATTCTAAAGAGAGGCCAGAAAAAAATAGAAGGAATTAACAAGTAAGTATTTTATCTAAATATCTACTCTTATTAATATTTATGTAGTATTAGTATCTTCTTCTTCGTGTCATTTTCATTGATATCAATCCTACTTACTTACCAAGTCACTTTTTGTCATGATTTTTTACTTTTTGTCATGATTTATTTCATGGTTTTCACATTAATTCTCAAGTTATTTTTTGTTTTAAAATAAATAATATCATTTCTAGAAGGAAGAAGGAATTCTAAATAAATAAATAAATATAATGTGTTAAAGGAAGTATGTATGTAGAGTAGTTGGACTTGGATTGAATGTAATAGTTGATTAACGCAAAACTTCTTTCCTAGAAAGTGCAACCTGTTTTCAAAAAAAAAAAGGTGATAGTTTAGAATAGGTTAATTGCATTGACTATCATATGTTTTATATTTATTGTACGGACCACTCCTGCTTTAAAACTAATTACACGAACATCCCCCCATAGTTTTTATTTTCTATAGAAACTAATAACATTGACCACCCCTATGGTTAATAAATTTACAAAGGAGAGGGGTGGTCAGTGTAATTATTTTCGGAATAGGGTAGTCCTTGTAATATTCAAAAATATAGGGAAGATCAGTGTAACCTTTAAAAATATCATCTTTCAATTGCTTTTAATTTGTTTTATCTTTCCTGTTTAAGCGCAATAGAGTTTAAGTTATGGTTACAGGTAAGCGCTCGGGTTGTTCGTTTCAATCGACCGAAATAGTCAATACACCTAAATTCTAAAATTCAAATTAATCGTCAAAATCGAAACAGAACCGAATAGCCATTCGGTTCATGGGATCGGATTCAAAATTTGGATCGTGTTAAATTATATTAAAAGTATAATTTTTTATACGCAAAGTTGTTGAATTCTAAGTTGCCATAAAGTTGAACTAGTTATTAAATTATCAAAGTTGCACTTCAAACACACATAGAATTGTAAGTTTTTAAAATATGCAAATTTTAATCACAAAATATGCATTAAATTAATGATATTTGCATATTTGTAAGTCTTATTTAGTTTTCAGTTTTGGATCGAAATCCATAACCGGAACCGAATAAGTAATTTTAGTATTTTCAAAATTGGAACATAGCTAAAAAAATTTGAAACCAAACCGAATCTCTTGTTAGTTTTATTTTTTCAGTCCAAAATCTAATAATGTTCACCTCTAGTTATAGTAGCATGGTGAAGATGTTTCGTCACAAAATACTTAAAGGCAAGTTATAGCAGCATATTGAAGATGTTTCATCACTGTGGAAGAAGTAGCTTCCACTTATCTGTTTGGAGCGTTTCTGAGCTTACGAAGATCCGAGGTGAACTTCCAAAATAAAACTCTCATACATAATATAAAAAAATAATAATAAAGAAAAAATAAAAATAAAATGTCTCCACTAGTGTGCTAATCTAATGTAATACCACAACACCACAATAGTAAAAAAATTAACCACGACATCACAGTAGTAAAGAAAATTAAGGAGAGATGAATTAGGAGAAATTAAAGGGAGAAATAAATTACAAGTCCTTTACTATTTTATTGCCGATTTTTTGTAACTAAATATCGAACATACAGAAACTTCTTACCAGAAGTTCTTAATTCAATCCTCAGCTCTTCATAAAGTACAAAAATTAATTTTAGTTTTCACACAAAAAAAAGGAAACAAAAAAAACTTAAACCTACATCACCAAAGTAACGATATAAATACAAGAAGAAAAAAAAAAAGAATAAGTAATTTCTGTGTATTGCCATTAAATATGCTGATATGTACACATGGTATCTATAAGAGCCTGCCAAATTGTATATTATGGGAATTTCTATTCAATTTAATTTCCAAGTTCCATTAAAAGTCGGCCAATTTTTTCTTCATTTACAAAAATTCTGCCAGCTAGTTTATCTAAAATTTATTACTCTCTCAAAAAAAATTACAATAAAATAATGTTATGAAAATAAGCAATATCAAAATCTAAATAAACACGTGACCTAAGGAAATATAAACAAGTATAATCCCAATCTAATATACTATTAATCTAATTAAAAAAATTAAATTTAATTCATAATAAAATCTAAATTAATATAAACTAACTAAATTTTAATTTTAATTAAACTAATCTTATCTGATGAAGTTTTTGAAACTTTATAGGAACGTATCTATATAGATATGATGAAATCTAAATCAATATAAATAAGTTCAAACTCGATATCAGGGCCATAAAATTATATCATCAAACCCTAACCCTTAATTATATCATCAAACCCTAATCCTTAATTATAAGCCGGCCTCCTCACCAACAGGCACCAAGGAATCAATTACCTCTCCTTAGTTTTTTATTTAGCTGTTTAGTTTTCCCGATATCTTTTAATTTGTATTTTATTTTATATTTTGTTAATTCTTGCAGCATGCATTCCTAACCTCAAGATAATTTATATTTTTTATTGTTAATTTATATCTGGTAAATTATTTAGGTTTCGTTTGTACAATTAAAATAATATTCTTAAAGAATTATGTACTGTAAGGAATTCTGATCAAAGTACTCTAAACAATTCTGATCAAAGCAATGCTTGTAGTCGAAAATTTCGCTGCGGCAGGCAATCTCATCGAGTTCATGATACTATCAGCATTTTGATGACGAGTTGAAAGAATTTCATTGGTCATGCAAAATTGGAACATATGTCAAAGATTGAAAATATTCCATACATACAAAATTGGACATACCAAAAAAATAATTAATAAACCTTTAATTAATTCGGGTGACATGTACATGCCAAATCACTGCCCCATAAGCTAACATAGTATGTCAACAAAAGTGTCTCTATAGAATTTCTCAATTAAAAACTACTTCTTTATTATATATATATATATATAGATATATACATAAACTAAATATATATATCACATAAACTATATATATATACACATAATATATATATATATATATATATATATATATAATATATTATATATAATATATATATATATAATATATATATATATATATACAACTAAATTACAACTTCTTACCCCAACTATAAGTTGAAACATGATACGTACCAACTTAATATTCTCATTCAACGAATACTTTAACTTGATACATGGAAAAAAAGTAGATACTTGAAAAATATATATATATATAAAAGATAAAATTTGCACATCATTCCCATCCACTTTTAACTTAATACCCTAGTCAACCATCCCCTCAACTTTTAACTTAATACCCTCAACTTTTAACTTAATACCCTCGTCAACCATCCCCCCCCCCCCACATCCACCTACTACGGAGCTGCCCCACCACTGCCTCCACCATGACTGCTCTACCCCCCCCGTACAAGGCTGCACCCCCCCCCCCCTCCCCCCATGCAGCAGTGATGGCGGGGACAGCGCAGTGCGAGAGAGAGAGGGGGAGGACGGAGGGGAGATGTGAAAGAGGCAAGGATAATTTTGTCTTTATTTTTTTTAATTTTTTTTTTGACGTATCAAGTTGATGCATATCAAATTTAGGGGTATCAAGTTGAAAAACTCAAATAGTTGAGAGAATCAAGTTGCACTTTAGCCAAAAAAAAAATGAACTTCTTAATTATTCCCCTCTCTTCCTCTTATTATACATTTGTTGGATCTTAACTATATTTCATTTAAATCCCATTACCTCATTTACAAATTGTTTGTTATACCACATATCATTTACAATATTTTTACACATTATTTTACAGGTGTAATTATGGAAGATATTCAAAATTATGGTACAATGGATACTTCACCATTAAACGAACTTGAATTACGGTCGAAATTACCTACAGAATCTCATATCAGCCCATGGCTGGTCTTCTTTCATGACAACCGTCAAACGTTCTTCAGCATATCAGAAGATTCATTCTACGTTAGAAGTATAGATGATATGAAAAATCATCATGATTGTTGGCCAACTCCCCAAGGATGGGTGCTCATGAAGAAACCAAAATCACGCGAATGTTTCTTACTGAACCCTGCTTCTTTGGAGAAGATCGAGTTACAACCTTTTAAATGGGATCTAAGTAGATACTGCAAGTGCGTACTATCTTCACAGCCAGACGACCCCAACTTCATGGTTTTGATTGCAGGTTTTAATGATGGTTGCATGTACTTTTGTTGGCCTCGAGATTCTACAGGTAAGCAATATTGGAAGAGGAAGAGGCAGGAGAAGGGAGAACATTATATACTGGACGTATTAGCGCTTAATGGAGTATTCTATGTACATATCTCATCCTCGTTACGGTGGGCATTTGCTATGATTAGGTTTCTTCCTCATCTGACTATAATGGTTTTGGAACCAATAGCAATTCATTTTCCAGTTGGATTGATCCGCTGCCACAGAAGGTTCATGCTCGAATCTTGTGGGGATATTTTCAGCGTCAGATATTTTACTAATGGTGATGGGAAGAAAGTAACTCATGTCGAGGTTGAGAAGAGAAACCCTGCCAGCCGCACATGGAATGTAGCGGACGACATTGGAGGCAGAGTGTTCCTTTTAGGCGTTGATAAATTTGCAGCATGCATGGTGTAAGACTTATAGTCCAAGTTCAAGCACTTAGACTTCTAATATGAGATTTTTCAGAAAATTTGATATAGGACGAAATCAACCGAATGCTCACCCATGGCGCTTCAAAGTTATAATATCGAATGTTGTAAACCACCCTTATTTTACTAGGGAGTAAATTCATTCTCAAGCATCTAACTGTAATATTATTATTACTTCTTAGATTTATACTCGTTTCTGCCAATTAAATTCCTATTACTATATGAAATCCAATTACAAGTTATTATATATTTTCATAACACCTAATCCTAAATTCCTCATTGTCATTTCTATTAATGTGTAACCTCATCAACAGTTAACTTCTAGGCCTCGTTTGGTTCACGGATTCAAGGAAGTAGGGAAAGAAAGTTGTTCATTTCCTTTGTTTGGTAACCACAAACTTGAAAATTGGAGAAAATATGGTTCCACTCATGACCCATGGGATTGATTTTCCCTCCTCCTTTCCCAACATTTATTACAAAAGTTATGACAAAAGTAACCATGTGTTATTTCTTATTTTACCATTATGTTATTTTTTATAATGTTATTTTATTTTATATGTAAGGATATTATTGAAACATTGCTATATTTTTGCTTTCCTTTCTTACACCAACCAAACAACGGAAAGAAAATGTGACAGGAATCCTACTTTTACATTCCCACAGAAAATACAAAGGAATATGCATTTCCTTTCCGTGAACCAAACGAGGGCCTAGTCTATATATGTATATATAAACTTTTCCTAATCATTTCCGGTTTAACCTAAACTAATCATGGAATGCACCTATTCCCTAACAGTCCCTTATTGAGACACCCAACCAGCAGAAGCAGCAGCTCATGACTTAACCCACTATTTCCATACAAAAGAATTTCAGAAAATTTACTCTACCGATAAATATTTTAATCAAATTAGCTAAAATATAAGAAAATTAAAAATTTACAAAGGTTTTTTTTCCCGGTTTTTGTTTGATTTTGTTTTATTTGGTTTGATTTTGTTTGGATTATTTGTTTTAAATTAGCTTGGTTTAATCTTTTGGTTCCTTTCCTTATTTTGGTTTAATCTATAAGTTAATTTATTATTATCTATACAATAATAAAAAAAATCTATTAGTTAATAAATTTATATATATAAATTTGTATATTAACTATTAAATTCTGTTATTATCTATATTAGTTAATTTAGTATAAAAATATTTAAATATAGATAACAACAAAATACAAATAAATATACAATTCATTATCTATATTTAGTTATTTGTATTTTGTTGTTATCTATATTTATTTTTATACTAAATATTTAACTGTATCCTAATATTAATTTGTTCTGATAAATATACTAGTATAGATAATAACAAATTAATATATTAGGATACAGATAAATATATTAGTATAAAATAAATATAGACAGCAGCAAAATACAAATAACTATATACAAATAAATATACATACAAATTAATATATACAAATTAATTAGAACAAATTTTCTGTTTGAAAAAAAGACTCGTCATCATCCTAACGATAAATTTTTAATCAAATAGGGACGCTCCCATCTTTCTTTCGTTAGTTAACCCACCTTTTTCTACAAGGGATTGTAGTAATCCTTGAAAAAAGTCTTTATTAATTATTATATAGCATAGCATTAAGATTAAGTAGTAAACATTTACCCTAGGTCCCGTACCATACATGCAAACATAATAAATCAAACCAAACAAAGATAGTTAGCATAGATAGGAGTCTATCTCCGGTAAGCACCGGAGTAGATCTCCACTAAAAAAGATAAAGAACACCAGACATGACACTACAAAAATAACCCATTTTAGCGACGTCAAAATACGTCGCTAAATAAGGAAAATCCGTCAATAAAATAATTTGCGACGTATTTAGCGACGAAAATAGGGTGTCGCGTATAGGCATGTCGCATATGGCAATTTCGTCGCAGGACGTCGCTGTTTGCGACGGCGTGATCATTGTCGCAAGACGTCGCAAAATTAGCGACAGATAGCAACGTAAGGTTACGTCGCCAAAATAGCGACGTAGAGCGACCAGGTTGCGATGACATAAACTTTATGTACGCCGACATGACATGGCAGCCACGTGTGCACTTTAGCGACGCCTAGCGACAAATTTAGCGACGTCCGCTGACAGGTTGTCATTTTCCACGTCAGCATTTTAGCGACGTCTAGCGACGTTACGTCACTAGTTAGCGACGTATAGCGACGTGTCCTTTCCGTCGTTGTTCGTCGCGGAACGTCGCTATACGTCGCAGATATTATTAAAAAAAAATTAAAAAAATATAATTGGTATTTTTGTTATGTTGTGTCTGTGTTTACAGTGTGTGTGAAGTGCAGTGTTCGAACCATCAACAGTAATCGAAACTGTCGATGGTTCCGAATACTGCATTTCACATTCAATGTAAACACAGACACACATCATCACAAAAATACACATTATATTTTTTTAAAATTTCGTCAGCACCTTCTTTGTATATCAGATCATCGCTTATAACCCAGCGTAGGTATATTTGTCATCCCCGTCGCAGATATCACAAAGTAAATATCACAATAAAAATAGAAGCAGTGCAAAGTAAATATCACAGACACACATCTCACAAACATCAAATAGAGTCAAATAAAAATGGAAGATAAAAGTTTTCCACCAAGTGTATAAACGAAAGTGTACCAATAAACAATTTGCCCATAGGGCCAATACATGTACAAGTCATAAAAAATTAATGAAATCATCTGCGGACCCCTGCCGCGCAACTGGGATAGAATGTAGTCATACTGCTCCTGGGTGAGCTGCACCGTAGGGAGTAGGAGGCAGTGCAATGTCTGGAGTCGGCGCCGTCGATGGACCGGGAGGACGTATCTGCTCCAGCTCTCGTAGTCGCTCACCATAAAAGCAAGGGTACTCACCACCCTCTCAGTACTCGCCTCAAGCGAAGCCAAAACCTGAGTGAGTGAGGCAAACATGCTCCTCTGCAATCCCTCCAGCTCGACCTGTCTACGTTCTGTGCGCTGCGTAGACTCGATGAGCGTGTGCAAGCTGGCAGCTGTAGCCTGATGCAGACTCATCAGCTCCTGTATACTGCGCTCGACCGCATCAAATCGTCTAGTGACGATCGGAGGGTCGGATCGTCGCTCGACCGCATCAGAAATCTGCTGCTGCAACTCGCGACGCAGCTCCTCGATCTGACGACGAACATCCTCAGCTCGTGACGACGCCTGCGAAGCCGGAGACTGCGCACTGACAGAGGGGGCCCGATGACTCCGAAGCCAAATACGCGCGGTAGGATCCCGTACCGTAGTACGTACCCTTCTGAAGAACGCCAACGACGGTCATCCAGAGCTCGTCCGGCGATGGAGCTGTAGGCGGCTGGGAGGAAGTACCAGTCCCTCCCTCTGCTTGCGCACTAGCAGCAGCAGCAGCCGCATCCTCCTGTAGCCGAACAAACTCGGCCTAGAACATGTTTGCTAACGTGTAAGTGTTTGCTAAAGTCTATATTGATATCTATTTTCTATTTTTTAAATTATAGTAAATTAATATAAAGAATAGAACGTGCATATGCCTGCGTCGTCCTCTCGTCAATGAACTCCCCAGCCCTCCGATGGTGACCAGGAAGACGGTCACCATGTTCGGGTCCTCACCCTTTTTTACCTGTTAAAATATTATCTATTATTAGTATTAAACATTCTATCGAACTATATATAAATTAATGTCCGTCATAGGAAACGTATCAGACGACGAAAATGCTCCGTCATCGAAATGGAGCCACCACACCACTTATCGGCGCTCGACCGCGCCACCTTGGCCTTGTCAGACCGCTCCTGGTACTTGGGCTCGCTGAATCTAGCCTTCATCGCAGCCCACTGCTCTGGCGTAATCCAACCATGGATCGGCTGTCCGGAGCGATCACGACACTTCTGGTCGTGGATCGCATCATGGATGAGCTTGGCTGCGACGACAAAAAATTGGCCCTCGATCCTCGCCGCCCGTGTGGTGGATAGAAATAGGTCCTCTACAAGAAGTAAAATACAAAAGTTGTATAATATACACAAATGATTATTAAAATTTAAAAATAAACAAATTTTTTACCTTAAAGTGGACGAACCAAAAGGCCTTCCTATCTGCGGGAGCATCTGAGTAGTTAATCCAAGGCCCACCATAGTTCTGTCTCAGAAATACCCCCAGCTGTCTCTGTACTGCAGAAGGCCGATATCTGTACAATAATAATTTTCATGAATATATATGTACATATAATCATTTGAGAAATATATATTAATTAATTTACTTACTTCATAGGCCCGTCCGTCCAAATCTCCATACGCGTCTCGTCCGGGGGAGCGCATGGAGGGTCGCTCTCACCTCCTGCCTGGGCAGGATCAGTCTGATTGTCGTCCTCCATATGCTCGGCGTGGGCTCCCTCCATAGAGCCGTCGACAGGAGGAATGCTGGACGGGATCAGGGATGCTGGACACGTGTAATGTCCCAAATTCGCGATAAGTATTTAGTGTACATATACGTGTTTTGGACCCATATTTTATTCAGTCATGATTAGTTATCTTGGTTTATTTTGCATTGACTTGGTTTTATTGGCATTGATAGTTTAAATGGTTTTAATGGTTCATTGGTTTATTTTTGGATTAGTGAGGCTTGGTTTATTTCATGATTCAATTGGTTTAAATTGCTAAAGAGAGAGACTTTATTGGCCTTGACTTGGTTCACCTTGGTTTATCTTGGCTTGGTTTATTCCTAGGTTGGTTCGGCTTGGTTTGGTTTGCTTGGTTCATTATGAACCATAGGGGTGAACCCCCTACCTACCACCACCATCCCCATTTATTACCCCTTCTCCTTTCTCTCTCTTCATTACATCTCTTCTTCCTCATTTACTCCTCACCTACCAGAGGGAGAGAGGGGTCTAGGCAAGTGCAACTTGCTTCATGAAGGAACTCCAATTTTATTGCTTCATTCTCTTCCTTACAGCATTTTAACTTACTTTAGTACTTGGCATTTCTACTTTCTATGGCTAGATTCTTGTAGATCTAAGTTTATACTATTTTGGATTTCTTGGATTTTGATCTACTTAATCTTGTTATTATCAAGTTCTGATGGTTCCATGTTGTAGAGTATTTCGTTCTGCCCCATTTTGACCTATGGAAGTTCGGATTTGGACTCTGGATGAAAGGTTCATGGAGCTTGGGAGCCATGGCTTGAAGAGTTCTTCTCTTCGGAAGGATGGAGAAGAAGAACTGTTTACAGCCACATGAACTTAGCCGCATAGTCTTTATGCGGCAAGTTTCCTTCCTGACGCATAAGCCTTGCTGCACTGTTTAGTCGTATGGCCTATGGCGCAGGGACTAACTCCTCAGCCGCATGAAGGTTTAATCCTCGGCCGCATGAACTTTCAATCCCAACCACATGACTTAGGACCATTATTTTAGCCGTATGTGACTTAACTCGGGCCGCATGGATTTGATTGGTTCTTTAGCCGCATAAACCCCTGATTGAATCCTAGCCGCATGAAGACCCGCCATTTCCAGCCGCATTGGACTGAGCCGCATGCGCCCTGTTTTGCCCGGCCGCATGGGGACTAGTCCTTATCCAGCCGCATGAGTTGATCCTGCCGCATATTGTTCTCCAGCCGCATGAGCTAGTCTCTATCCTGACCGCATGAAAGATTATTTTTCTGGCCGCATAAGAGTTCACCCTTGGCCGCATGAGCCTAATCTACCTGAGCCGCATGGGCTCGATTTCTGACCCGCATTGATCCAGCCGCATGAGCCTAATCTTCCTGAGCCGCATGGCTCTCCAATAGCCCTGTGTACTATTATTTTATTACTATTTGCCCATGTCTTATAACCCCTTTATTGTATATTTTACGTCCATTTTATATCCTTACGCCTTTTGTCCTGAACTTGATTGACATGATTGAATGATAAACTGACATGACATGATAGTGGCCCGCCGTGGCGTACTCCTGACAAAGTACACTTGGCATGATAACCTGACCTGATATCTTGAATAGCTGTTGCGACGGCTACCTGACATGACCTGGCCCGTATAAGTAACCTGGACAACGTGGGCGATTGTGCTTTACAAATAATCCAGTCCTGTCTTGCATCATGTCTAGGAGGGGACTCCTGAGTACCACGGTCAGGAGTACCTACTGAAATGGACTAAGGTTAATGACTAGTATAATTCACTAGACATAAAGAGATGTTCTCCAGTTACAGGCGATCCCGTTATCCCGGCCGCAAATGTTTGGACTTATAGCCTGTCGACGAGTAGGGCACATTTCCAGCCCACTGTTATGTGGGGCACCCACCATTATCACTTAAATGATTGAACTCTATTGTCACTCTAATGTATTGTACTCTCTAAATTGTCACTATAATGTTCGCCTGGATAACCTGGATAGCTGCAGGGCCTGTGACTACTTGGAGCATCTCATTGCATCTTGCTAGTAACTAGGATTGTGATAACCCTAGTTAGTTAATGTAGAAAGCCGTAGGCAATGATTGGTCGTGATTGCTTGGATGAAGTCTAGTCCAGTATAGTATTGTCTAGAAGTAATTGATTGAAAGATTGTACCAGAATGATTGAATGATTGTCACTCCAGATTGTTACTATAACGACTGTACTCTATTGTCACTCTAGCGTATTGCACTCTTCATTATCACTTTTATCATTGTACTCTCTCCTTTTCACCTTAATGATTGGCATCTTTAGCAATAATCAGAGACTAAGTTCTGTTCAGGCGAAGGGTTACAATCTCGGTCCTTGTTTGGTTTAAGGATTGTAACCTGGCTTCCGGAATAGTACCTCGTCTTCTCTTCATATATTGTCCAGCTATATTTTATTTAGCATGATTCTCCAGTTATCATATGTCAATGATGCCTCACTTAATTATTTTCTCTGATTGGGATAAGTGCATTGGTAGTGCACAAACCAATCTGTGTTACTTATTTTGTTGTTTCTTACATATTGAATGATAATGATTTTGTTGGTTTTAGTTCTTAAGTGAAGCCTCCTTTGTGGCACTTACTC
>JANAVB010023600.1:2175186-2450186 GCA_029216955.1 Iris pallida
TTCTACGAACAAAATAAAATACTAGATGAAACTCTGAATTTCTGGAAAAATTATATGTTGAAGATCTCGGTGTCAGCTTTCCAAAACTTCAAACGGATCGCAAAACGGAGTTCGGGATTGCTCGGAATCTCGAAAACCGTGCGACGTGTTGATTTTTGGACAACCGACACTCAAATAATTCTTCAGAAATTCGAGATCAAAATACCAAAAATAAATTATATATCAGAAACCTAACCTCGATACGCTTCCAATAAAAAAAACGGCGCACAAAAGGACGTCTAGATCGACGGCAATCGCTCCGCGAAGTCGAAGAATCCCTATTGAACTCTCCACAAAAAGCTGCTGAAAGATAAGGGTTTTCGGAAAACCTAAAACTATATATATATATAGTGAGAGTCGGCTGGCTTGAGGCGGCTAAGGACACGTGGCGCTATCACACGCGCCCACCGCTAGATCCAAAGGCCACAGACTAAACAGAGCTCGACTCGGCTTGGGTCGGCTCCGAGTCTAACTCAGACTCGGATTGGCTCAGAGACCGAGTTCCCGCCCGCCCCTTTCACTGCCACGTGGGCCCGCCCACCCCGCGTTAGTGGCTGACGGTGGGCCCCCCCCCCCCCCCCCCGTCGGCTGACTGGATATATATTTGGAAAATTTTTTAAACACAAAATTAAATAAAAATTCAAGAAAAATCCTAAAAATTCCAAATAATCCCAGAAAATTTCTAAAAATTCCTAGAAATTCTAAAAAATATTTTAAGGGTTCTAGAGCCCAAATAAATTATTTGACCTAAAATACCTTCGGGTGCTCCCACAGAAAATCCTAGAAGCATAAGAAAATAATGAAACAATATATAATTATCTAAAAATCTTCAATAAATCCTGGAAATTCTAAAATGGTAAAATAATACTCTAGAGGCTAACTGGGGACCTTGGGACTACATATGACCTAATTTCCTTATATCTACCCTATAGACTTAGGCAAAATTCTTACGATCCAAAAAACATCCTAGTGAATAATTGATTTTAACTAAAATAAAAATAAAAAAAATCTCCAAAATAGAAAATAAATTCTAGGAACCCAAATGCTACAACCAAGCACGGTGTTGTAAGATATTGCAAGCTCTCAGTTAAAGCTTGTGCCATAGTGGATTAACATCGAGCAAGAGTACTCGAGACTGGATTAGTCCTCTCAGAGGGATACCAGTATATATCGCTGTGTCAACTGAGTTTGAATTCTCTATCTCTATTTACTGTCTCTTACATATCTGCCATAGTTTAAATTTTTAATTGGTGATTATTTTTCCGCTGCACACACGCACTCTATTCACCCCCCTCTAGAGGTGCTCAACGGTCCTACACATGTGAGTCACTGAATATCATAGCATGGTGAGAAAGTACTGAATGTAGAACAGAACAGGATATATGATAAGATAAGTAAATATAAAATGTGCCTTAAATTATTAGAGCGTTATGTGATCGGCTTGGGAAACATGATCAGGCTTTCCATCCGACCGGCTATGAATAATGTGTACAATAGAGCGGTAAGGTCGGTCACCATGGAAAGCTATGAACGATGTAGGGTAAGGCTTTACCCGTCTTGAGGCGAGGGTATAGCTATGAACAATGTGTACAATAGAACAATATAGGAATTTTGATCACACAACCACTAATAACTTCCCATCCCCGAATAGTATAAAAGATTCGAACATAACACATCATGACACGGAATTCAAAAGCAGGTGATCAGCCCACTCCCAAGTCCATGTCCATACAAGTACAAGTAACAAATCAAATCTTGTACCAATATACCAAGTAATCCGGGAACAACATCTCATGACAGGATCCGACATATACTAGTCCGTGAACTATCGTGTCTGGAAATTAAGTAAGACACTACAACTGAATCGGATATAGCAGATATCAAGACAATAAAAACTATCAGTGAATGTACTCGCCTGCTGTCCTGAGCTGTAGGGTATATCAATGCTCAGAATAGTAATCAGAGACCTAATAAATGAGATATTGCATGTTAATTTAGGTTTAACAAAGTTATGAATGATTTATAATGAATGATATGAAATCTAGGTTAAACTAGGTCTCACTGAGTCACACTAAGTCCTGTTAAGTCAATTTAGGTCAAATTAAGTTATATCAAGCTAAACTAGGTCAAACTGGGTCAAACCAGATCATACTGAGATAACCAAGGTCAAACAAGGTCACAGGAAGTCAATCCAAGTCAAACTAGGTCATTCTGGGTCAAGGGTTGACTTACAGTTGACTTTTGGTCGAAAAGTCAACTCTGGTCAACTCTGGTCAACCCTGGGTCAGACAAGTCAAATGTTTACTAACAGTTGATTTTCAGTCAACTGGTCAACTCTGGTTTGGTTTCGGTCAATTCTAAGTCAAGTGTTGACTTGAAGTTGACTTTTGGTCAAAAAGTCAACTCTTGGTCAACGGAGGTCAAGGCTAGTCTAAACTACCCTCATCTAGTCATTACCTACCAAGACAACCTATTTCTAACCCGACCTTAGAAGTCAAACTCAAAATCTTATCAGCACCCTATTACCCACATTTATCCTTTACAAGGTAAATACCAATACCTTGCCCATTACAAAGGAAACCCTTCTAGATCTCAGGATACTAGCCTAGGCTTCTTAGGGTAGCTAGACACTAACCTATCTAGTCATTACCAACCATAAAATCCAGGTATATAACCCATCCAGTCCATCTTATGGTCATGTTGGTAATCTCAACATTACCTTAAGTATCGTCATGATACGCAATGGTATCTTGAGATACCACACTCTATCTTCTATCCAACCTTCCTAGTTCACTCTCCCACACTTTTCTAGTGTCTAGGATAGCCATTCTAACTAGTCTACTAGGATACTAACCTAGTTAGGGCACTAACTTAACCAACTCACTACTACACTAACACAAACATCAAGCTAACACCAACACTAACTAATATCTAATACTAAATCTAACAAGCCTACCACAATACCTTAGCCTCTATTAATTCTCACATCATAACACAACTCAAGACCTATAGGACAAAGGGACTGATTTTGAATGGAAGGGTGGATGATGAATGATGTATAAAAGAATAGAAGAATGGATATATAATGAATAAAAGAATGAAGGGATGAAGTGGAGGAAATGAATGGTTGAAAGTGTGAATAAATGGGGCTTATATAGGACTGAATGTGGATGGGTTTGGGGCTGTTTTAGGAGTGCTAAGGCTGTCCATTATGGACTGAATTTGGACTGAATGTAGGGGTGAATATAGAGCTGAATATATGTGCAAACATGGGCTTATAGGTGGCTGAAATGGGCAGGTTTGTGGGCTGTTTTAAGGACTGTTTTAGGACAGCCATATGGCTGATTTTTGGGCTGAATTTGTGTGATATAGGGGTTGTTTTATAGGGCTGCTAGTAGACTAATTTAGGGGCTGTTTTGGGGTGTCAAGGGCTAGGCTCCTTAACTGCTGAATTCAGCAGCCCTTTCCCTCCTCCATTCTCTCAATCTCTCTCTCTAACTCTCTAACTCTCCTCTCTACTCCTCCCTTCACCACCACCTTCAACCATCCTCTAACACCACTACAACCTCCTTTCTATCACACTACAACCACCACATTCTCACCACAACAACCACACTCTACCTACACACACACACACACACACACACACACACACACACACACACACACACACACACACACACACACAGATATATATATATATATATATATATATATATATATATATATATATATATATATATATATATATATATATATATATAATACATTAAGATACCATTACATAGATATATAGACACACACACACATTACAATATATAAAGAGACTCACACACACACATATTAATATATATACACATATCTATCTCGCTCTATATATATATATACACATACACTAACATTTATACATATACAAAATATCCCGAAACCTATCCGAATACCCAAATCCTCTCAATTCTACCCACTAGGGCTTAGACACGTACCCCACACAATCAATCTAACTCGCGCACGCGAGCAAAAATGAGAAACAAGGCCCGAATGGCCAAATGGCCATTCTGGCGACTCCGGAGTGTCCGATTCGCGATACCGCGCGATACGGACACCAAACCTATCCGAAATCGACCCAAACTCTACCCACGAGTTCTAAATAATGATTAAAATATATTCTAAGTGCTAAGTTGTCGATTCTAGTGTCGGTGCAAAAAGTCACCCGTGCGTTAGAACCCGAAAACCTCGAAAAAGCCTATTTTATGATTTCTCGCAAAACGACCCCACGTATCCAAATATGGACACGTATCCAGTCTCATCTCACCCAAACTAATCTAATTAGGTCTAAATATGCTAGGGGCAACACCTAAACATGTCAATTTAGGGTTTTCTCCAAAATTGACACTAAACCTAGCCCGAAAGTTCCAAATTGAGTCCAATGGGTTCCAAACCTCTTCTAATGGGTTATCCTACACCTCGGACATCCTCTAATATGCAAATAATACTAATTAGGAGCAATTACAAGAGTTAGAGTTAGGGTTTACCTCTTGGGAGTTGGAATCCCAAGAAAAAGCCCCAAAATTGGTTCTTTTTGGGTCAAAGCCAAATCTAAGCTTCCAACCCCTCCATGCTAGGTTCTACCTAGATAAAAATCATAAATAAGAGATAAACAATAGTTAGCACCAAGATTAAAGAGAGATCTAGAGTATGGAAGAGAATTAGAAGAGACTTGACTTACTTGGAGCTTAAAATCCAAAGGGAAAAGAAGGAGTTTTTTTTGGTAGAATGAGAGAAATGAAGAGAAAGAGAGTTTTCTTGCAATGCGAAGAAGAGAGGGGGTGCTAGCTGCTGCCGGCCATATTTTAGAGAGTTGGGGGCATTTGGCAAGTTACCAAAATGCCCTCCAAGTCAAAGAAATGAGTGGTTTTGAGTTGGGGTCAAAATGGTAACTTGAAAAATCCTAATTTCGAGTTCTAAATCTAATTCTAATCCCTAGTCCCACTAAAATCAAATGGAATTAGTCAACT
Organism: Iris pallida; assembly: GCA_029216955.1. Taxonomy (NCBI): domain Eukaryota; kingdom Viridiplantae; phylum Streptophyta; class Magnoliopsida; order Asparagales; family Iridaceae; genus Iris; species Iris pallida. Next base: position 2,180,241 of record JANAVB010023600.1, read on the forward strand.
ATAAATATCTGGGTTTGGTAATAACATGTTGGTCGGGTCTAGTTGGGTCCAAAACTGATCCGGGTCGCTAGCACAAGTCGAAATGAGACAAAACTCAAACCCGATCAAATAAAACCCCAAAACACAATATTAATAAATAAATATTCACAAAAATATTAGAATATTAAAAATGACAAATTTGCCCTCAATTTTGAAAATTGGAGGTGACATGGCGACCACGGCGGAAATGGAGGCGGCGCTCGTGTGAGGGCGACGGAGGCCGAGTGAGAGAGGGAGAGAAAGTGAAGAGAGATGAGAGAGTGGGGCTGGGTGTAATACATGTGGTTCGTATTACGTATTATTGGAATACGTGTACGTATTTTATCTTGTATTGCATGATTTTCTTGCTTAGTTTCCTCTCTAAGCTTGGTTTATTCTTGGTTCGGGTTGGCTTGGTTCGGTTTGGGATTGCTATTGGTTCATCATGAACCAAGGGGTGAACCCCTACCTACCACCACCACTACCATTTATTAACCCTTCTCTTTCTCTCTCTTCATTTATCATCTTCTCCACCATTACTTCCTTACCTACCAGAGAGAGGGAGAGAGAGGTCTAGACAAGTGCAACTTGCTTCATGGAGGAACTCTAATTTCATTGCTTCATTCTTTTCCTTACAGCATTTTAACTTACTTTAGAACTTGGCATTTTCACTTTCCATGGCTAGATTCTTCTAGATCTAAGTTTACTTTATTTTCGGATTTCTTGGATTTTGATCTACTTAATCCTATTATTTCTGAGTTTTGATGGTTCTATGTTATAGAGAATTTCGTTCTACCCCATTTTGACCTATGGAAGTTCGGATTTGGACTTCGGATGATAGAGTTATGCAGCTTGGAAGCCATGGCTTATGGTGTACTTCTTCTCGGAAATTTGGAGAAGAAGCACAGTCCCGAGCCGCATGGTAGCACTTGACCGCATGAACATTCATGCGGCAAGTCAGTTCCAATCGCATACACTATTGCCTTGACTTGACCGCATGACAAGTTCATGCGGCAAGTATTCCTTCTAGCCGCATAAGTCCTTCTTACTTAACCGCATGATTGAGGCCCAGTTCTTCCTGACCGCATGGGACTCCGCCCACTCTGAGCCGCATGAACTCAACACTCATGAGCCGCATAAACCACAGTCTCCCAGCCGCATGGGTTTGCTTCCCTTGACCGCATATGCGCCCATTATTCCCTAGCCGCATGAACTTACTTCTCCCAGCCGCATGAAGCCCACTCTTCCGCTGGCCGCATGAGGCCCAACATCTTGGAGCCGCATGCGCCCTTGCACTTCCAGCCGCATGCACCCTTATACTTCCAGCCGCATGCGCCCCCTTGTCTTGGCCGCATGAGATCCAGTGACCCTGGCCGCATGCGTTCTCCTAATTGGGCCGCATGTGTCTTACCCTTTCATGACCGCATATGCCTGAGCCGCATGACTTCCACTAGCCCTGTGTACTATTATTTATCCTTATTTGCCCATGTTTTGTAACTCCTTTATGGTATATTTTACACCCATTTTATATCCTTACGCCTTTTGTCATGAACTTGATAATCACGAATTTATGTAATATGTTTGGAATGATAACTGAGCCTGACACGATAGCGACCGTAGAGGTGCACTCTTGACAAGTAACCTGACATGACCTGATAGTGGTCCGTCATGGCGCACTTCTGACTAGTACACTTGACCTGATAACCTGACATGATATATCTTGAACAGCTGTTGCGACGGCTACCTGACATGACATGACATGACAAGAATAAATTACCTGGACACCGTGGGCGATTGTGCTTGTATAAATAAACCAGTCCTGTCTTGCATCATGTCTAGGATGGTACTCCTGAGTACCACGGTCAGGAGTACCTACTAAAATGGACTAAGGCTAATAACTAGATTAATACAGTAGTCATGAAGAGATTTCCCAGCTACAGGCAATCCCGTTACCTGGGCACGCCTTGGGATCTGTAGCCTGCCGTCGAGTAGGGCACATTTCCAGCACATGTCATGTGTTGCACCCTTCAAGCTACCTAAGGGTACATTCGTTTCCTGGACGATGTACCCACCTGAATTCAACTCTAAATTCTTTAACCCGGGTAACCTGGATGGTCTGCAGGGCTTGTGGCTGTAGAATAATCTCACTGCATCTTGTTAGTAATTAGGCTTGTGACAACCCTAGTTAGTTAAAGTATCAAGCCGTAATTCTTGCTTGGCCGTGAAATGATTGGATGGAGTCTAACCAGTCTAGTCTTGCCCTGATCATGTTCCAGATTACTGCATGACCAGAATGCTTGTATTTATTTTGCCGATAAATGGTAAGAATTCCAAGTTCTGTTCAGACGAAGGGTTACAATCCCGGTCCTTGTTTGGTTTACGGGTTGTAACCTGGTTATCTGAATAGTTCCATGGTTATCTCGTCGTATATCACCTAGATATGTTTTCTTTATTTACCAGTTCTTACTATTTATTTATTTATTCTCTTGTGCTGATTGCTGATTTTAGTTCCTAAGTGAAGCTTCCTTTGTGGCACTTGCTCTTTCTGGGGTCTGACCCAGCTGGTTTTGTGTGGCCAGATTTCGGAGCAGCTCCAGAGGATCTACCGACCTTCCAGCCAGATGGTGGCCACTAGACGGAACCCTGGCAACGAGTGGATTTATTTTTGATCTCCCACTTTATTGTAAAAATATTCTTTTGAGGCGTTTAGACGACGAGCACATGTTTAGCTCGATTGCTCTTTTACTTACTGTCTGCCTACGGGCTGTAACATGATTGACAGATCCTAGGGTTGATCATGTATGACTAAAACTCTTGCTAGTCCTGACATTTTGTAACGACTAGCTTCATGATCAGCTGAATATGTAATATTTGGGACGCCTTACTATTGTATATTTAATGATCATATATCTTGTAACTTTTACTTACTTGCTTGTGATTGAGATACTAGGCTTGTTCATGACCTTAAGAGACTGTTGGCTTGTAGTTAAACCCTCATGTATATAGACAGCCGTGACCGTATAGCGAGATGGATTCCATTTCATATACGTAGCTGGCTATGTCTGCCCCCGCTCTCCAGTATTTTGGTTCTGGGGCGTGACATGGTTTAAGTGGTGGCCCATGCAGGTCTTGTAAATTAAGATATGTGAGGGTTTACTGAATAGATGTCTCAATCAATATTCTCCCTTGATCTCTGCTCGTATCTTCTGAATCCCTGGATTCTTGTCCTAATCATATGCTTGTATCATTGATCTGTCCTGGTCCTTCTTTATTATTTCCTATGTCGTCTTCTTCAGCGACATAGTACCTGACCCGGCCGATCAGCGAGGCGGAGCACCTCCTGCGGACCAGCAGCAACCTGGAGATCAAGCCCAGCATTCCGGGGTAGCCTCTAGAGTCGTACCTTCTGGCGGAGAGCCACCAGTCCAGCCAGTTCAGCCTGTAGAACCTGATAATGGCACTTTAGTAGGACTCGTCAGGAACTTGATAGCTTCTCAGGATCATAGAGGAGATGCCTTACACCAGGCAGTGACGGATGCTTTGGCCAAAGGCGTCATCAGGGTAACAGCACGGCCAATAGCTTCAAGCGCTTGAACCCTCCCTTCTTTGAGGGTAGTGAAGATGCTATCGCAACAGATGCTTGGCTTCAAGATACAGAGGTAATTCTAGAAGCAGCCAGGACTCCAAAGAATGAGAAGGTGGCCGTGGTGCGCTTGCAGTTATTGGATCTTGCCCGCAGCTGGTGGGCAGCGCAGGCCATTGGATTAGCAGCACCCATTGCTTGGGCAGTATTCAGAAAGAGATTCCAGACCAAGTATTTTGACGATGTAGCTCGGTACGATCTGCAGACGAGATTTACCAACTTAAAGCAAGGAGGCAGAACTGTCGACGGATATGCGGCCGAGTTTTTCAGACTCAGTCGGTTTGCTCCCACCTTGGTGGCAACCGAGTATGATAGAGCCCAGCGGTTCCAGCAGGGGCTTCACCTGGAGATCTTATTGGCAGTTGAGCAGTTTGAGCATCAGACTTTTGATGCAGTCTTGAGAGCAGCCCGGAGGCATGAGTATACCTTCCAGAGGATCGTGGATAGGACCGGAGGTCGGAAGCGATCTCATGGCCAGATGAATCAGTCTTCAGCACCAACCCCGGCAGCCAGGGCCTTGACTATTGAGCTCCGAGGCGAGCGGCCTCAGTGACGTCGGTTCAGCATTCCACTCCGACGTACCCTCAGCAGCAGAAGCAGAAGCAATCTTCCACAGTGGGGTGTTCTCATTGTGGAAAGCCAGGCCATATAGTGGCAGAGTGTCGCAGGGCACAGGGATTGTGTCTGGCTTGTGGAGCACCAGACCATAGGGTTGGATCCTGCCCGAATAGGGGTGGTTCATCATCATCCAACCTTTCTAGCTCTTCGGTGAGAGGACCGGCTCTGGTCCAGCAGCAGCAGTATCCATTGCCGAGGCCCTTGCTGCCTCAGTCCCAAGTATTCCAGCAGCAGAACCCCCAGCAGTATGCGCAAGCCGAAGCCCAGAGTCAGAGCAGGCAGCGAGGATTTCAGCAGAGGGGACCAGCACCCCGAGGGCACGGTCAGGCTATGGTGATGACCGTGGAGGAAGGATTGGCACCAGGAGAGGTAGTGGCAGGTACTATTCTCGTCAACTCCTTTCCAGCTTCAGCTTTATTTGATTCTGGTGCATCGCATTCTTTTATGTCTGTACGATTCACGACACGGGTAGGATTGGAGCCCGAGTCATTATCAGTAAGGCTTAATATACTTACTGGTAACGAACTTGTGGGAGTAGATAGAGTGTTTTCCTCGTGTCAGATCGTAGTTAGCGGTAGAGAATTCTCCACTAGATTGATAGAGTTTCCGATGGCCGATTATGATGTGGTCTTAGGGATGGATTGGTTGAGGAACCAGTATGCTAGAATAGACTGCCACATTGGCAGGGTTATTTTTAGCATTCCCGAAAAGCCAGAGTTTTTTTTCTCCCAAGGCAAAGTTGAGCCTTCTTCTCCAGCATTACGGATGGCGGTAGCAGCAGTTCAGTTGCCCAGGGTAGTGGATGAGTTCCCAGATGTTTTCCCAGAAGAGCTTCCAGGTATACCTCCGGAGCGGGAGATCGAGTTCACCATAGACTTGATTCCTGGGACAGCCCCAGTGTCAGAGAGAGTCTACAGGATAGCGCCATCAGAGTTGGAGATATTGTACAAGATGATTGAAGAACTCAGAACCAAGGGATTCATTCGTGCTAGTGGATCGCCTTGGGGAGCCCCGATGCTTCTTGTGAAAAAGAAGGATGGTACGTCCAGGTTATGTGTTGATTATCGTACCTTGAACTCAGTGACAATCAAGAAAAGATACCCTCTCTCGAGGATAGATGACTTGTTTGATCAACTCAAAGGGGCATCAGTATTTTCGAAGATTGATTTGCGCTCAGGATATCATCAGATCAGAGTCAGAGAGCAGGACATCCCGAAGACAGCTTTTAGATCGAGATATGGGCATTGGGAGTTTCTTGTTATGCCTTTTGGAGCAACCAATGCGCCGGCAGTATTCATGGACCTCATGAATCGTATCTTCATGCCTTACTTGGATCAGTTTATGATCGTGTTCTTGGATGACATCCTGGTCTACAGCAGAAGTGAGGCGGAGCATGAGCAACATCTCAGAGTTGTCCTTCAGATCCTCAGAGAGCACCAGTTATATGCCAAGTTCACTAAATACGAGTTCTGGCTCGATCGTATTTCGTACTTGGGTCATATCATCACTCGAGGAGGAGTAGAAGTGGATCCCCAGAAGATTGTGGCTATTGAGTCATGGCCAGTGCCCAGCACCGTTGCAGAAGTTCGTAGTTTTCTTGGATTGGCCGGCTACTACCGGCGGTTTGTTTCAGACTTTGCTCGGATTTCAGCGCCATTGACGCAGTTGACCCGCAAGGATGCACAGTTTGCTTGGACAGCAGAATGTCAGAGTTCTTTCGAACAGTTGAAGCGAGGCCTGATAACAGCTCCTATTCTCACGCTTCCCGATAGGACCGAAGGATTCTCAGTGTATTATGATGCTTCGGGCAGAGGCTTAGGATGTGTTCTGATGCAGCATGGGAAGATAATAGCTTATGCGTCACGACAACTTCGTGATCATGAGAGAAATTACCCAACCCATGACTTGGAGCTGGCAGCAGTAGTGTTTGCACTTAAGTTATGGAGGCACTATTTGTAAGGAGATAGGGTGGAGATTTTCACCGACCACAAGAGCCTGAAGTATGTTTTCATCCAGAAGGATCTTAACATGCGTCAGAGGAGATGGCTAGAGCTGCTTGTAGATTATGATGTCAACCTGCAGTATCACCCTGGAAAGGCCAACGTTGTAGTAGATGCATTGAACAGGAGAGCCGGAGTTTATTTCCTAACAGCACAACCAGAATTGTTAGCAGATCTTCAGAAGGTGGGTATAGAAGTTGTTCTCCCTTTCAGTGTGGTATTGATGGCCAGTATGCAAGTTCAGTCCACTATAGTCGAGAGGATCCGGATGGCGCAGTCGACAGATTCCAAGCTTCAGCGACTCAGAGCAGAGTATGAGACAGGACGAAGACCAGAGTTAGAGTTATATATTCATGAGGATGGTACACTCAGGCATGGTAAGCGTCTTTGTGTACCTAGTGGAGATATCAGACAGGAAATCATGTCGGAAGCGCACAGTTCTCAGTATTCCATCCATCCTGGCAGTACGAAGATGTACCGCGATATCCGTCAGCACTTCTGGTGGAATGGCATGAAGCGGGAGATAGCTCGGTTTGTCTCTTGGTGCTTAGTTTGTCAACAAGTTAAGGTCGAACATCAGAGACCGGCTGGACTTCTTCAGCCCTTGTCGATTCCAGAATAGAAGTGGGAGCATGTGACCATGGATTTCGTAACTGGATTACCTAGATCCCCAGCTGGTAGAGATGCTATCTGGGTTATAGTTGATTGGATCACGAAGGTGGCTTATTTTCTCCCATTCAGAGTTGGTCAGTCGACGGCTCAGCTAGCGGAGATGTATCTTAGGCAGATCGTCAGACTGCACGGTGTTCCAGTCAGTATCACCTCGGACCGAGATTCAAGATTTATGTCGCACTTTTGGCGTAGCTTGCAAGAGAGTTTGGGGAATCATCTCCAGTTCAGTTCAGCCTATCACCCGCAAACAGATGGCCAGTCGGAGCGCACGATCCAGACTCTTGAAGATATGTTGCGGTCCTGTACACTTGACTTCGGTGGTTCATGGAAAGATCACCTGCACCTGGTGGAGTTCTCGTACAATAACAGTTTCCAGGCCAGTATCCAGATGGCACCGTTCGAGGCACTGTATGGCAGGAAGTGCAGATCCCCGCTAGCCTGGGATAATGTTGGAGAGAGGCAGATGCTCGGTCCAGAAATGATTGCTCAGACAGTTGAGGTGGTCAGAAGAGTCAGAGATCATCTTCGAGTTGCACAAGATCGCCAGCGTCATTGGGCCGATTCTCATCGGCGTCCTCTCGAGTTTTCGGTCGACGATCATGTATTCCTAAGTATTTTGCCTAACCGTGACGTCATTCATTTCAGCGTACGGGGAAAGCTTAGTCCTAGGTATATAGGACCGTTCGATAATCTGGAGCGAGTAGGAGACGTATCCTATCGTCTCGCTCTTCCGTCGTCACTAAGCGAGGTACATGACGTATTTCATGTATCCCAATTATGACGGTATATACCGGACCCGAGCCACATCCTGGATCATTCGGAATTGGTTATTGGTACCAACCTTTCGTATGAGGAGAGGCCCGTGTCTATATTGGACCGGAGAGAGAAGATCCTCAAGAACAAGACTATCAAGTTAGTCCGAGTTGCTTGGGGTCATCACTCTTTGGGTGAGTCAACATGGGAGCGCGAGGATGATATCCGATCGCGATATCCCGACTTGTTTGACTCGTGAGGTATAATATCTTCCTTATGCCTCATGCCTTCGATTTTTTGCTTGCATGATTGATTGATTGCCTAGTATAGCTCGCTTATTATTAGTATAGCTTTTTATTGCTCCTCTAGCCTCTTGATTAAATTTCGAGGACAGAATTCTTTTAAGGAGGGTAGAGTTGTAATACCTATGGTTCGTATTACGTATTATTGGAATACGTGTACGTATTTTATCTTATATTGCATGATTTCCTTGCTTAGTTTCCTCCCTAAGCTTGGTTTATTCTTGGTTCGGGTTGGCTTCGTTCGATTTGGGATTGTTATTGGTTCATCATGAACTAAGGGGTGAACCCCTACCTACCACCACCACTACCATTTATTAACCCTTCTCTTTCTCTCTCTTCATTTATCATCTTCTCCACCATTACTTTCTTACCTACCAGAGAGAGGGAGAGAGAGGTCTAGGCAAGTGCAACTTGCTTCATGGAGGAACTCTAATTTTATTGCTTCATTCTCTTCCTTACAGTATTTTAACTTACTTTAGAACTTGGCATTTTCACTTTCCATGGCTAGATTCTTCTAGATCTAAGTTTACTTTATTTTCGGATTTCTTGGGTTTTGATCTACTTAATCCTGTTATTTCAGAGTTTTGATGGTTCTATGTTATAGAAAATTTTGTTCTACCCCATTTTGATCTATGGAAGTTCGGATTTGACTCCGGATGATAGAGTTATGCAGCTTGGAAGCCATGGCTTATGGTGTACTTCTTCTCGAAAATTTGGAGAAGAAGCACAGTCCCGAGCAGCATGGTAGCACTTGACCGCATGAACATTCATGCGGCAAGTCAGTTCCAATCGCATACACTATTGCCTTGACTTGACCGCATGACAAGTTCATGCGACAAGTATTCCTTCTAGCCGCATAAGTCCTTCTTACTTAACCACATGACTGAGGCCCAGTTCTTCCTGACCGCATGGGACTCCGCCCACTCTGAGCCGCATGAACTCAACACTCGCGAGCCGCATAAACCACAGTCTCCCAGCCGCATGGGTTTGCTTCCCTTGACCGCATATGCGCCCATTATTCCCTAGCCGCATGAACTTGCTTCCTTCCAGCCGCATGAAGCCTACTCTTCCGCTGGCCGCATGAGGCCCAACATCTTGGAGCCGCATGCGCCCTTGCACTTCCAGCCGCATGCACCCTTACACTTCCAGCCGCATGCGCCCCCTTGTCTTGGCCGCATGAGATCCAGTGACCCTGGCCGCATGCGTTCTCCTAATTGGGCCGCATGTGTCTTACCCTTTCATGGCCGCATATGCCTGAGCCGCATGACTTCCACTAGCCCTGTGTACTATTATTTATCCTTATTTGCCCATGTTTTGTAACTCCTTTATGGTATATTTTACACCCATTTTATATCCTTACGTCTTTTGTCATGAACTTGATAATCACAGATTTATGTAATATGTTTGGAATGATAACTGAGCCTGACACGATAGTGATCGTAGAGGTGCACTCTTGACAAGTAACCTGACATGACCTGATAGTGGCCCGTCATGGCGCACTCCTGACTAGTACACTTGACCTGATAACCTGACATGATATATCTTGAAAAGCTGTTGCAACGGCTACCTGACATGACATGACCTGACAAGAATAAATTACCTGGACACCGTGGGCGATTGTGCTTGTATAAATAAACCAGTCCTGTCTTGCATCATGTCTAGGATGGGACTCCTGAGTACCACGGTCAGGAGTACCTACTAAAATGGACTAAGGCTAATAACTAGATTAATACAGTAGTCATGAAGAGATTTTCCAGCTACAGGCAATCCCGTTACCTGGGCACGCCTTGGGATCTGTAGCCTGTCGTCGAGTAGGGCATATTTCCAGCACACTGTCATGTGTTGCACCCTTCAAGCTACCTAAGGGTACATTCGTTTCCTGGACGATGTACCCACCTGAATTCAACTCTAAATTCTTTAACCCGGGTAACCTGGATGGTCTGCAGGGCTTGTGGCTGTGGAATAATCTCACTGTATCTTGTTAGTAATTAGGCTTGTGACAACCCTAGTTAGTTAAAGTATCAAGCCGTAATTCTTGCTTGGCCGTGAAATGATTGGATGGAGTCTAACCAGTCTAGTCTTGCCCTGATCCTGTTCCAGATTACTGCATGACCAGAATGCTTGTATTTATTTTGTCGATAAATGGTGAGAATTCCAAGTTCTGTTCAGACGAAGGGTTACAATCCCGGTCCTTGTTTGGTTTACGGGTTGTAACCTGGTTATCTGAATAGTTCCATGGTTATCTCGTCGTATATCACCTAGATATGTTTTCTTTATTTACCAGTTCTTACTATTTATTTATTTATTCTCTTGTGCTGATTGCTGGTTTTAGTTCCTAAGTGAAGCTTCCTTTGTGGTACTTGCTCTTTCTGGGGTCTGACCCAGCTGGTTTTGTGTTGCCAGATTTCGGAGCAGCTCCAGAGGATCTACCGACCTTCCAGCCAGATGGTGGCCACTAGACGGAACCCTGGCAACGAGTGGGTTTATTTTTGATCTCCCACTTTATTGTAAAAATATTCTTTTGAGGCGTTTAGCCGACGAGCACCTGTTTAGCTCAATTGCTCTTTTACTTACTGTCTGCCTACGGGCTGTAACATGATTGACAGATCTTAGGGTTGATCATGTATGACTAAAACTCTTGCTAGTCCTGACATTTTGTAACGACTAGCTTCATGATCAGCTGAATATGTAATGTTTGGGACGCCTTACTATTGTATATTTAATGATCATACTTCTTGTAACTTTTACTTACTTGCTTGTGATTGAGACACTAGGCTTGTTCATGACCTTAAGAGACTGTTGGCTTGTAGTTAAACCCTCATGTATCTAGACAGCCGTGACCGTATAGCGAGATGGATTCCATTTCATATACGTAGCAGGCTATGTCTGCCCCCGCTCTCCAGTATTCTGGTTCTGGGACGTGACACTGGGGGTGAGTATGGTCGGAAGAAAGAGAAAGATGAGAGAGAGAGTTTTGAGGGGGGCGGCTGAGAGAGAGTGGAGTGAGGGTTGGGGTTTGGGTTAGGTTAGAGGAAGGTAGATATAGGAATAAAATAATAATAATAATAATAATAATAATAAAATGATAGTAACAATAGTAGCAAGAATAATAATATGAAATAAATTCACCCTCAAGAAAATATCAATAAAATTTTAACAATACCCAAATTTAAATTTTCCAAAAATACAAAATACAGTCAGATACCTATTTCAAAAATAGGGATTTTGACACAAGTCGTCAACGACATCTATCCTAATGCAAAATGGACAGTTACTGTGGGGAATGCTCAACCCTAAACACATATATATGTTGCGATATTTTGGGGATTGTTGGTGCTCTTGCTCCTTGACATGGAGAGAGCTTGCTCTCAACATGCCTAGTAAAGTTTATTCCCAAACGGAAAGTGCACCATGAGTTATCTCAACATATATACTTGTATGTGTTGTTGGGACATGCACATGGGGTGGTGACCCTAAGGAGGGAACCATGTGGGTGATTTTACTAGGAGGTAAGGATAAGGCTCAAAGTTAAGCATTCATGACTTGCTCTCAACATGTCTAGTAAAGTTTAGTCCCAAACAGAAAGTGCACCATGAGTTATCTCAACATATATACTTGTATGTGTTGTTGGAATATGCACATGGGGTGGTGACCCTAAGGAGGGAACCATGTGGATGATTTTACTAGGAGGTAAGGATAAGGCTCAAAGTTAAGCATTCATGCTTTTTGTTCTTGGAAAATTAATTTCCATTGGAGCTAAGTCCCGTAGGGGTTTAGCGACTTGGACTCGGGCTCGGACTCGGGCTCATAGGCTTATGAGGCGTATGTGACGTTTTGTTGGTGCACTTTGCACTTAGCACGTCAGCATCGTCGTTAGGCGCATATTGCGCTTAAGTTGAGCTCGTTGCGCGGCCCAGTTGCGCTATCCTGGTGCACGCATGCGCGGGTGCGCGGTTGCGCTGGGTTGCACAGTTGTGCGGGTGTGTTGTGTGGGTGCGCGGGCGCGCCGGTTGCACCAGCTCGTACAGGTTGCACCAGTTGCGCCAGCTCGCACAGGTTGTGCTGGTTGTGCCGTGTACGCACGTACGCTGTTTGCGCTGATGGCACGTGCGCAACCCGTTCAAAAGACGCAATACGCGCAGATTGTGGCTGTCCATGTTCTGACTAATTCGTTACGTGCGATAACTGGTCTTGAAATTTCAGATCTGACATCAAGTCGTTGCGCACATCTCGGATCTGGGTGGTTACAGGAGTGGCTACATAATCAGGGCCTCTCTTCTCTCAAGAGAGACTTCTTAGACTTCAGAAAAAAAAAGATTTTCGGAGAGAGAAGAGCGAGCTGCTGCGCACCTTGTTCCTCCTCGCGCAACTGGAGTTCTGTTCTTGTCTTTCTGAGCAGTCCATCTTAGAGCAGATTACCAGAGCATTCCAGAGTCTTTTGAACTTGCTGGTTCCTGTGTAGTGACCCGCTCCGCCCTAGCGGAACGCCGATTCCAAATGGCGTGTGCAACGACTCAAAACGAGCCGTCGACCCGAAGAGTTGCTTCGACCCGATGAAGTATCGATGCGAATCGATGTAAGACTTGTATTGGCCCGACAAGATGGATCCAGGCTTAGACATTCAAAGGCGCGCTCGGAGTATCGCTCGGCCGATGCGAACATCGCTAAGGTGGGTGGCTCCGATGAACCCGTCTGTGCTTAGCCTAGACACATAACAATGCGGACACATTCACGAGAATCGCTAGGCGATAACATCTTGCATGCTAATAAATGACTCAACGCACCTAGCTAAGGGAATAATCCTATCTTGCATGCTTGTTTAGAACATGGAAAAGAACTCGACAATTATAGAAACGCTCGCACCGCGCTCTACGCTCGTGCTAAGGCACAAGCTCACGTTTATGTCCCTTTGCGTTCAAACAATGAAACAATGAATGGTTTACAACAATGAAACGGAAAGACTATCAACATAGTCGCTCCGAGTAGAGTTTAGCAACATTGAAAGGCTATGGGACCGATGGGTCGCCAAGGCGACTCCCACACTGGGAGTTGCGTAATGCGTGAATGAATGGATCAACAAATGAACGAACGAATGAATGAATGAATACATGAATGAATCGATGAATCAAATGAACAAGTGAAAGAAAGAAAGAAAAGAAAGAACACGTGAAAGATAAGACATGGAAGACGCTATCGACAGGTATGACGGGCACGTGCAACGGGGCTCGCTACCCGCGCTGTACGGACGCCAACCTGGTCGATAACGCATTATGGCTATGGGTTAGCCTACGGCTCAGAGATAGCCGCTAAGTTAAAATGACAAGACAATATGAAATGGTCGTGGACAAACGGCACGGGCGATGGGGTGGAATACCGTGGCCGTCGTGTGGAAGGATTCTGCGGCACGGGCGTTGGAGGGGTAAACCGTGGCCGGCCTAGGCGGAATCAACGGCGCTTACGGGCTGCTTGGGTGCGGGCTTGGGCACCAAGAGACGTAAGTAGGAGGGTATATTCAAGAGACTTAACGGGGTGTACCAGCCATCACCCTACGCTAAGTTGAGAATTGCCACAGGGGAATGTCCTAAATGGCTTGTGAAGCCAGCGACCCGTGCATGTAGATTAAGTGGACTATGCTGGTGGCAATCCACGTGCAAGTTCTTGCATTGAAATCAAAGTAGTCTAAGTTAACTGAATGAAATGGTTCCTGAACATGCTTGAAATATAACACTCAGAACATGCTTGAAATGTAACATGCTGAACATGCTCGATATGTAACACTCCTAAACGTGCTTGAATATAATATTCGGAACATGCTTGAATTGTAACACTTTAAAACGTGCCTACGACGTGCTAGAACATGCCCACGACGTGCTAGAATCCCGAGACATGGACACACACTTGATATTGAATGCGTACATGAATCGTGTTATGTTATTATTCATGAATTGTGGTTTAACTTGGTTTACCTTGAACAGGGAAGGCCGGACGGTAAGTATGGGTAAGTCGTACATGTATTTCCATGCGACACTCGAGTTCGGTAACACGAGATAGGCTATGCAATATGCCATGAAATTGATCCTAAGGCAAGATTAGAAAGACAATGAATGATAGAGATGCACAAAAGATTATAGAACGTGTTTGGTAATGATGGCATTGTGGGCGAGCCAGCCTCCCCACCAGTGTATAACAATGTACTGATAACCCCACAATATGCTTGCAGGATAGCAGGAGACGCCGGCGGGTGCGGAGCTTCCATCGAACGTGTCAAGGCGCGGAGCCAACTCTGGAGCCTTGGAACGTTGCAAGAAGCTGAAGCACCCTATACAGGACATAATGTATCAGAACATCGCCATGTATCATTCCATGTTGTAAGCCACTTGGCACGCCTTTTATGTTTCAGAGAGAGAGCTTGAGCGATTTGTAATATCGGCCTAGCGCCGCTTGTAAACTTCTTGAAATTCAATAAAGAGATTTGGATTCGCTTCTACTTGTGTTCATTTTTACTTCCGCTGCAAATGGGGACACTCTGTGCGACTCTGTGGCCTAGACTCAAATCGGCCGTTTCTGGACTTGGCCTTGCACGGGCGCAATCTAGGCCCGTGCGGCATCACGCCTTAGCGAGGACGATCGCTCCTACGGGAGCGGGGCGTGACAGATTGGTATCAGAGCACGGCTTTACGTCCTTGGACATCAATTCGATTTTCTCAGTTTTGAAAGCTCGTTGTTGGAAAAAGAAGTGTACGCTCTCTCTCATTGTGCCTTGGGATGTTCCATACAATAAGTCTAATATTTTCAAAAGCTCGTACAAGTACTCGGTTGAACGGGATCAATAGGCGAAGGCCTTTGTGCCACTACGACGGACTTGAGTTGGAAGGAGCCAATGTTAAAAGTTAGCAAACGTAAGGCGTGTTTGAATGAGCTTACGCTGACGATAGCAAACAAGTACACGAGACTGAAGTATAGTTCGAACGGGATGGTCATGCATGCAGCCTTTTGGCTAAGTAGTGCGGAGTATCGCGCACCTAGACCCTTTGGTGCAAACGAGTTGTGAACGAGAATGAGTGAGCGTGCAAACTTGAATGTAGTCCGTGCGGGATGGTTAAGCGGTACAACTTAGTCCGCGTGTCGCGCACCTCGACTCTTGGGTGCAATCGGGTTGCGAGCGATATCAAGTATCGCTCGATCGAGAACGGAGATACACTTTGAGTGTATATCGATAGGAACGCTATCGAGTTAACGCTTAGGCGTACGCGAATGATTGACTTAGATTTTGAGGACTCGTGTGAACGACTTAGTACGTCGAGACGACGTAAGCGACTACGCTAGAGATTCGTCGAACGAATCTGAAGGACGTCTTAGCGCATGACGCGAACGTGATTGAGGACTAGATCGTATGGCTTAAACCCGAGTGGTGTATGTGATAGCTCGGAGAAGAATAAGAATGAGTGTCAACGACTAGTCGAGTGGCTCGAACCCTGAGTGGTGTATGGACGTTATAGAAATTGTTCGAGCGAGACTAAAGGATTAACGGATAGAACGAGTATGTCGGCGAAGCGATGCAATCGCGCAAAGCTCTAGAACGTGTCACGCTTAGTTGGCCGTGACTTTAAAAGTCCCGAACGAGATATCGCTGGACAACTTGTGAATGGGTAACGCATGTTAGAAAATGACTCGGAACGATGAATGGAAATAAATGGTCTTGATCGAGGAAACTTAGAGGATCGCACGTACGATTTCGGATTGATACAAATGAAATATGACTTGAATTTTGAACAACAATCTTGAAATGAGCTAGAGGAATAGCTGATGAACTTGATCTTGAATATTAAATGAAATTGTGGAATATCCAACTCGGACAACGGCATCGTCGCATGACTCGAAATTGGTTGCAAAGGAAGATCGTCGGGTTACGCATATCGTCGATGGTATTGAGGCGTATCAAAGATCGATATGAGATAACTCGGGGGTACTCTGACTCGGCGAATGACGATCGTGCAAATGTCATTGTTCCGTTGGATGCTATACTCGGGGTATTAAAACGTGTCAAGAAAAATATAGACGTGACTCGAGGATTTCTGGTTGAATGAATGACGGTCGGACTGTCGAATAGAGATCGCGGCTTGAATGAAAATGAAGTGTTTGGATTTCTTCGACGAAAACCCCAACGTCGACATTCTTGTCTTATGCGAGTGCAACTCCAGCCTCGCACATGCGTCGCGCCGATTAGGGCGATCACACCGCGTGAGCGCTAGTATGGTGATTCATACAGCGGGGGTGATTGAACTAGCATGGCGTGGCAGTCTGTGTGCTTCGACTTGTGGTTTGATGCGAAGGTGACTTGAGAATGATTCGGTGTGCTTGAATGATGAAGTTTGAGGATTGAGTAGGTCCAATCCGCGTATCGAGAATGAATCAGTCTAGACGTAAGCAAGAGTTACGCCCCGATGAGAATGATTATTCCGCGGGAGCGTTGCATGGTGATTCATGAACCACCGTGGATAATCGGACTCGCGTGAGATTGGGGCGCAACGTATTGTCGAGCTAGATGATCCCGTGATCGAATACATGAATTGGTTAGAATTGGTGATCTGAATGGATTCAAATTCGTTGCGCCGCGCAACGAATGTCTTGATGCGAACTAGGTGATCGTGCTCGATGTTTAGAAATCTGAGTGACGCGAGCTTGGATAGAAAATCCTGTACTACCGACTTTGGTTTGACCCTAGGATTGGGGTCAGTGTTGGCATTATTGTTGGGGAACTATGATTCCAATCCTGACATTGACTTAGCCTCGAAAAGATGGCCTAGCGGTTAGGCGAGATGCCCCTGTTTCATGTGTTAGCAATCAAAAGATTGATCTTGAGGATTGGCATGGATGGATAGCATGAACCACGAATGTAGGAAACCCTACTCACGAGACTCGGCTGACATGCATATATTTCAGGGACGCCTGGGTATGTGCACGATGTGACTCGAGTGAGAATGACAATTCTCTATCATGCGGCTTAGCTGAATGCATGTATTTTGGGGACGCTTGAAATGCGTGCATGATCCAGCCAAGTGATGCGATGAGTTCTAGCACGACTTGGGGAGTAAACAAGTGTCGTGAACGTGAAATCGTGCTAGTAAAAGTTGGTACAACGAATTGAACCATTGATAGGAAGTTATGCTCGACGATAGTGCAATACTTGGTCGACCCCGCTAAGAAGAAATCATACTGATTTCATGAACGAGAATGCTTGAGAAGCGAGTCGGGTTATCTCGATGACCGAGATGAACGAAAAGTGAATTTGCCTCAGCCTTCGACCCGCACATTTGACGAATTACAACGTGCCTCGTGAAACCATCTTCGTCCCATGACACGGAGAAATAACAACCAAGATGAAGAAATACTCGAATTGAATAAGTACAATCAACTCTAAAATGAATGAAAGGCTATTCGATAAAATCGACCCAACGCGTGCGACACGGAACTTAGAAAAATATCAAATATGGTTCGATGTCGTCGAACGATAGGGCCGCTCGATGAAATTGTCTAAGAAACACGAAAACACGAGTTAAGGAATGGTAGGATGACCTGCACTCAGAAAGTCTCGAGGACGAGACTTATTTTGAGTGGTGTATTATGTAGTGACCCGCTCCGCCCTAGCGGAACGCCGATTTCAAATGGCGTGTGCAACGACTCAAAACGAGCCGTCGACCCGAAGAGTTGCTTCGACCCGATGAAGTATCGATGCGAATCGATGCAAGACTTGTATTGGCCCGACAAGATGGATCCAGGCTTAGACATTCAAAGGCGCGCTCGGAGTATCGCTCGGCCGATGCGAACATCGCTAAGGTGGGTGGCTCCGATGAACCCGTCTGTGCTTAGCCTAGACACATAACAATGCGGACACATTCACGAGAATCGCTAGGCGATAACATCTTGCATGCTAATAAATGACTCAACGCACCTAGCTAAGGGAATAATTCCATCTTGCAGGCTTGTTTAGAACATGGAAAAGAACTCGACAATTATAGAAACGCTCGCACCGCGCTCTACGCTCGTGCTAAGGCACAAGCTCACGTTTATGTCCCTTTGCGTTCAAACAATGAAACAATGAATGGTTTACAACAATGAAACGGAAAGACTATCAACATAGTCGCTCCGAGTAGAGTTTAGCAACATTGAAAGGCTATGGGACCGATGGGTCGCCAAGGCGACTCCCACACTGGGAGTTGCGTAATGCGTGAATGAATGGATCAACAAATGAACGAACGAATGAATGAATGAATACATGAATGAATCGATGAATCAAATGAACAAGTGAAAGAAAGAAAGAAAAGAAAGAACACGTGAAAGATAAGACATGGAAGACGCTATCGACAGGTATGACGGGCACGTGCAACGGGGCTCGCTACCCGCGCTGTACGGACGCCAACCTGGTCGATAACGCATTATGGCTAAGGGTTAGCCTACGGCTCAGAGATAGCCGCTAAGTTAAAATGACAAGACAATACGAAATGGTCGTGGACAAACGGCACGGGCGATGGAGGGGAATACCGTGGCCGTCGTGTGGAAGGATTCTGCGGCACGGGCGTTGGGGGGGTAAACCGTGGCCGGCCTAGGCGGAATCAACGGCGCTTACGGGCTGCTTGGGTGCGGGCTTGGGCACCAAGAGACGTAAGTAGGAGGGTATATTCAAGAGACTTAACGGGGTGTACCAGCCATCACCCTACGCTAAGTTGAGAATTGCCACAGGGGAATGTCCTAAATGGCTTGTGAAGCCAGCGACCCGTGCATGTAGATTAAGTGGACTATGCTGGTGGCAATCCACGTGCAAGTTCTTGCATTGAAATCAAAGTAGTCTAAGTTAACTGAATGAAATGGTTCCTGAACATGCTTGAAATATAACACTCAGAACATGCTTGAAATGTAACATGCTGAACATGCTCGATATGTAACACTCCTAAACGTGCTTGAATATAATATCCGGAACATGCTTGAATTGTAACACTTTAAAACGTGCCTACGACGTGCTAGAACATGCCCACGACGTGCTAGAATCCCGAGACATGGACACACACTTGATATTGAATACGTACATGAATCGTGTTATGTTATTATTCATGAATTGTGGTTTAACTTGGTTTACCTTGAACAGGGAAGGCCGGACGGTAAGTATGGGTAAGTCGTACATGTATTTCCATGCGACACTCGAGTTCGGTAACACGAGATAGGCTATGCAATATGCCATGAAATTGATCCTAAGGCAAGATTAGAAAGACAATGAATGATAGAGATGCACAAAAGATTATAGAACGTGTTTGGTAATGATGGCATTGTGGGCGAGCCAGCCTCCCCACCAGTGCATAACAATGTACTGATAACCCCACAGTATGCTTGCAGGATAGCAGGAGACGCCGGCGGGTGCGGAGCTTCCATCGAACGTGTCAAGGCGCGGAGCCAACTCTGGGACCTTGGAACGTTGCAAGAAGCTGAAGCACCCTATACAGGACATAATGTATCGGAACATCGCCATGTATCATTCCATGTTGTAAGCCACTTGGCACGCCTTTTATGTTTCAGAGAGAGAGCTTGAGCGATTTGTAATATCGGCCTAGCGCCGCTTGTAAACTTCTTGAAATTCAATAAAGAGATTTGGATTCGCTTCTACTTGTGTTCATTTTTACTTCCGCTGCAAATGGGGACACTCTGTGCGACTCTGTGGCCTAGACTCAAATCGGCCGTTTCTGGACTTGGCCTTGCACGGGCGCAATCTAGGCCCGTGCGGCATCACGCCTTAGCGAGGACGATCGCTCCTACGGGAGCGGGGCGTGACATCCTGGAAGCTGACCATGTGGGCGGATCTAGCTTTGAGCACTGGTGTTCTTGACACCCCAGCAGGCCACCACCTTCCATCTATCGCATGTCATCTTCGCTGCTGCCTTTAGCATTTCGATTAGTACATTCTGTTTAGAAGTACTGATGTCGTTTGCTACTATTGCGAAATCTTTATAGATTATCGTAACTCAGAATCCTCAGGATCTCTGCTACGCAACTTCCTTGAATTGTTGCGTTGAAAAGTTGTTTTTACAATTGTTTCATTCTCTCAGTTTTTCGTCGAAAATTGTGCCCGGTTCTAACAATATATGTATGGTATGTATAAGAGCCTGCCAAATTATATATTATGGGAATTTTTATTCTATTTAATATGTGTTTAGTAAATATGCATTTCTTGTCAATAAAGAAAGATACAAATACAAGCAAATATTAAAATTTTAATTAATTATGTGATCAAGGAAATCTAAACAAGAATTATACACTCAATCAGATATATGGATTGATCGAATATAATTGGAAATCTAAATTGAATTCATAATAAAATCTAAATCAATATAAAAATAATTCAATTGATTTTTTTTAATTTAAGTAAGTTTTTTGAAACTTTTTACGAGGAAGAAGCATTATATGAATTATATGAACATGTGTATATATAGTATATAGACAGGATAGGAGAAAATAAGATTACTATTTTGAGTTAGTTATGATTTTACAAACATCCGATATATTCCTAATATTCTTAGTTTTAGCTATAAATAGAGGAGCGCAAAACCTAGGGTTCTTGACAACAGCATCAAGTATCAACATCCAATTCTAAAGAGAGGCCAGAAAAAAATAAGAAGGAATTAACAAGTAAGTAATTTTATTCTAAATATCTACTCTTATTAATATTTATGTAGTATTAGTATCTTCTTCTTCGTGTCATTTTCATTGATATCAATCCTACTTACTTACCAAGTCACTTTTTGTCATGATTTTTTACTTTTTGTCATGATTTATTTCATGGTTTTCACATTAATTCTCAAGTTATATTTTTTGTTTTAAAATAAATAAATATCATTTCTAGAAGGAAGAAGGAATTCTAAAATAAATAAATAAATATAATGTGTTAAAGGAAGTATGTATGTAGAGTAGTTGGACTTGGATTGAATGTAATAGTTGATTAACGCAAAACTTCTTTCCTAGAAAGTGCAACCTGTTTTCAAAAAAAAAAAATGGTGATAGTTTAGAATAGGGTTAATTGCATTGACTATCATATGTTTTATATTTATTGTACGGACCACTCCTGCTTTAAAACTAATTACACGAACATCCCCCCATAGTTTTTATTTTCTATAGAAACTAATAACATTGACCACCCCTATGGTTAATAAAATTTACAAAGGAGAGGGGTGGTCAGTGTAATTATTTTCGGAATAGGGGTAGTCCTTGTAATATTCAAAAAATATAGGGAAGATCAGTGTAACCTTTAAAATAAATCATCTTTCAATTGCTTTTAATTTGTTTTATCTTTCCTGTTTAAGCGCAATAGAGTTTAAGTTATGGTTACAGGTAAGCGCTCGGGTTGTTCGGTTTCAATCGACCGAAATAGTCAATACACCTAAATTCTAAAAATTCAAATTAAATCGGTCAAAATCGAAACAGAACCGAATAGCCAATTCGGTTCATGGGATCGGATTCAAAATTTGGATCGTGGTTAAATTATATTAAAAAGTATAATTTTTATACGCAAAGTTGTTGAATTCTAAAGTTGCACATAAAGTTGAACTAGTTATTAAATTATCAAAGTTGCACTTCAAAACACACATAGAATTGTAAGTTTTTAAAATATGCAAAATTTTAATCACAAAATATGCATTAAATTAATGATATTTGCATATTTTGTAAGTCTTATTTAGTTTTCAGTTTTGGATCGAAATCCATAACCGGAACCGAATAAGTAATTTTAGTATTTTCAAAATTGGAACATAGCTAAAAAAATTTGAAACCAAACCGAATCTCTTGTTAGTTTTATTTTTTCAGTCCAAAATCTAATAATGTTCACCTCTAGTTATAGTAGCATGGTGAAGATGTTTCGTCACAAAATACTTAAAGGCAAGTTATAGCAGCATATTGAAGATGTTTCATCACTGTGGAAGAAGTAGCTTCCACTTATCTGTTTGGATAGCGTTTCTGAGCTTACGAAGATCCGAGGTGAACTTCCAAAATAAAACTCTCATACATAATATAAAAAAATAATAATAATAAAGAAAAAAATAAAAATAAAATGTCTCCACTAGTGTGCTAATCTAATGTAATAACCACAACACCACAATAGTAAAAAAATTAACCACGACATCACAGTAGTAAAGAAAATTAAGGGAGAGATGAATTAGGAGAAATTAAAGGGAGAAATAAATATACAAGTCCTTTACTATTTTATTGCCGATTTTTTGTAACTAAATATCGAACATACAGAAACTTCTTTACCAGAAGTTCTTAATTCAATCCTCAGCTCTTCATAAAGTACAAAAATTAATTTTAGTTTTCACACAAAAAAAAGGAAACAAAAAAAAACTTAAACCTACATCACCAAAGTAACGATATAAATACAAGAAGAAAAAAAAAAAAGAATAAGTAATTTCTTGTGTATTGCCATTAAATATGCTGATATGTACACATGGTATCTATAAGAGCCTGCCAAATTGTATATTATGGGAATTTCTATTCAATTTAATTTCCAAGTTCCATTAAAAGTCGGCCAATTTTTTCTTCATTTACAAAAATTCTGCCAGCTAGTTTATCTAAAATTTATTACTCTCTCAAAAAAAATTACAATAAAATAATGTTATGAAAATAAGCAATATCAAAATCTAAATAAACACGTGACCTAAGGAAATATAAACAAGTATAATCCCAATCTAATATAACTATTAATCTAATTAAAAAAATTAAATTTAATTCATAATAAAATCTAAATTAATATAACTAACTAAATTTTAATTTTAATTAAACTAATCTTATCTGATGAAGTTTTTGAAACTTTATAGGAACGTATCTATATAGATATGATGAAATCTAAATCAATATAAATAAGTTCAAACTCGATATCAGGGCCATAAATATTATATCATCAAACCCTAACCCTTAATTATATCATCAAACCCTAATCCTTAATTATATAAGCCGGCCTCCTCACCAACAGGCACCAAGGAATCAATTACCTCTCCTTAGTTTTTTATTTAGCTGTTTAGTTTTCCCGATATCTTTTAATTTGTATTTTATATTTTATATTTTGTTAATTCTTGCAGCATGCATTCCTAACCTCAAGATAATTTATATTTTTATTATTGTTAATTTATATCTGGTAAATTATTTAGGTTTCGTTTGTACAATTAAAATAATATTCTTAAAGAATTATGTACTGTAAGGAATTCTGATCAAAGTACTCTAAACAATTCTGATCAAAGCAATGCTTGTAGTCGAAAATTTCGCTGCGGCAGGCAATATCATCGAGTTCATGGATACTATCAGCATTTTGATGACGGAGTTGAAAGAATTTCATTGGTCATGCAAAATTGGAACATATGTCAAAGATTGAAAATATTCCATACATACAAAATTGGACATACCAAAAAAATAATTAATAAACCTTTAATTAATTCGGGTGACATGTACATGCCAAATCACCTGCCCCATAAGCTAACATAGTATGTCAACAAAAGTGTCTCTATAGAATTTCTCAATTAAAACTATCTTTTCTTATATATATATATATATATATATATATATATATATATATATATATATATATACATAAACTATATATATATATATATACACATAAACTATATATATATACACATAAACTAAATATATATATACACATAAACTATATATATATATACACATAATATATATATATATATATATATATATATATATATATATATATATATATATATATATATATATATATATATATATATACATAAACTAAATTACAACTTCTTACCCTCAACTATAAGTTGAAACATGATACGTACCAACTTAATATTCTCATTCAACGAATACTTTTAACTTGATACATGGAAAAAAAAGTAGATACTTGAAAAAATATATATATATATATAAAAGATAAAATTTGCACATCATTCCCATCCAACTTTTAACTTAATACCCTAGTCAACCATCCCCTCAACTTTTAACTTAATACCCTCAACTTTTAACTTAATACCCTCGTCAACCATCCCCTCCCACCCCCACATCCACCTACTACGGAGCTGCCCCCACCACTGCCTCCACCATGACTGCTCTACCCCCACCCGTACAAGGCTGCACCCCCCCCCCCCCCTCCCCCCATGCAGCAGTGATGGCGGGGACAGCGCAGTGCGAGAGAGAGAGGGGGAGGACGGAGGGGAGATGTGAAAGAGGCAAGGATAATTTTGTCTTTATTTTTTTTAATTTTTTTTTTGACGTATCAAGTTGATGCATATCAAATTTAGGGGTATCAAGTTGAAAAACTCAAATAGTTGAGAGAATCAAGTTGCACTTTAGCCAAAAAAAAAATGAACTTCTTAATTATTCCCCTCTCTTCCTCTTATTATACATTTGTTGGATCTTAACTATATTTCATTTAAATCCCATTACCTCATTTACAAATTGTTTGTTATACCACATATCATTTACAATATTTTTACACATTATTTTACAGGTGTAATTATGGAAGATATTCAAAATTATGGTACAATGGATACTTCACCATTAAACGAACTTGAATTACGGTCGAAATTACCTACAGAATCTCATATCAGCCCATGGCTGGTCTTCTTTCATGACAACCGTCAAACGTTCTTCAGCATATCAGAAGATTCATTCTACGTTAGAAGTATAGATGATATGAAAAATCATCATGATTGTTGGCCAACTCCCCAAGGATGGGTGCTCATGAAGAAACCAAAATCACGCGAATGTTTCTTACTGAACCCTGCTTCTTTGGAGAAGATCGAGTTACAACCTTTTAAATGGGATCTAAGTAGATACTGCAAGTGCGTACTATCTTCACAGCCAGACGACCCCAACTTCATGGTTTTGATTGCAGGTTTTAATGATGGTTGCATGTACTTTTGTTGGCCTCGAGATTCTACAGGTAAGCAATATTGGAAGAGGAAGAGGCAGGAGAAGGGAGAACATTATATACTGGACGTATTAGCGCTTAATGGAGTATTCTATGTACATATCTCATCCTCGTTACGGTGGGCATTTGCTATGATTAGGTTTCTTCCTCATCTGACTATAATGGTTTTGGAACCAATAGCAATTCATTTTCCAGTTGGATTGATCCGCTGCCACAGAAGGTTCATGCTCGAATCTTGTGGGGATATTTTCAGCGTCAGATATTTTACTAATGGTGATGGGAAGAAAGTAACTCATGTCGAGGTTGAGAAGAGAAACCCTGCCAGCCGCACATGGAATGTAGCGGACGACATTGGAGGCAGAGTGTTCCTTTTAGGCGTTGATAAATTTGCAGCATGCATGGGTGTAAGACTTATAGTCCAAGTTCAAGCACTTAGACTTCTAATATGAATGATTTTTCAGAAAATTTGATATAGGACGAAATCAACCGAATGCTCACCCATGGCGCTTCAAAGTTATAATATCGAATGTTGTAAACCACCCTTATTTTACTAGGGAGTAAATTCATTCTCAAGCATCTAACTGTAATATTATTATTACTTCTTAGATTTATACTCGTTTCTGCCAATTAAATTCCTATTACTATATTAAGAAATCCAATTACAAGTTATTATATATTTTCATAACACCTAATCCTAAATTCCTCATTGTCATTTCTATTAATGTGTAACCTCATCAACAGTTAACTTCTAGGCCTCGTTTGGTTCACGGATTCAAGGAAGTAGGGAAAGAAAGTTGTTCATTTCCTTTGTTTGGTAACCACAAACTTGAAAATTGGAGAAAATATGGTTCCACTCATGACCCATGGGATTGATTTTCCCTCCTCCTTTCCCAACATTTATTACAAAAGTTATGACAAAAGTAACCATGTGTTATTTCTTATTTTACCATTATGTTATTTTTTATAATGTTATTTTTATTTTATATGTAAGGATATTATTGAAACATTGCTATATTTTTGCTTTCCTTTCTTACACCAACCAAACAACGGAAAGAAAATGTGACAGGAATCCTACTTTTACATTCCCACAGAAAATACAAAGGAATATGCATTTCCTTTCCGTGAACCAAACGAGGGCCTAGTCTATATATGTATATATAAACTTTTCCTAATCATTTCCGGTTTAACCTAAACTAATCATGGAATGCACCTATTCCCTAACAGTCCCTTATTTGAGACACCCAACCAGCAGAAGCAGCAGCTCATGACTTAACCCACTATTTCCATACAAAAGAATTTCAGAAAATTTACTCTACCGATAAATATTTTAATCAAATTAGCTAAAATATAAGAAAATTAAAAATTTACAAAGGTTTTTTTTCCCGGTTTTTGTTTGATTTTGTTTTATTTGGTTTGATTTTGTTTGGATTATTTGTTTTAAATTAGCTTGGTTTAATCTTTTGGTTCCTTTCCTTATTTTGGTTTAATCTATAAGTTAATTTATTATTATCTATACAATAATAAAAAAAATCTATTAGTTAATAAAATTTATATATATAAATTTGTATATTAACTATTAAATTCTGTTATTATCTATATTAGTTAATTTAGTATAAAAATATATTAAATATAGATAACAACAAAATACAAATAAATATACAATTCATTATCTATATTTAGTTATTTGTATTTTGTTGTTATCTATATTTATTTTTATACTAATATATTTAACTGTATCCTAATATATTAATTTGTTCTGATAAATATACTAGTATAGATAATAACAAATTAATATATTAGGATACAGATAAATATATTAGTATAAAAATAAATATAGACAGCAGCAAAATACAAATAACTATATACAAATAAATATACATACAAATTAATATATACAAATTAATTAGAACAAATTTTCTGTTTGAAAAAAAGACTCGTCATCATCCTAACGATAAATTTTTAATCAAATAGGGACGCTCCCATCTTTCTTTCGTTAGTTAACCCACCTTTTTCTACAAGGGATTGTAGTAATCCTTGAAAAAAGTCTTTATTAATTATTATATTAGCATAGCATTAAGATTAAGTAGTAAACATTTTACCCTAGGTCCCGTACCATACATGCAAACATAATAAATCAAACCAAACAAAGATAGTTAGCATAGATAGGAGTCTATCTCCGGTAAGCACCGGAGTAGATCTCCACTAAAAAAGATAAAGAACACCAGACATGACACTACAAAAATAACCCATTTTAGCGACGTCAAAATACGTCGCTAAATAAGGAAAATCCGTCAATAAAATAATTTTGCGACGTATTTAGCGACGAAAATAGGGTGTCGCGTATAGGCATGTCGCATATGGCAATTTCGTCGCAGGACGTCGCTGTTTGCGACGGCGTGATCATTGTCGCAAGACGTCGCAAAATTAGCGACAGATAGCAACGTAAGGTTACGTCGCCAAAATAGCGACGTAGAGCGACCAGGTTGCGATGACATAAACTTTATGTACGCCGACATGACATGGCAGCCACGTGTGCACTTTAGCGACGCCTAGCGACAAATTTAGCGACGTCCGCTGACAGGTTGTCATTTTCCACGTCAGCATTTTAGCGACGTCTAGCGACGTTACGTCACTAGTTAGCGACGTATAGCGACGTGTCCTTTCCGTCGTTGTTCGTCGCGGAACGTCGCTATACGTCGCAGATATTATTAAAAAAAAATTAAAAAAATATAATTGGTATTTTTGTTATGTTGTGTGTCTGTGTTTACAGTGTGTGTGAAGTGCAGTGTTCGAACCATCAACAGTAATCGAAACTGTCGATGGTTCCGAATACTGCATTTCACATTCAATGTAAACACAGACACACATCATCACAAAAATACACATTATATTTTTTTAAAATTTCGTCAGCACCTTCTTTGTATATCAGATCATCGCTTATAACCCAGCGTAGGTATATTTGTCATCCCCGTCGCAGATATCACAAAGTAAATATCACAATAAAAATAGAAGCAGTGCAAAGTAAATATCACAGACACACATCTCACAAACATCAAATAGAGTCAAATAAAAATGGAAGATAAAAAGTTTTCCACCAAGTGTATAAACGAAAGTGTACCAATAAACAATTTGCCCATAGGGCCAATACATGTACAAGTCATAAAAAAATTAATGAAATCACTGCGGACCCCTGCCGCGCAACTGGGATAGAATGTAGTCATACTGCTCCTGGGTGAGCTGCACCGTAGGGACAGTAGGAGGCAGTGCAATGTCTGGAGTCGGCGCCGTCGATGGACCGGGAGGACGTATCTGCTCCAGCTCTCGTAGTCGCTCACCATAAAAGCAAGGGTACTCACCACCCTCTCAGTACTCGCCTCAAGCGAAGCCAAAACCTGAGTGAGTGAGGCAAACATGCTCCTCTGCAATCCCTCCAGCTCGACCTGTCTACGTTCTGTGCGCTGCGTAGACTCGATGAGCGTGTGCAAGCTGGCAGCTGTAGCCTGATGCAGACTCATCAGCTCCTGTATACTGCGCTCGACCGCATCAAATCGTCTAGTGACGATCGGAGGGTCGGATCGTCGCTCGACCGCATCAGAAATCTGCTGCTGCAACTCGCGACGCAGCTCCTCGATCTGACGACGAACATCCTCAGCTCGTGACGACGCCTGCGAAGCCGGAGACTGCGCACTGACAGAGGGGGCCCGGGATGACTCCGAAGCCAAATACGCGCGGTAGGATCCCGTACCGTAGTACGTACCCTTCTGAAGAACGCCAACGACGGTCATCCAGAGCTCGTCCGGCGATGGAGCTGTAGGCGGCTGGGAGGAAGTACCAGTCCCTCCCTCTGCTTGCGCACTAGCAGCAGCAGCAGCAGCCGCATCCTCCTGTAGCCGAACAAACTCGGCCTAGAACATGTTTGCTAACGTGTAAGTGTTTGCTAAAGTCTATATTGATATCTATTTTTCTATTTTTTAAATTATAGTAAATTAATATAAAGAATAGAACGTGCATATGCCTGCGTCGTCCTCTCGTCAATGAACTCCCCAGCCCTCCGATGGGTGACCAGGAAGACGGTCACCATGTTCGGGTCCTCACCCTTTTTTACCTGTTAAAATATATTATCTATTATTAGTATTAAACATTCTATCGAACTATATATAAATTAATGTCCGTCATAGGAAACGTATCAGACGACGAAAATGCTCCGTCATCGAAATGGAGCCACCACACCACTTATCGGCGCTCGACCGCGCCACCTTGGCCTTGTCAGACCGCTCCTGGTACTTGGGCTCGCTGAATCTAGCCTTCATCGCAGCCCACTGCTCTGGCGTAATCCAACCATGGATCGGCTGTCCGGAGCGATCACGACACTTCTGGTCGTGGATCGCATCATGGATGAGCTTGGCTGCGACGACAAAAAATTGGCCCTCGATCCTCGCCGCCCGGTGTGGTGGATAGAAATAGGTCCTCTACAAGAAGTAAAATACAAAAGTTGTATAATATACACAAATGATTATTAAAATTTAAAAATAAACAAATTTTTTACCTTAAAGTGGACGAACCAAAAGGCCTTCCTATCTGCGGGAGCATCTGAGTAGTTAATCCAAGGCCCACCATAGTTCTGTCTCAGAAATACCCCCAGCTGTCTCTGTACTGCAGAAGGCCGATATCTGTACAATAATAATTTTTCATGAATATATATGTACATATAATCATTTGAGAAATATATATTAATTAATTAACTTACTTCATAGGCCCGTCCGTCCAAATCTCCATACGCGTCTCGTCCGGGGGAGCGCATGGAGGGTCGCTCTCACCTCCTGCCTGGGCAGGATCAGTCTGATTGTCGTCCTCCATATGCTCGGCGTGGGCTCCCTCCATAGAGCCGTCGACAGGAGGAATGCTGGACGGGGATCAGGGATGCTGGACACGTGTAATGTCCCAAATTCGCGATAAGTATTTAGTGTACATATACGTGTTTTGGACCCATATTTTATTCAGTCATGATTAGTTATCTTGGTTTATTTTGCATTGACTTGGTTTTATTGGCATTGATAGTTTAAATGGTTTTAATGGTTCATTGGTTTATTTTTGGATTAGTGAGGCTTGGTTTATTTCATGATTCAATTGGTTTAAATTGCTAAAGAGAGAGACTTTATTGGCCTTGACTTGGTTCACCTTGGTTTATCTTGGCTTGGTTTATTCCTAGGTTGGTTCGGCTTGGTTTGGTTTGCTTGGTTCATTATGAACCATAGGGGTGAACCCCCTACCTACCACCACCATCCCCATTTATTAATCCCCTTCTCCTTTCTCTCTCTTCATTAATCATCTTCTTCTTCCTCATTTACTCCTCACCTACCAGAGGGAGAGAGGGGTCTAGGCAAGTGCAACTTGCTTCATGAAGGAACTCCAATTTTATTGCTTCATTCTCTTCCTTACAGCATTTTAACTTACTTTAGTACTTGGCATTTCTACTTTCTATGGCTAGATTCTTGTAGATCTAAGTTTATACTATTTTTGGATTTCTTGGATTTTGATCTACTTAATCTTGTTATTATCAAGTTCTGATGGTTCCATGTTGTAGAGTATTTCGTTCTGCCCCATTTTGACCTATGGAAGTTCGGATTTGGACTCTGGATGAAAGGTTCATGGAGCTTGGGAGCCATGGCTTGAAGAGTTCTTCTCTTCGGAAGGATGGAGAAGAAGAACTGTTTACAGCCACATGAACTTAGCCGCATAGTCTTTATGCGGCAAGTTTCCTTCCTGACGCATAAGCCTTGCTGCACTGTTTAGTCGTATGGCCTATGGCGCAGGGACTAACTCCTCAGCCGCATGAAGGTTTAATCCTCGGCCGCATGAACTTTCAATCCCAACCACATGACTTAGGACCATTATTTTAGCCGTATGTGACTTAACTCGGGCCGCATGGATTTGATTGGTTCTTTAGCCGCATAAACCCCTGATTGAATCCTAGCCGCATGAAGACCCGCCCATTTCCAGCCGCATTGGACTGAGCCGCATGCGCCCTGTTTTGCCCGGCCGCATGGGGACTAGTCCTTATCCAGCCGCATGAGTTGATCCTGCCGCATATTGTTCTCCAGCCGCATGAGCTAGTCTCTATCCTGACCGCATGAAAGATTATTTTTCTGGCCGCATAAGAGTTCACCCTTGGCCGCATGAGCCTAATCTACCTGAGCCGCATGGGCTCGATTTCTGACCCGCATTGATCCAGCCGCATGAGCCTAATCTTCCTGAGCCGCATGGCTCTCCAATAGCCCTGTGTACTATTATTTTATTACTATTTGCCCATGTCTTATAACCCCTTTATTGTATATTTTACGTCCATTTTATATCCTTACGCCTTTTGTCCTGAACTTGATTGACATGATTGAATGATAAACTGACATGACATGATAGTGGCCCGCCGTGGCGTACTCCTGACAAAGTACACTTGGCATGATAACCTGACCTGATATATCTTGAATAGCTGTTGCGACGGCTACCTGACATGACCTGGCCCGTATAAGTAACCTGGACAACGTGGGCGATTGTGCTTTACAAATAATCCAGTCCTGTCTTGCATCATGTCTAGGAGGGGACTCCTGAGTACCACGGTCAGGAGTACCTACTGAAATGGACTAAGGTTAATGACTAGTATAATTCACTAGACATAAAGAGATGTTCTCCAGTTACAGGCGATCCCGTTATCCCGGCCGCAAATGTTTGGACTTATAGCCTGTCGACGAGTAGGGCACATTTCCAGCCCACTGTTATGTGGGGCACCCACCATTATCACTTAAATGATTGAACTCTATTGTCACTCTAATGTATTGTACTCTCTAAATTGTCACTATAATGTTCGCCTGGATAACCTGGATAGCTGCAGGGCCTGTGACTACTTGGAGCATCTCATTGCATCTTGCTAGTAACTAGGATTGTGATAACCCTAGTTAGTTAATGTAGAAAGCCGTAGGCAATGATTGGTCGTGATTGCTTGGATGAAGTCTAGTCCAGTATAGTATTGTCTAGAAGTAATTGATTGAAAGATTGTACCAGAATGATTGAATGATTGTCACTCCAGATTGTTACTATAACGACTGTACTCTATTGTCACTCTAGCGTATTGCACTCTTCATTATCACTTTTATCATTGTACTCTCTCCTTTTCACCTTAATGATTGGCATCTTTAGCAATAATCAGAGACTAAGTTCTGTTCAGGCGAAGGGTTACAATCTCGGTCCTTGTTTGGTTTAAGGATTGTAACCTGGCTTCCGGAATAGTACCTTCGTCTTCTCTTCATATATTGTCCAGCTATATTTTATTTAGCATGATTCTCCAGTTATCATATGTCAATGATGCCTCACTTAATTATTTTCTCTGATTGGGATAAGTGCATTGGTAGTGCACAAACCTCAATCTGTGTTACTTATTGTTGTTTTCTTACATATTGAATGATAATGATTTTGTTGGTTTTAGTTCTTAAGTGAAGCCTCCTTTGTGGCACTTACTCTTTCTGGGGTCTGACCCAGCTGGTTTTGTATGGCCAGATACCGGAGCAGCACCAAAGGATCTCCCTGCTTTTCAGTCCGATGGTGGTCACCGGACGTAACAAGGGCATCGAGTGGGTTTCTTTTGTTCTCCCACTGTAATATTGTAAATTATTCTTTTGAGGCGTTTAGCCGACGAGCAAGTGTTAGCTCGATTGTACTTAGTTACTGTCCGCCTACGGGCTGTAACATGATTGGCAAGCCCCGGAGGTTGATCATGTATGACTGAACTCTTACTAGTTCTCACATTTTGTAATGACTAGCTTCATGATCATTCCGAATATATAATGTATGGGACGCCTTACTATTGTGTATTTGGTGGTCTGACATCTTGTAACTATTTTTAGTTGGTTGAGATTGAGACAATAGGCTATTTTATGACCTTAAGAGACTGATGGATTGTAGTGAAACCCTCACATATCTAGACAGCCGTGACCGTATAGCGGTGTGGATTCCATTCTGTTATATGTAGCTGGCTATGTCTGCCCCCGCTCTCCAGTATTCTGGTTCTGGGGCGTGACAACGCAGGATCAGGAAGGCTGGACGACGAGGGAGGAGTCGCCAACTTGCTGGAACTGCCCTGTCCCGGTAATGGATCGGGAACAGAACGGTACACTGGCGTACTCGGAGATGAGGATGAGGGTACGGAACTGCCCTCTCCATCCCCAGGCCGAGGCTAACGGGACTACCTAATGTAAAATCCTCCGCGTCGTCCTCCTGGTCTAGTCATACCTGATAATAACATATGACAATAAAATAAAAATACATATTTATATAATAGACATCACAGATTTTTGAAAAATATCATAGTCACAGATAAAAGTGTCAATAAAGTGTCACTGAAGTGTCACAGATTTATATGATAGAAGTGTCACTAAAGTGTCAAATATGATGATAAAACAAACGTACAGATTTAATCCTCTTCTGAAAATTCATCTAGTTCGTTTAGCTCATCTACTTCTTCTTCTTCTTCTTCTTCTTCTTCTTCTTCTTCTTCTTCTTCCTCCTCTACATCTTCACTTTCATCTGCATCTTCCTCTTCAGATAATTCTACCTCTTCTACACAATTAGATGTGTAATGAGGAACTTTCGTCGTGTCCACTTCTATAATATTTGTTACAAGAGGTAGTTCATCCTGTTGATAAGCTATATCGTCAACCTCAAAGGTATTTCTAGATTTGGTCTTGCATACTGCCCACCAGTCCGACCTTGTTGTTCCCCGTTTAGGATAACTTGTGAAGTACACGAGCTGAGCCTGACTTGATAGGACAAATGGTTCATATGCTTGATATCGACGCCGATAGTTTATATCAACAAGACCGTGCTTGTCTACTTTCCAACCTTGACCTTCAATCGGATCGAACCAATCACACCTGAATAACACAATCTTAGCAGGCTCTATTCCATAACTATATGTCAGCTCCACGATCTCCCGTAGCACGCCATAGAAATTGTTGCCCGCATCAACATCTTTGTAGTTCGAAGATCGGATACACAAACAGCTGTTTTTGGTGGAGTCGAGATCCACAAAGTTGTCTCTGATCGGGCAAGTTGTTGACTTGAACCTAAACCTATTAACACAGTAGCTTGGCCATATTTTTGCAGCATAAATTGGTCCCTTGGCTAGCGTTCTAATAGACTCATTCTCAAGTCTTGCGTATGGACGATCGACCTAAATACCACGAAAGAAGCAATATTAAGCTCATTCTCAATCAAGTGCATATACAGAAAGGTAATTACAGAGTTCTGAAGTCTTACATATGCACTCAACCATGATGGAAAATAACGCCTCATTTCTTGTTCTAGTTCTTCTTCTGTTATGTGTGGCCTACCTGACCTCACATCATCATTAAATATGCTGAAAACAACATCGTGCAATTAATGTAATAGTATAATAATCAACATTATTAAAATAATATAGACATATTATTTACTTACCCCTCCAGTTTCTTTACTTCCTCCTCGTCGCAGTTGAGTAATACATACACCTGAGCAGCCCTTAGCTCATCATCGTTCAGATATCTCTTCTTCATTTTATCTGATGGCTTTCTTGGAGCATTGAATACCTTCAGTATTGTATCATTACTTTCATGATCTCCGTCGTCGTTTCTGGAAGCTCTCGTTCTATTAATTGCAACATGAGGCTTGAAATACATCGAACAAAAGTTTGTAATCTCCTCGAGAACATAGGCTTCACAAATAGAACCCTCGACCCATGCCTTATTTTTTACCTTTCTTTTTAGGTGATTCAAATGTCGCTCGAACGGGTACATCCATCGATATTCGACGGGTCCACCAATACGTGCCTCATAGGATAGATAAATCGGCAAATGCTCCATAGAGTCAAAGAATCCAGGAGGAAACACCCTCTCTAGCTTGCATGGTGTTACCGCAATGTCCTTCTCTTGCTTTTCTAGACGATCAACGAGCAATTTCTTAGAACAAAGATCCCTGAAGAATATGCTAAGCTCCATCAATGGATCCCAAACTGCTTGCGGTAAAAATTCCCGAAATGCAATCGGAATTAACCTCTCCATGAATACGTGACAGTCGTGGCTCTTCATACCCGTCAATTTGTTTTCCTTCGGATCGACACATCTTCTTAGATTTGACACATATCCGTCTGGAAATTTTAGGCCCTGGATCCACCGACAAAGTCTCACTTTATCCTCCTTGTCCAGCGAGAAAATTGACTTCGGCAGGAACTGTTTTCCATTCTGCTGTATCAAATGCAACGCAGGGCGTTTGCATATTTCTTCTAAGTCCAACCTGGCCTTGGGATTGTCTTTCATTTTTCCTTTTATGTCCATCACAGTATTAATTATGTTATCAAACACATTCTTCTCAATATGCATGACATCAAGATTATGTCTGATCAGATTGGTACTCCAGTATGGCAGATCCCATAATATGCTCCTCTTTGTCCAGTTATGATCTCTACCAAATCCATCGCACTTGTACCCAGTTGTAGGATCTTCGATAGCACTTGGAAAATCTTTAACCTCCTCCCATATCGTGGCTCCGCACCACCTTGGCGGTGGATCACCCTTCTCTACAATGCCGGCACGAAATGCATTCATGTTCCTTCTGAATGGATGATCTTTTGGCAGAAATTGCCGATGACAATCAAAGAAGCACAGTTTTCCTCCGTGTTTCAAGTGGAAAGCCTTACTACGGTCCAGGCAATACGGACATAAGAGACGGCCATGAGTGCTCCATCCAGATAACATTCCATAGGCCGGAAAGTCGTTGATGGTCCACATAAGGGTTGCCTTCATCTGAAAATTCTGCTTCCTGGAAACATCGTACGTGTTAGCGCCTACTTCCCATAATTGATTCAACTCATCTATCAAAGGCTGTAAGTACACATCAATGTTCCTCTTGGGATTGTTCGGACCAGGAATTATAACGGTTAGAAACATGTACTGAGTCTTCATGCACATCCAAGGCGGTAGGTTATACGGAGTGACAATCACAGGCCAGCACAAATACTGGGATCCCGAAAGACCAAAAGGAGTAAAACCGTCAGAAGATAGTCCCAACCTGACATTACGCGGATCTGAAGAAAAATTAGGATACACTCGATCAAAGTGCTTCCACGCTTCTCCATCGGATGGGTGATCCAACACTCCTTCAATCTGTTCTCGCATGTACCAACTCATATTTTCGGCCGTCTCTTTCACCATAAATAATCTTTGCAACCGCGGCGTTAAAGGCAAGTAGTGCATTGAATCGGTCGGTCTTCTTGCACCGGTAGACCTTCCTGTACTAGTTGTCTTATAGCGATCAGCACCACAAAATCTGCACACATCTGCGTCCTTGTCGTCTTTGTAGTACAGCATGCACCCATTGCGACAGGAATCAATTTTCTCGTATCCCATCCAGAGCGATCTCACCATCCTCTTAGACCGGTAGAAGTCTTTAGGCAACTTAGCACCTGCCGGCAAGATCTCTATAATCAACTCCAACACTCGGTTGTAGCATTCTTGCGACATGTTAAAATCTGACTTAATGCTCAACAGTCTTGTAACCACCTCCAACGATGAATGATCCTCACAACCAGGATACAATAGAGTCCTTACATTCTCCAGCAACTCCATGAACTGTGCAGCATCGGCATTCGGTGCCTCCTCAGGTGCATCATGAACGAAACTAGGCCCCGCAGCATCGAAAACCATGTTCACGCACCCGTCGTCGTATACATGATTATCTGAAACAAAATTAGGTCCCGTATGCATATACGGCTCAATATAAGGCTCCGGCTCTGATGCTAAAGACACAAGTTCTCCGTGTGCGGTCCACTGATAGTAATTAGGCGTGAAACCCCTCGAGTACAAATGATATATCACTTCCACTTCTGGATAATATTTCACGTTATGACATTTCACACACGGATACTTAATTTTGGTGCCGTCCATGTACTGAGGGAACGCCTTAGCAAACTGCAGGAACTGCTCTACTCCCGCTATGTATTCATCCCGCACACCACACATATCATCAGGACGACGATTGTACATCCATGAACGATTTCGCAAGTAGTAATTTATATCCATTTGGAAATAATTCTGCAAAGATGGACACACATTATCCAATAGGCACAAATTCGTATATTATGTCTTATTATGGGACACACATTAGTAGCGGACAGTTACTAATAATAATGATATGCAATCTAGGTCAAACTAGGTTGTACTAAGTCAAACAAGGTCAAGCTAAGTCAAACAAGGTCAAAGTAGGTCAAGGGTTGACCTATAGTCGACTTTGTCAACTCTTAGTCCAATCTAGGTCAGATGTTGACTCTACTTTGACTTTCAGTCAAAATAGTCAACCTTGGTCAAACAAGGTCAAATCTAAGTCAAATATCCTATTTCTAGTCATTACCTACCAAGGTACCCTTTACCTTATCGCTATTGGTATCCCAATACCAATACCTTATAATTCATATCTTACTAGGCCCTAACTAGCCCATACTAGCTAGCACACACCATTCAAGGCTATACAAGCCTAACCTATAATTCAAGTACCAATAATGACCAAAGTCAACTCAAGCTATCTCATACACACAAGTAATATCTTGGTGTCATTTGTTTAGTCTTAAAAAACACAATCAACTAAAACTAGTACCAAGTAGTGAGCAATAGTGAGTTACCAAAGCAAACTGATCAGACTAAAGAATGCCAATCAACTTGGAAAGATGGATACACTGTTGACCATTTAACAAACATGAAGACAACAACAACAAAAAACATTGTTAAACAACAATCATCAATAATGAAACTAGAACACATTCTCTACATTCATCACAATCAAGAAACCCTTACACTACAAACCTCCATAGTTGTTCAGAGATCAAAGGATGGATCAGTATCAATCTAAACAGTCAAATCTCGAAAATGAAGATGGAAAACCTCGGATATAAGCACTCAAAAGTATTGGCAAACCTAATGAACTAATTATACCAAGAATTGTGGATCGAAATAAGGTTTACATTATAATTGTGCATGCAAACCAAGATTTTCTCTATTATTCAAAACAAAGTGTCATTATTTTTTTCTAGATCAAACATTATGTGTATCAATGGTGCTAACCTGTGTGTGGGTATGGGTGTATGGTACATGGCAGTTCAACAAATAGGTGTGGACAAGTATAGGCTAGTGTGTCAAAAGTGTGTGTTTGGATGTGATACCATTTTGTGTCAATGGGGCAATGTGTGTTTGTAGAGTACATGGTGCATATAGATAGGGTGTATGTGATAGGTTTGCATATGTGTGTAATGTATATGGGACTGTTCTCATTTTGTGTATGTGTCAAAAATGGTTTAGACATAGGTGTGTGTCAAAGTTAGCTACTAGGGTGTTGTGTGGTGGTACATGTATGTGTGTGTGTATTTGTAACCTAGAAAACAGTGTGTCAAATGAGGGTGTGTGTGTGTAGAGAGTGGACATGTAACAGGGAAAACAATGTGTTAACAGGAAAAAGCAGCTAGTGTAATGTATGTAATGAAATTCAGTGTTCATGTGGATGTGTATGGTACATGTGAACTCAGTGGTGTGAGCCATTCTCAGGAAAATGGTTCCCAGGTTTGTGACAGTTCATTAACCCCAAACCAATCCAAAATTCATTTCGAAATCCCTATTTGTCCAATGCAAATCCTAACCATAGTAGCTAACACACAGGTGAAAGTATTTTACATGAAAGTTAATCATCAAAATTAGTTTGAGAATAAGGAATTAAAATCAGAATTTAAACTAACAGGACTGTTCAGTCTAAACAGCCCATTCCTATATTCGAATCCAATATAGGAGGAGGAGTATGTGTGTGTGTGTGTCTGTGTGTGTGTGTGTGTGTCTGTGTCTGTGTGTGTCCGTGTCCGTGTGTGTCCGTGTGTGTATATGTGTGTGTCTGTGTCTGTGTCTGTGTCTGTGTCTGTGTCTGTGTGTCCGTGTGTGTCCGTGGGAGAGGAGGAGGAGGAGGAGGAGGAGGAGGAGGAGGAGTTAGGTTAGGGTTTACCTGACGAAGAGGAGGAGGAGCTCAAGGAGGAGGAGGAGCACGACGAGGTAGGGCTCGCCGGGGGGGGGGGGAGTCGTCGGAGGAAATCGCGGGGGGGGGGGGGGGGGGGGGGAGTCGCCGGAGGAGCTCGAGGAGGGGGAGAAAATTTGGAGAGGGGGGAAAAAATTTCGAGTGGGGGAAAAAAAGAGCACAGCGTGCCCTAAGTAAAATAGTTAGCGACGTCACCAGTCGACGTCGCTAACCGTCGCAAAAATTTTAATATAGGCGACATATTTTAATAATATGTCGTTGGACGTCGCTATTCAGTGACGTAGTTTATGTAGTGTCGCTGAACGTCGCTATTCAGCGACGGTTTGCGACATCCATATAAGGGAGTCGCTATATTATATGTTTAGCGACGGAATTTTATTTCGTCGCTAAATAACGTCGCTAATAGAGCATATTTTAGTAGTGTGAAAACAAACGTCTACAGACACTTATTTAATTGAAACCTTCTCAAATTAAAAAGAGTCGACGGACTATTTTAGTTTTCTCGGACACCGAGGCAGGTTGCCTCCACGATCAGTGCCTGCTGCTCCTGGCGTAGTCTCTTTAGTCATTAATTAGAACAAATTTTTTGTTTGAAAAAAAAGACTCGTCATCATCCTAACGATAAATTTTTAATCAAATAGGGACGCTCTATTTTTGTGGTTTATTATTATTTTGGTTTGATTTTGTAAATATTTATTTGTCCAATAAATATAGTAGTATAGATAATAACAAATTAATAAGTATATACAAATATTTGTATAGATATTAAGTATATACAAATTAATATATATAAATAAGTATATACAAATCAATCAATATAGATAATAACAAATTAACAATTATATATATATATATTATTATAGAAAAAAAATATAAATATTATTATAGATAATAACAAATAAATATATTAGTAGACAAATAAATAGAGATAAT
This sequence comes from Iris pallida, assembly GCA_029216955.1. Classification (NCBI taxonomy): domain Eukaryota; kingdom Viridiplantae; phylum Streptophyta; class Magnoliopsida; order Asparagales; family Iridaceae; genus Iris; species Iris pallida. The sequence continues at coordinate 2,220,207 of JANAVB010023600.1, forward strand.
AACAAAATGTAAATATATATACAAATAAATATATAGTAATTAATATTTATATAAACTAATATACGTAAATTATATACAAATAAATATATAAAAATAATTTTATACATATATATATATATATATATATATATATATATATATATATATATATATATAAGCAAATTTTATTGAATAAGAAAGGGGGTGCTCCAAGGAGCACTACAAGCGGTTACATGGACCGAAACACACAAAATGGTCCTGTAGAGCAGATTAAGAAAAGTGAAAAGACCTAAATGACGGGTTCCTACAAGGTTGCAACACAATTCGAAAATTCGAAAAACGAACTTCAAAAATAGTGGGCGGGAGAGGGTTGGACCCGCGGCCCAAAGCGAGCAGAAGGCCCATAAGCCGGGGGGGGTGTGGCACGCAGCCTGAGAAGGTTGGTTGGTTTTTTTTTTTATGGAAAGCAAAAAAAAGAAAGAAAGAAAGAAAGAAAGGGCGGTCAAAACCCCGCGCGGGGCCCGAGGGACCGACCCACGTGGGGCCCACGGCCCGATGCCGCTGGTCTGCCCGAGGGTGCCAAAGCGGAGCGCGCCGCTCGAGGCACGTGGGGGCCCACGTGGCCGCGTGCAGACGGGCGAGAGCCTCGGGTCCCCTGTCGTCACGACGAATGGAGCGGAGGCGGGGCGGCGGAGGAGGTGGGCAGGTGAGCGACGGCGGAGGGAGGGGCCGACAACCGGCGAGACTGATGCAGGGGGGACGGGCCGCCCGGAGCCAGGGGACTCCGACGGTGGCAACCGGGAGGGATATATATATATATATATATATATATATATATATATATATATATATATATATATATATATATATAATGATTTGTATGTTTATTTGTATTTTGTTGTTATCTATATTTAATATATTTTTATACTATATTAACTAATATAGATAATAACAAAATTTAATAGTTAATATACAAATTAATATATATAAATTTTACGAACTAATAGATTTTGTTATTATTGTATAGTAATAATAAATTAACTAATGGATTAAACCAAAATAAGGAAAGGAACCAAAAGATTAAACCAAACCAATTTAAAACAAATAATCCAAACAAAATCAAACGAAAAAAAAAAGTCAAACCAAAATCAAAAAAAAAAAAAAAAAAAAAAAACGTGCGTCCCTAATTCCGCCAGACCTTCTGTCTAATTTCCGCCAAACAATCTGGCGGAGTATTTCTCTCTTTATAATTTTTTTAATTTTTTTTTATCTTTTAGCGAATTTGATTAAAATATTTATAGTAGATCAAAGAACCCCAATCCAATCCCTTTTCTACTAACATGTCAATCTTCTTTTACAACTCACTCTCTCTTTACCGATTCCATGCAAGAAGCATAAAGACTGGCTTGCAGCTCACATGCTCTCTGGCCAATGATTTATTATTACTTGCAAGTATTTGTTAGATGGTTGCAGGATGTGGTCAGAATACATCTTGAAAAATAAGAAAATAAAAATACTGGAAAAAAAACTTTTAAAAAATGGGGAAAAAAGCAAAAAACAAAAAAAACAAAAAACAAATGGATGAAAAACAAAGAAAACCAAAACACATAAAAATGAAAGAGAGAAACAAAAAAAAATCCTTACGCACGAAAAAAGAAACATAGCAAACAAAATTTGGGAAAAACAAAAAATGGAAAAGATAACAAATTGAAAAACACAAAATGCATTCAGAAAAATGAAAAACAAATTCCAAAATATAAGAAAGAACAAAAACATAAAAATAATCTTAAAAAAAGAAGATAAAAAATAAAAAAAATTAAGTAAATTTTTTTTAAAAAAATAAAAATAAACAACAACAAAAATATACATCTATTCTTAAGAGAGAGCTAAACCAAACATGAGACTATATTTTTTACCACACATTTGTCCCCCCAAAAAATTAAGCATACCAAATGCCCTCCAATAGAGTATAGAACTCCGCAATAATCGTTAATACAGCTAAGCTTGTTTTACATAAAAAATATAATATTTTTAATCATTTTCTTCCACAAAATGTCTCAAATTCCAACTGAACGATTCTCTTATAAAATCGAGAGCTAAAATGTGTGTAGTCATCTCCTCTACTCCAGTAGAGGAGATAATCCAAATCGGACCATTAAATTTGAATTACAATGAACCTTACAAGGCACACAATAAAAGAAAGAAAGAAAATATTACATGACACTTATTTACAAAAAAGAAAGAACAACAACAAAAGAGAGAAAATGTACGCTAAAAAAAAAATCTACTCATTTTCATAAACATCAGTGTACAACATTAATATCTTGATAGCATGGATTCAAATTATGGTTTCATGGCTAAAGTTGGTCCATTTTTAACTTAGCACCACACTTGTACACCAAAAATTTCTAACAGACTGTGCGGGGGCTCACACACGTGAAATCGAGGACACGTGTTGGACCCCATTGGTCAGATTGTGGACCCCACAAAATCAAGTCCTCTGTTATTTTTGACCTGACTAATGGGGACGACACAACTAAAATAATTGAGTTATTTGCATATACACTCCGCCAATCATAACTTTATTTTTTTTCTTATTTCTAATTTTATTAGTAATAGTTTTCCATTTAGTGTTAAAAAAAGGGGGGCAAGTAGAAAAAAAACTTGTTAAATGTATGAATTAGAAGAGTATTACTAATAAAATTAAGAATGGAAGATGATATAGTTATGATTAACAAATAGGGGTAAATATTAAAAAAAAACTCTTAATATAAGCAGAAGTTGTGAAATCGGATGTAGCCCATGTAGCAGGAGGGGAGAGAAAGAGAGATTAAGCAGAAGTGGTGGAATCGGTCGGATGGAGCCCATGTAGCTGGAGGGGAGAGGGAGAGAGATTAAGGGGCTGTTTGGTACAATGAAACTCGTTGGAAACTGTCAACTTTTGGTAAAAGTTGTGAAAGTGTTTTGAGATCCGGTGTTTGGCTGGACATAAAAGTCTTGGCCGAAAGTGCTTGACAAGACCTATGCCAGTTCCTGTCCCCTACTCTCTCCTTCACATTTCACTTCCTCCATTTTTTTTTGTGAACTCCTCTTGAACTGCAGAAGAGGGAAGGAGTTCTTTGGGGATGAAAGTGGAACTCTCCTTCGAGTCACCCCACCGTTGCTCTCGCCATAGTAGATCTCACCGGGAGAATATTGCGGCGGTAGCGATGGCAATAACGTAGCGATGCTGGTGGCGGCGACGACGCTGTGGCTGCGGTGGTGGCGGCATCGGTGGCGGCGAGGACGGAGGTGCAGATCCACATCGATGAGATCCACGACGTCACATTCCTCCTCGACACCTTCGTCGGTTCCCACAGCTGCGGCCCTCCTCGGCGTCCGTTTCTTCATCTCAACCACCTTGTCAAGAAGAAAATAAGCTGCTGTTAATATGATGTTGTGTTAGAAAAAATTGGGATGAAGAATGTAGAAGAAAGGAGGTGGGTGTTATATGCTGCTATGTTGGAAATAGGCAATATGGATTATTAATCTGGAAATGTCCTAACAAGCTAATAAGGAAAAAAAATGACATGATTAAAAGAATAATAATAAGAAGAAGAAGAAGATGAGTCCAGACTCTTCTGTCGATAGTGAATTTTTTTGGTAAACTTTGTTCTGCTTTATGTTAACCAATTATTTGTGTTAAATATCTAATTTTCCAACTATTTATGTTAAATATGTTTTAGCAAGTGGGATAATTAACAAAGCTGCTATAACCAACCATTTGTGTTAAATATTTAATTTCTTAAATTAAATAATTACGAAAATTTATTTATTTTAATTAATATTAAGTGATTATGTGACAACTAAAATAGTCAGTAATTAATAGATAGTTATGGTATTTAATTTAATTATGATATTTACTATATTTTTTTGTATAATTATGATAATTAATTTAATTACAATAGTTGGTAATTAATTTAATTATTGGTTATCATATTTTCAACTTCAATCTCTACTTTCAACAATCATCCAAACAACCGAACTCCTTTTCTCTCCACTTTCAACAACCATCCAAACACCAAACCCATTTTTCTTCCACTTGCAGGAGACAAAAATTACTATATCCAAACACATTTTGGTAAGTGCCACTTTCACACTTTCAACTGCAACTCATCATGACGTAAGTGCCACTTTCACACTTTCAAAGAGTTACATCTATCCAAACAGCCCCTAAGCAGAAGTGATGGAATCGGTCAGATGGAGTCCATGTAGTAGGAGGGGAGAGGGAGAGAGAGGCTGTAAAAATGTTGTAAGAATTTGCTAGTAGAGTTAGCATTTTCCCTTATATTAGTAAATGCTAAATCTACTAACAAATTTTTACATCCTTTTTACAATCTCTCACCCCCACCCCTTACACGTGGGCTCTACCCGACCCCGCCACTTCCTTCCTTCCTCCAATCGAAGTCCGACACGTAGTGGTCTCTAGTATAAGAGTCCCATTTCATCAAACAGCTTCCGTTCACAAAGATGGACATGGACTCCACCTCCTCCCCTCCCAACGGCGCCCCATCCGCCGCGGCCGCCGTGTCCGCCGCCACCGATGCGGCGGCGACGTCAGCCAGGCTGGCCCATCTGGCGGACTCGCTGAAGCTGGAGTACCAGTTCCTCCGCGTCCCCCTCGAGCACTTCCGGAAGACGATCCGGACCAACCACCGGTCGGCGGAGCGGGAGGTCGCCGCCGTCCTCTCCGGCGTCGGCCCGGCCGCGGAGGGGCTCTCCAGGGAGGACGCCGTCGTCCACCTCAACTCTCTCGTTTCCAGGCTCCAGGGACTCAAGCGCAAGGTTTCGTCACCAATCTCGAACTTTTCTTAAATATTTTTTTAGCAACAACTGTAAATTCTATGGAGAATTAGGTTCTTGATGGATTGCTTCGGTGGAATTGTGGAATGGGCGCTCATATTTTTTTGGGTTTTCTAAGAAGAACTCATTTTAGTAGTTACGATCCCATCCTGGATTTCTTCTGTTTTGAAAACCTAGATATTTACTGGGAAAACTGTCAAATTTATAGAAAGTCCGTTTTTTTTTAATCGATTTCTTGGGAGATAGTTTTGAGGAAGTCTAGATTTTCTTGGGTTTTCGAGGAATAACCCTTCAATTTTAGATGGTTTTGAAAACCCATCACTGGTCTTGTCGGATTTCAAAAATAACCCTTCAATTATAGATGGTCTTGAAAACCCATCGTTGGTTTTGTCGGATTTCAAAAATAGCTAATGGGTATTTGGGGATAGATTTCTGATGGGTAACTTCGGTACATTCGAGGAATGGGAATGTGTTTCTCAAAAAAAAAAAGAAGGAATGGGAATGTAGGAGAGATGGTAGAGAACCCAGAAAGTTAAACAAGCCATGGAATTGAGGAACTGTCTTAAGAACCTACTGTAGGTTTTCTTGGGCTTACCAGGAAGAACCCTTCAGTTTATTAGATGGATTTTCTTCGTTTGGAAAACCCATCACGGTATTTGTGGAGTGGTCTTAGAAGCCAGAAGTGGAGGCGGGAGCAGGGGAACGCGACTACCTAGAAGAGTCTAAAGTTGGGACCGGGCACTAATAAAGAATTATGTATATTAATTATTGTTATCAAAACTTATAAATATCTTAACATTTATTAGAATTTATAAAGTCCAGTTAGAAGTTAAAGAGAGATCATTCACATGTTTTTTTTAATGATTTGGAGGTAATTTTTTTAATTTATTGGTACTTTGATAAACGTGTATTACAAATCTTTTAACTTTCTTCCAACTTTTTTTTTTGTTTTCCTTTAAAATTGTGGTCATATTATGGGAAGCACTCATGTTGTCGGAGAAATGTGCTCCCATCGCCGGAGAAACGAGCTTCCGTCATCGGGAAAGCGAGCTCCCAACAAGCCTCCAAGTAAGAACCGTCGAATCGAAGTTCTTACTGAAATTCGTTGAACTTTTGGCAGTTTCTGGCTTCTAAGGACAGATCATGGGAGCGCTGAAAGAACTATTATTTGTCATTACTTGGAAAATTATGTTTCTGATGACTTGCTTTCGTAGAACTGTGGAATGGGTATGTGGTGGTGATTGTAGATAAGAGCTTGAGATGTTTAGGGATTCTTGTAGTGGAAATATCAATAGTTTTAAGATCATGCAAAGAGATCTTCTAGAAGAGCCCGGCAAAAATCTATTTGAGTCTGTATTTTAACTTTGGTCGAGGAGATGGTAGAGAACCTCCCCAGTTACGACGATAAGTGGATCATGTGTTTAGCATTTCGAGAGAATGGAGATCATGGGATTGAAATTTTCCTGGGAGTACCTACCCGCAGAGTTGTTAAGATTCTTGAGATCATGCAGCAAGATTTTTCGGAAAAATTGTACAAAGATCTCTTTGTTTTGTAGTTCATCATAGGTTTCTTACTTCTGTGATGGAATTATGAAATGAGTCTTATGGGAGATGGTAGAGAACCTATTGAATCATGGGGCTGATAGGATTTTAGGTTTTATTTGTGTAGCTTGGAATTTAGTATTCATCGAGATGTTAGAGCTAATGGGAGCAAATTTTTGTAGGAAGGACTACTTACAATATGTGAAATAGTGTCCATGATTGATTAATTTGCTGTCTTTGGTTTTGATGAAATGGGGAGACAGAAAGTTTGGAAGATAGTAAATAACTCAAAAATGATAAAGAGCCTGGAACTTGAATGTGTTTGGGAAGGATTGTGCGTTCTTTTGAGACTTAGTAGATTTGTGAAATGCATATTTGGATGGGCAATAAGCTACTCTGGCATTTGTGAAGTTCATGGAAGACCTTAATGCTAAAGGTTAGCAAGGTTGAGAATCTCTTCTCACCTTTGGTGGTTTTGTTTTTGTCATAGATTTTCTGGGTTAAAAAAGATTAATTGGGGGAGGTTGTAGCAACACAACTATAAGATAAAAGTTAATTTATCCTTAGTAAATTTTTAGTTATTTTTAGTTTTTTGGGGTAATAAAATGTGTATATGTGGAGGTACTAGAGAACTCTGGATATTGAGAGTTTACGTGTTAAAAATTTATGGGAAGAACATTATACTTTATGAAGTACGTAGGTGTTCCATGTGTTGCTTGCTTTGTTCTATAATGTTGTGGGTTTCTTGGGGTTCATGAAATAACGGAATGTGGTTGATGGGTAGTTATAGTAGAGAATCCACCAATTTATAAATATCATTGGTTGATATATATTGTGTATTTGGTGTAGAATTTTTATAGGAGTGGGAACTCCAAAATTTTCTAGAATGAACCATAGAAGTTTTGTAGTTTGCCATAGGTTTCTTGTGTAACTGCTGTAATTGTTAAATAACTAGTTGAGTACCCGGAGAGATGCTAGCAAGGTTGTAAAAGGCACTAGTCGGACATGCACCGGACGCCTAATACCTAGTCCGTCTAGGCAGCCGTGGTTCAACACCCCCCCCCCCCCCCCCCCCCCCACCCCCAAAAAACCCCCACACCCCCACACACCCCCCCCAAACCCCACCAAACCCCAAAAAAAACTATTGAAGTTTGCAAAAAAAAAGAAGTCCATAAAACCCAAAAATATACATAGTCGGGAGAGGGGGGGGGGGGGGGGTGGGTGTTGCCTAGGCGGGCATCGGATGGGCCTAGGTGCCGCCTAGGCCAACTTTTAGAACACTGGATGCTAGAGACTTGCAATTGAGAATTTTCTTTTCTTTGTTTGGAATAGAGCTTTATCATCTAGAGACAATGGTATAGATTGTTGTAGTGAAAATTTTCTAGAGGATATTATGAATTATGATGTTCTGAGGCTCTTAAGTGGAGTGCTTGATTTTGTAATTTGTGGTAGGTTTCTTATGTTTTTGATGAATTTGGGAGATTGATCTTTCTGAAGATAGTAGACAACTTAGAAAATAGTAATTGACCATTTGGAGTAGTTTTTGTTGTTGTCGACTTTTTAATTTTTGGTGGATTTTTGAAGGAGTATATGGAGTCGTAGGGGATTCATCTAGAGACAATGGTAGAGATTGTTGTAGTGAAAATTTTCTAGAGGAATATTATGATTTATGATGTTCCGAGGCTCTTAAGTGGAGTGCTTGATTTTGTAATTTGTGGCAGGTTTCCTATGTTTTTGATGAATTTGGGATATTGATCTTTCTGGAGATAATAGACAACTTAGAAAATAGTAATTGACCATTTGGAGTAGTTTTTGTTGTTGTCTGACTTTTTACTTTTTGGTGGATTTTTGAAGGAGTATATGGAGTCGTAGGGATTGAATATCATTTTATAGGAAAAATATATGCATGTTTTAGGTGTTTGACGATCGCCACAATGCTAAAAATTGTGAGATCAAGAATCTCTTCCTGAATTTGTTTGTTCTGTAATTGCTTATGGGTTTATGGGGTTTTGATGGATTTGCAACAAGGGGTTATCTAGGAGATAGTGGGCCAGATTGGAATATTGCGTTGGGAGTACAATTTTGATGGACGTGTAACCAAGGTCCGTAGTATCAGAATCAATTTTTGACCTTTCTTATGAGTATCAATATTGGCAGTTTTGGACTATCTTTTAAGCTCGTACGATCAAGGAGCACCATCCGAGTTCCCCTAGACTATATTTAGGCTAGACGAAGAGGTAAGGTGGTACAATTTGCTACATGGAATCGAATTATCTCTATGACGAATTAAACCAGAGTAAAACAGAATGAAATTTTCATAACAAGACAGTAACTTGTCAGTCTTTATAGATTCCTTGTTTCTTGAATCATAGAAGTGCATAATAATGTCTAGGTGCAGCCAAGGTTGCGAAAAGCTAGGCGCTAGTCGGGTGGTCACCCGCCGCCTAGCCCGTCTAGGGGGTTCAAAAAAATAATCCAAAAGCTACTGAAAATTGCAGAAAAAGTCCATAAAATCCTAAAATGTGCATTGTCGGATATTGGGGGGACTAGGTGGGTGCGTAGGCGGGCATCGGCCGCCTAGGCCGCCTTTTAGAACAATGGGTGCAGCTGTAGGCATCATAGGTAAATCAAAAAAACTGTCTAAACTTGACTGAAAGATTTGCCAGAGTGCTAAGTTTTTTAGATGACATGATTTATTTCTTCAAAGAATTATGTTAGCTACTGTGTTTAGCCCCACATCTCCTGCAGTCGAACAACTAACTAATTAGCGTCAACTTTGGCATTCCATATTTCTTCGCATTTATTTATGCCTCCGTAGAAATTCCATTTTCTTCCTCAGAGCCTAACTCTACTTTTGCAGAAAATAGTCTACCTAATAACATTTGTCATACTTAAACAAATTTGTTGTCTGTAAACATGATTTTGAAATAAACCAGTGTTACTTTAGCCTCTGTGTGTTGTAAAGTATATGGTTTGATGAACACTGAAGATGATCGTTTTCTGAAAGAAAGAATCACTATTACTACTTGGGCATTCCGATATATTTCAAGAATCCTGTAATGTTTCAACTTTCAAGTTAAATGGTGTCACAAAAATGTTAAAATGATGGTCATATTTCAATACCCAAATATCTTCTTAAAAATTTAAGGGGACATCACAACTTTTAAGTATAAAAAGAACAAAAAATGTCTTCTTCTTCTTCCTTCCCAAACTAAACCTTAATCCATATTTTTTGCATAGTTTTATAGTAGATACTAGATACTAGATAGTCATATTTGGGACTATTTCTGAAGCTTCGAACTCCATCAATGGAGTTTCAAAGCTTCATAATCGAAACAACATATTTGTGACGACGAAGGTTTACAGGATTGCCAAATTTTGGCAGTCCTCCGCATAAGTCCTGTGTATATCTAGGATTGTCAAAATGCAAAATTTTAATTTTGAGATTAAGTGTAGAAGTATTTTGATAGAAAAGATATGATTAAAATATAAATATGTTTAAAATGATATGATGAAGTTGAGCAAATTATTAAGGACATTATTTGTTAAAAAGAATGATCAGAAATATATGTGTAGCATGATATGTTTAGTAATTATATGACATTATGATTATATTATTTTATTTGTTTAAAATGATATGTTTAATAAGGATATAACTCCCCAACTTCATCGTAATATTAATCTTATCTTGACATATTTGTTAAAAAGAATATAGTTTGTAAATGGAAAGAGAGAGAGGATATAATTTGAATATTTTATTTGTTTAAAATGATATGTTTAGTGAAGATATGACTAACCACACTTTCATTGCAATATTAATCTTATCTTGACGTGTTTATTACTATAAATGGAAAGAGATGATAGGATTGATTTAAAATGAGATGTTTAGCAATTTCTGATTAGGACTAACAAAAATTTGGCATTCCTGAGACATAAACTGTTATATCTTAGGACTGCCAAAATTAGGATAATCCTAACTTTTGTTAGGATTGTAGGCAGTAATGTGTAGGGGTGTAAAATGGACAAAGTAGTCCGTTGTCCGTACGTGTCCGGCTCGATAAATGGTTCGACCGCGGGCCGTCCGATTGATTAACGAACAAAACTTGGACATATTTTTTTTGTCCGTTTAAAAATCGGACACGGACACGGTCATATCCATGTCCGATCCGAATTTGTCCGCGGACCGTCCGATAGTGGAAACTCCTTTTGGTTTTGCATCAATTATGTCATATCATTTTGGTTTTGCATCAATTTGTTATTGTCCGGTCTCGATTTTTATTAACCTTTTACCATTGTTTGTTGTATTCTATAACCTTCCATTATATTTTCTTTCAACTTGATTTTTTTAGCAACTATCAAGTAATCTTGATAAAATAATAGCTTTTGATAATATATTTAATTTGCCCGCAGACCGTCCGATTGAATTAACGAACAATGGTTGTCCGTGTCCGTCCGGCCCGAATTCGAACAGTGGACTGTCCGTGTCCGTCCGTCCGAACTCATTTTTATTTTCAGATCGAACACGGACAGTGGACTGTCCGTGTCCGTCCGACCCGTTTACACCCCTAGTCATGTGTCATCCCCAACATGGTGTGTCGATTTGTGAAGTTCGAAATCCCTAAAATTGGGTTCGAAACTTCATGAATAAACCCATTGGGGTTGGAAGAGGAAGATGAAGAGGAGAGAACAAAGTAGGAAGAGGAAGAGATGGTATGTTTAGATAAGGAGAGAGAGAGTGAGAAGTAGAGAGAACTAACGTGTGTTGTCCCCAATCAATTTTGATGACAACCCCTAACGAAATTACAACTAATGTATGTTGCCCCTAGCCTATGATGCCTCCCTAAAAAAGGTTGTCTTATTATAGACCTTATTTTAATGAACTTTTGATCCCAAATCTTCTGTAAGCTAAAATCTAACCAAATTATTCAAATGAAAACATAGTTCTTTTGTTTTCTGGATTGAGGAAGGATAAGGAAGTATGTCTTAAAACTGATAATTTTTTAGCGTCGTCTTTTGTCATTGCGTTTCAACTTATGATTCTGCAAATATGTCTTTCTATCATGTTACTCATATTTCTCCTGATTTAAATTTCTCTAAATCGCTGCTGCTGTTCCCTTCTCAGCTGGAAGAAGGGGATAAGACTGAGAACTCACAAGTTCAAAGATGCCGAGCTCGGTTGGATCATTTGGAAGGCACACAAGCAGAGAACCTGAGCGAGTGTAACAATACGAGGTTGAAGCGCATCCTCGTGGACTACATGTTGCGCATGTCCTACTATGATACTGCTGTTAAGCTTGCAGAGATTAGTAATATACAAGTATGCTTTTATCTCTGGTGATGCTGCTCTTAACCTAGTAAACTTAGGATCTCACCGCAATCTGAGTTTTAAGCGCTTATTGGATTAGGATTTAGCTATTATGGCTTACAGCTCTTGGTGGGACTACCTTTGTATGTAGATTGGGTTGTTTTATGACATTATGACTTGTGAATTGTAATACATGTACCACAATCGCTTTTAATTATAGATGCTTCATATTCCTCTCATAATTTGTACAAGCATTTTTATAAGATGTCTCCTAGAAGCTAGTCGACACCATAATTTTTGGACATGAAAACTTTCACAACATATTTTTGTTAATCATTCTAAAGAGGACTAGAAACCTCATTTGGTGATAGCTATGAAGTGTGACAAGATTCTGCATATGCATACTTCCTAACCTGATTATGTTAAAAGTGTTAAACAATTTCAGTTCATGTTTTGTCTCAACTGCTTTCATTCTGTTCCTTATTGATCCTCTCTTGTCATGCTGCCACTTATCTTGCTTGTCATTATATCTTTTTTCACCTAGCAGACCCTTCATTGCAGGACCTTGTGGATATTGATGTTTTCTTCGAGGCAAAAAGAATAATAGAATCTCTTCAAAAAAAAGAACTGGCTCCTGCTTTCATTTGGTGTGCAGAGAACAAGTCCAGATTAAAGAAAGCCAAGGTATGTTGATCTGATCCTTAGTTGTATATTGTTGAGGTGTTACATTTGTATTTCTATGCCTTTAACCATATTAAGAGAAGGCTCATTGTCTAGCGATACCCCAGACAACAATCTCATGTGTGTTTCCTGCCCTTATGTATATTTGTTTGCTATTTTTTTCATGGTTACTTGTTGAAAAGATTTTGAGACACGATAGTGGACTTCACTGCATATTCTGTAATCTGGAGAGAGCATACGAGGAAGTACTAAATTTTTTACTTGTTGAACAATTGATAAGTGTACACATGTTTGAGTATATTTATGTTAGTATGTACCTGTGAAGCACAGACATGGGTACACAATGGTACATGTATCACAATAAATCAACTTTCTAAAAAATAGGCATGACTGCCACTGGGATCACTCAATAAAAGTTACAAAACACACACATATAGTTATCAGATTGAACAGAGAATACAAATATGAAAATAATGGGAAAAATACAAAATGTATGGATTCCATACATCACATCTAAACCATTACAAATTTTACTCCAAACATACATCGTAGTCTTTCCAGCAAGGAGATACACCACACTAGGATATTGTAGAACATAATACTGTTATCTATTTGTGCATAATCATTCAAATATGAAATATCATATTTCGTATTAACATGAAAGGAAAGCTGATTAAGATGCATCCAGAAGATCATAATGAACTATGGACACCATTAGTAGAGCATAATTTCATCTTCTTACTGATGTGAATGACAACGGCATAATAGAGTACAAGTATTGAATATGTCTCTGATACATGTTAGATTGAAAGTTGGTGTTTTACAGACTTTGACAGACAAGTTCACACATTTATACACATTATGATTGTACTATTCACGTTTCTGACATGGGTAACGCTCCTTCATTGAAGTATCCATGATTCATAGCATGGTAGTCAAAGGCGCGTCTAGCAGCAAGGCGCAACAGTTGCGCCTCGCACCTCACTAGGCGAGGCGTCTTTCTCCGTGCACACCCAAGACGCGCCTTTCAGCAAGGCGCAACCAAGAAAATGCGTGCCTAGGCGCGCCCTGATTGTGTTTATGTGTGTTTTTTTCCAAAGAAACTTTAAGGTATGGAAATAGCCCTTACCTCCTATAAGTGGGAGGGAGGTAGCCCTTTTCACGGTTGCAAAAGTTGGCTACAGTTGAACTAGAAAACTAAAAATTACTCTAAAGTGTAGTAGGGCGAATACAAATTCTTATTAGTTCTGTTGCTCTGCTAGTTAACTTAGTTATGTTTTAACATGTTTTGTCGATTTCAATATGTTATTTGGTTTTATTTTTTACATTACTAATTTATTTATGTATATTTTTATTAATTTTTATTTTGCACCACACTTCGCTTGAGCGTGCAACTTATAAGTGTGTCTTGCGCGTCGGACGATATGAATCATTTACACATCGAGTGCGCTTTGCACCTTTAACTACCTTGATTCATAGTATGTACCAAGGTTCGCAGTATCAGAATCTGTATCGGACCCTTCTTATGATTATCGGGATCATCGGTATCAACAATATCGGCGATTTCGGATTAGAGTATCGGATTTTTTGGTATTGGAAAGCAAATAATTATTAATAAATTAATAAAACTGTAGACAAAATGTTTTATACATGTAAGCATAATTTTAAGTATTTCATGTTTTGTTTCTTAGTACTTTTGAAATTGGCTGAAATAGTAGTCACCTTGCTGATTAGTTTACGTGTGATATATTAGTTTTCTTCTTTTGCATGTTTTTACAACCTTACTATGTTTTTACTTTTTACACCCTTGTTGATTGGTCTTTTTCGTTCGAATTTTCTTTGCGAATCGATTGGAAAAGAGATGCATAACTTCGGTATCGGTCACTATCGATCGGTATCAGATCGGGACATGCCAAACCGTATCGGTATAGGCTGTATCGGATTGATATTGGCCGATACTGAAAACTATGGTATGTACATGTCTGCAGTATGTTACACAGACAGTGACACACACACAATGAACGTGTGTCTACATATACATGTTTCTGTATCAGTAAGTATATGCAAATAAACATGCAAAGACACGTACGTCTACATATAGGTGTTTCTATATCAGTAAGTATATGCCTGTATGTGTCTTGTCGGCTCTTGTTAAGCTGTAGTGTAATGTATGATATGGCCTCTAGTCTCCATTCTAGGAGGTTCCTGCTGATGCAAGGATTTGGGATGCTCAAGATACGCACAGCCTTACCATGCTTTTATGGTATGACGATTTCTGTGATCCAAACCCTCATTTTGTAGGATGCAAGCACCAATCCTGACCGCACACCAAGCATTGCCGTCTATCTCTATCATTAGTGCATATTACATCATGTATGTTCAATCATACTTTAGTGAATAGAGGATATAGTGCAAATTACATTATATATTACAATTAAATGGAAATCTTGGACCATGGTTCATGATTGACATCATTTGGGATGTTTTGTCAAGAAGAAACCAAAGAAATTTTGTTCATCCTACAATTGCATAGAAATGTACAGTTTATGTAACAAGCCAATTACATTTATGTTGAAGAACATTTTAACACACTAAAACCTGGTGCACGTGGGTTTTGGATGTTTAGGTCATGTTCTATTGTGGATCACAATTTTTTGGACCCATCACGTTTTGAATGCTTAGTTCATGCTCAATTGTCGATCTCAATTGACCATCAAACTATGAATTTGTCCAACCCACTAACTAAAATTTGTCACTTGTTTGTGTGTTGGTAGAATCTACACAACTGAAAAATTATATACACACTTAGTTTGTGAACTGTGGATAGATTCATAGTTTGATGGTAAATTAGATCCATAATTGAGCATGGTCTAAATATTCAAAAGGTGGTGGGTTCATAAATTGTGATTTACAATAGAACATGACATAAACATTCAAAACCCATGTGCACTAGGTTTTAGTGGGTTAAAATGTTTTTCAACATAAATATAATTGACTCATTATGGGAACTGTCCATTTCTATGCAATTGTAGGATGAACAAAATTTATTTGGTTTCCTATTGACAAATATCTCAAATGATGTCAATCATGACCCTTCGTCCAGGATTTCCTTTTAATTGTAATATACAATGTAATTTGCACTATAAAGTATGATTGAACATTCATGATGTAACATGCACTAATGAATAGAGGTAGACGACAATGCTTGATGTGCTAGTTAGGATGGTGGAACATCTAAATATGCTCTGCTAGATATGATTTGTCTTTGAGAATCTACACAACTGAAAATCCAAGAGGTAAGTAGCAACACTTTCCGGTTACTTGCATTGTTTCTATGGAGGGTATACAAACTTTGCTTATTTCCATTTCCCTGATTTTTCTGCACATCTCTACACGGCATGTAAAAACCCTTTCCCATGAAGATTTTTTGAACTTAACCTTCCCCATCATGCAATGTTGCAATGCACTCTTAGAAATTTCTACATTTGTATCTATAATAAGGCAGGTTAACTGGATTAACCGTGTAACTGCTCAGTTGATTAATCTGATATTTAGAATGCTGTCTGATGCGCGTGTT
This sequence comes from Iris pallida, assembly GCA_029216955.1. Classification (NCBI taxonomy): domain Eukaryota; kingdom Viridiplantae; phylum Streptophyta; class Magnoliopsida; order Asparagales; family Iridaceae; genus Iris; species Iris pallida. The sequence goes on from JANAVB010023600.1 coordinate 2,236,133, forward strand.
ACATGTGATGGGGAATAAAATTTATTCTGGTCTCTGGTAATTATGGCGAGGATTATCGAACTCCTTGATCAGTATTGGCTTCTGGAATTGTGATCCCTTTTAATAATAAGTTTGTGTATATATTCCTTTTCTCATATTCTTTAGAATATTGTTTCCACCAATACAGTGATTAACTCGTACACTTTCATCTGTGAAATTTGGCACTGATTTTCGTCAGTTGCACATCTGCCCTTTGAGAAAGAAGGAAACTGAAAAATATTGTAAAATTGGTCATTGAGTTTGCATGTTAGACTACTTGGTAAAGCCCCTAGATTGCTACTTGGTTGAGGTAGAAGTGGTACTAGACCTTTTATTGTACCTGTTGAGCCTCTTATGTTCAATCAGTGGGTCCTATAAGTCTGAGTTTATAGTGTGATCTGCTCTTAGAGTACTCAACTTATTATCAGGAAGCAGTAGGTGTTGTTTCTGTTTGAAACCAAAAAGAAGTTTAGGTGTGGCCGTCCCTTGAAGTCCAGAAAAGGAAGTGCTTGTTTTGGACATTGTATGAATTGACAGGAAGTGGGGTAGGAGAAATTTGAAATTCCAAATTGCAATGACCACCAGAAGAGACCTTAGCCTCTCTTTTTTTTCCTGATGGTGTGATCTTAGCTAGCATGCTATAATTTCGTCTATCATACTCTCTTCTTAATATCTTCTATTGGTGCCTTTCTCCTATTCTGTAGTTAATTAATTATTTGTTTTTACTTCGATTGGCTCTTAACCACCGACAACAAAGTCCGAAAGTACTCTGTTCTTAAATCATGTAAATGTTTTTTTGCTGAGGCAATTTTGAGTTTGGGCTCCAAAGCTGACCCCTTTTGATGAGGAATGGTGATGGTAGTTATATTTGACTTGCTCAAAGAGTACAAGGGTCTACATTTTTCGTTCCCTTAATGCATTGGCATGTTAAATGCTTTGCATGTTTAGATGTTCATAAGATGCAATTCTGACTTATAATTATACTAAGCTCACAGCACATTCTGGTATACTTGCATCAAGTCATGACTTGCATCATTGCAGAGTAAATTTGAATTCCAGTTAAGGCTTCAGGAGTTTATAGAGATGGTACGAAATGACGATAGCATTTCCGCCATTGATTATGCTCGAAAGTACCTTGCACCCTGGGGAGCGACATATACGAAAGAACTACAAAGAGTCATGGCAGCCTTAGCCTTTAAGAGCAACACTGAGTGTGATACTTACAGGGTAGGTTTTGTCTTTCTCTTCTCTCTATAATATTTAATCTGATGATGCAACTGTCTATAATATTTAATCTGTTAATGCAGTATATTTCAGATGTAATTATTCTTTTGTTTGTAAATGTGCTATTTAATTGTTATATAACTCTGTATTTTTTGCTTGCAGTCCACGATTTGTTTGACACTCCCTAGTCCCTACTTGCCTTATTTCTTTGTTGTATTTCTATATGTATCGAGTGTTTTTAGTTCTTTTTGGAGTTAGGGTGTGAGGAGGGGAGAAGAGTTGGTCCTAGAAATGATTTAATAATCATCATCTGTTGACAAAGCATTAAATACTGCCAAATTTAACTGTACGCTGGAGTAACTATGAACAAAAGTACCTTAATGCATATTACATCTTAGATTGCATTTAAATCATGCACTGCAATGGGGGAGGAGGATCTCTCACATGTGATTTGTCGAGGTAATAGTGAACAGAAGAATAAGAGGAACCACTGTGTACACAGAAAGTTTGGTAAATGCCGATAAAAATGGATATTAGTATCGTACATGTTCACAGACTACCACATATAGAACTATCTGAAGAAGCAGATGAAAATTCTAAAGCTCTCTTTACTATTTAGATTTCCTTTGAGAGAATTTATGTGTTTTACTCTATAGATGCAAGTAGAGAGGGTCCAATTTGTAAACATAAGTACAAGGTGGTCCACTGGGGGTATGAATGGAAAGGGAATCCCATTTTAGTAATTACTGCACTATTACTTTAGGGATCTTCCCTGAGCTTCTTTCACAATTATATGGCTGACAGTGAGCTTTATATCTCAGCTTTTAGATTTAATAGTCGATCAGATTAAATTATATGGGAAGGTAGGGAGTACCACTGGACGACGTGTTATTACACCAGAGCAATTTCACGAGAGGTACACGGAACACAAACAAAAACGTGCATTCTGGAATGCAGTACGCTGCTGTAATCATTATTTGATTAATTTGTCAAAGCTTTTGGCACAATATTTGTTGAGCTCACATGTCTTTTAGGTAGTTTGTGATTTCTGTTGTATTGTGAATTTCCTTCCTCATTGATTTATCTGATGTGCATATCTATGAGACTGGATGATCAACTTTGGAATCAATTGTTCGAATCACTGCCAGAGATTCTGCTTATTATTAAATTGGAACTTTTATTTAGTGATTGATACTTCTCCATCACCATGATTGAGTAAACATTTTCCCTTTAGGACGTAATCGTAGAAAAATCATCATAAAATTTCTTGTGTGTTAATGCTGTCATGAAATAGCTTTGCTATAGCAACATATGAATTGATAAGGTCATCTCCCTTATTTTCTTTATCTTTACTAGCTTTTCCAACGTGTCCTCCTGTATTTTCTTATTCTTTAGAAACAAGGAGACCTGCCGAGTGATCCCCAATTTCAAGCTGGAATTTCCCTGTTCCCCATTCCTATGCTTTGAAACCATCTTTTTGACGGGTCACAGCCTCTTAAATTTGAAGCCAATAACCTTGAGGCTTTCATTTTTAGTGGTGCTTCAAACTGTATCTTTTACTTTTTGTTATTCAATGGATCTAGGATTTAAAAATATTAGTAACTTAGTGTGCTTGACTAACTTGATTATCAAAACTTTGACCAAATAACATGGGAGGGCCCTTGAAATGAAATGTAGAGGATGGTGATCAATAGGTTTCGTCAATTTTTGGGATAAAGACCTCTCTCTCTCTCTCTCTGTGGGTTTTTTTTTTGTTTTTTTTTTTTTTTGGGGGGGGGGGGGGGGGGGGGGGGGGGGTATTTATTTCGGAGTTTTGCAAGTTCCATCTAAAATTATTTTGGAAAGAACAATTAAATCCTTTAATAATAAGCATCTCATGACAGGTGCTTCCTGCATTGTCTTCAGGTTTTGTTTGAACCAAAGCAATGGGATTATCTAGTTGAACAGTTCAAGCAGGAATTTTATAAATTATATGGCATGACCCTTGAGCCTTCACTGAATATCTATCTTCAGGCAGGCTTGGCAGCCTTGAAAACTCCGTATCCTTTTTCAATATTTTGCACAAAATTTGGAAGTTGAGATTCTGTTATCTTTATTATTATTTAGCTTAGCATGCTCCTTATTTTTTCCCTTGACAATGCTGAGATTTTGTTACCAAGAGAATTGTCCAAAAGAAGATCCACTTTCACAAGAAGGCTTCCGGAAACTAGCACAACACCTGCCATTCTCAAAACAGCACCATTCTAAGCTTGTCTGCTACATAACCAAACAACTGATGGACAGTGAGAACCCACCACTTGTATTTCCCAATGGCCATGTGTACAGCGAAAAGGTATGTTCTTCTATATTTTTCAAAGAAATCTCTACTGAGCATCTGATGTGGAAGTTGTTAAGATTGACACTTGCTGTTTCTTGTGATCATTTAATAGGCTCTTAAAGAAATGGCCAGTAAAAATGAAGGCAGAGTTACTTGTCCCAGGAGTGGGCAAGTTTGCAACTTCAGTGATCTCGTCAAGGCTTACATTTCATAGAGTTGCTGCTTCCAACCATTCAAATTGTATAAACAATGATCCACTGATGTGCAATCTTCTTTTGGTTTTGGTGATTTCTGTACCATTTGTATAAAGCATCCCCGAACAGGCTTGTCCCTATGAGCCATTGTCACTGTAATTAACTTCTATTAAACAAGACTGTCCAGATGATCAAATTTTAATATCCGACTTGTCACAGCTTCTTGTTGAGCGTTTCTGGCATCTATGATTTCTTTTTCTTGATCTGCAGCTGCACGAGTATGGGAAGAAGGATGAATATTTTCTTGGGAATATCATTCCATTCATTTTCACTCTTTGGCTTAATATGTCGTAGAGATGAATGAAATTCCTATAGCAAATAGTTTTGTGAAAGTTATCACAAGCGGAAGGTCAACCTCCCGCCAACTGGTTGCTGTGAAAGTTTTCAGTTCTGAGGCCTTTCCCTTTTTGATCTTTTGGTGAAGGATTTCATAATCAGCTAGAAGCCCAATTTTGTACATAGTTTTGTTTTGATACGCAAACTTGATGGGCTTGTATGCTATAATAGATTGAAATTAACCTTTGTGTGCATTAATTGGCATGTAGTATGTCTGCATTGAACTATTATCGATCTATAAGTAACCTTAGTGTGCAGTACTACCTAAAAGAAGTCTACAGGTAAAAGTGAGAAGCCCTTTTTCTCGTCTGGTACGTCTTCTGCAAAATTCTTAAGCTTTTGATACACACAATGCAGTTGTATCCTGTTTGTTTCCCCAAATGTAATTTGTGTCTGATAAATGTGTGACCTATTTTTTGTCAGGTCCAGACCAGGCTCGAGTGTCTGAGTTCAGCGCAACTTGTCTCCGTCCGGCATCTGGATCCATTTTGCTTCTACTTGAGGATCCATTCTGAACTTTTTTAAGGTACGCAGTTTAGTTTTATTCTTCTTCACTAGAACCGGACCACATCTGGATCGACCGAGCTATACAGTATCAGAATAAATTCAGAGGAGTTTCTCGGTTTCTTGGAGGAGTCTAAGATCTATAGTTAACAAACCAACCTCGCTTGGGGGTCATTACACCACCACATTAGTATGCAGTAACTAACAGCACTGTCCACTTCTAAAAATAGTGGGTACGAAACAAACAAGAAAGAGAAGAAATTGATCCATACCATGTCCTTGTTTGTTTGTGCCATGTTTCCCGGGTGGAGGTATTGTTTGTGGTTCTGTTGTGGGAGGAAAGGTGATGGAGGTGATCACAGGCTGTTGGGGAGAAGGCGAACCCACCAAGCCTGCACCCTGATCATCCTCCTCCTGCCGCCACAGCCACTCCCTCCCCATTGTTGTTACGGAACTTTGTGTTCGTGATAATTCTTTATGAATGAAAAGCATGCCGTAGTCATCTCAACTTGTGGTGCATTGATCTTATTATCCTTTTTTTGTTTGAACCTCTTTAGATAAGATGGTGGGGGTGACATATAAACCATCTCCTCTTCATCCTCCTTCAATGGATCCCAAGGCTCGCCGCCGCACTCCTCATCCTCCTGCGATGGACCGCAAGGTTCGCTGTGCTGCCCGTGACATGCCCCAAAAGGGAAGTGTATTGAAGGCTTGCTTTTATGGATATGTGACGATTCAAGAATGTCACCAAGGGATTGGCCCAGCCGGTAGGTGTTGGTGAGGGTTATCATGGAGGTCCTATGAAACTTTTATGCTCGTTGTCAGCTATGTAACAAAGCATATTCACATGATATGCATTAATGCAAATCTTAACTGTCGATTGTAACACCAAGATTACATAATTTGTCCATCATTCACGGAGGACTACTTAAATTTAGTGCAGGGTTTGAAGTTTCTGTTGTTTCATAGCAGTACCCATCCCTCACACGAAGAGGGGAAGGATATAGAGTTCCTCATTTTACCTTTTTCTTTATTGTACGACAGGTAACAGAGTTGTAAAGGATTATTACCTCAAATGGAAAGCGTTGCTTCAACACCACACAGTTCCCATGGCCAGGAGATTGCTCCCCCCTGGAAAGGATGCTCAAGTCCAAGACGAGCTTCAGGGAGAATCTCAGCATGGTTCCTCCGAAGAGTATCTACAACGCTGCATGAGGTACTCATTTAACAAGCTTTCTGAGGTTTATGGTACCAAATTACTCGTGAATAGACAGTACTATTCCTCTGTTTGCATTTAGCTAGTTGACTTTCTTTGTAGACATCTGTAGATGCAACCAATACATCAATGACACCTCATATGACAAGAGCATCATATCAAGTATTGCCAACAAACATGTCCTGGATGTGTTTTCCTTTAGCTCTTTATTTGTCGTGACTACGATACATAGTGAAATAAGCTTGGTACATTGTCTGAAAGTTCCAATTTCAGTCTACTCTGCAGATTCAGCGCACAGTTCAATGTTTCATATCCTAAGTGTCCAAATTGGGTGCAAGGTAACCTTTGGCAAGTTAAGATGGTTACGGGCTAATCGTTTCTCTGACTGAGGTCCGGTTTCCACCAAATTGGACACATTCTTGATTCGGTACTAGAAGATGATCTTTATTTACAGAGGATGCCCTTCGAGTTTGGAGGTTGACTGTTGGGTGCCAACGCAATGTTTTAATAGGATATTATAGTCTCAAGACGATGATTGGCATATTTAGATCGTTGTAGGTTATCTTCTCTAGTCATCATGATATGGGATGGCCTTCGCTTGAGCCATTATGTTTCCCTTTTTTCCATGTTTGTATTGAGGTATAACGGTAAGAAGGATAATTAAAAGGTTTGTCACAGTGCATGAGATTAGAGTTAAGATTACAAGTATTTTTCTCCTGAGACTTGGATAAGAAATATAGAGGGGACAATTGACTTTCCATTACTACTGTGATGATCATTATGGGTTAGGAATCATGTCTACGAGTTTTCTGTTCAAAAGTTTGAATTTGAATTTTGAAACAAGTAGATAGTTTGGAGCCCTTGATATTGGATTACACTCCATTTCATTTGCCTGATAAAGAGGTTTTTCTACTCTGCGAGTGCAAGCTTTGTGCAGCTGTTTTGACGTTCCTGATTGATGTGCTATTGGGCTGTTATGGTCAACCATAATGAATATCTAAATCATGCCGTTTGCTCATGATAGATATTAACTGGCATCTATGATGCACGAATATGGACATGATATGGATATGGAATAGGGACATTTCAAGTAGGTACAAAATTAGTTACCTATTTTGCTTGAATACGGACGTGGGTACGGACACGATACAGATATGGATACCATTTTGCCGTGTGTCTGTGCAACAACAACTGGCATCATATGTTATTGATGCTCTTGGTGACTCCTTCATCGGATCTTAGAGGACTAGTTATGCTTGTGCTCGCTGGATGACATATGAGATACCTCTGAACATCATTGAAGAAATGGTATGCAGATGTAGTGACGTCTTTCTATTATAATGGTTGGTTAGTGAGCCTACCTAGTCTATATTCCCACATTGTTTAGAGTACTATGCATAAGCTTCTCTTCCTAGATATATGCACTTAATTCATCTCAATAACGCAATGCCACTTAACTAGAGCCTCTCTCTCAACTTGATTCCAGAGCAAGTTTAGACATAAACCTTGCTCTCTATGTACCTTCAACAGTGAAGGGGTCCGGAATTGTGGCCGGAAAATGAGGAGAGGTACATAGCAAAGTTGAGGAAGAAGAAGAAGAAGAAGTGAGAAGAGTATTATTTCAATTGGGAGCACAAAGGTACCTGTGCCGAACCTGATGCCAATTATTTTCTATCAATTTTTTTGAGATATTGTTGAAGGAGATGTGATGGCGCTGTTTGTAAAACTTCAGGAGGGGAGGTTAGTTCAACACGATCAATTATGCACAAGTGGTCCTTATCCCTGAGGAAGAAGAGAAAAAAGTTGGGAGCGTGCTATTAGCTTGGTGATGAATAGTATATGGAAAATAGTCATAGAGGATTTGGTTGGGGACTGCCAAACTTGATTTTTGCAGGTGGTTCTATCCTCGATAGTGTTCGCCATGGCCCAAGAAACTCCATAGTTTGCAGTATCGGCCGATACCGATCCGATACGCCCGATTCCGATACGGTTTGGTATGTCGCGATCCGATATCGACCGACACCCGATACTGACATTGGGGGTCTCTTTTACAGTTAATTTGGCAAAAAAAAAAAGAACGAAAAAGTCCAAACAACAAGGGTGTAAAAGCATAATATGGTTATAAAAGCATGTAAAAGAAGAAACTTATCTATCGCATGTAAACCAATTGGCAAGGGTGACTACTATTTCATTCAATTTCAAAACTTCTAAGAAACAACACTGAAAAAACTAAAAATTATGCCGAAATGTATAAAATATACTTTCTAAAATGTAAATAATTATTTGGTTTTCGATACCAAAAAATTCGACTCCGATCCGAAACAGCCGATACTGCCGATACCGCCGATCCTGATACTCATAGGAATGTTCTGATACCGATACTGCGAAACGTGCAAGAAACTATCTTGAGATTTTTTTAAAAGAAAAGAAAGCTTATGGATTCTTTCCTAAGCTTTATTTTGAGTAGGCTTATGATAGAGTGTATTGAGATTGTATTTTGGAAACCATGCATTCTAAGAAGATCTGGAAATAAATGGAGGGGAGAGATAGAATGATGGTTATAATCAGAAAAATCTACCATTATAGTAGACTGTGAGGGAAGGGAAATCAACTCTAAAAGAGGACTTAAACAAGGAAATCCATTATCACCTTTGATATTTTCTCATGGCAGATGGGTTGAATAGAATGTTTGAAATGGCTCAGGAAGGGGGACTACTTGATAGATTGAATTTCCTCGACAAGTCAGCTATTGTGGGTAACCTCCACTATGCTGATGATACTTGGTTATTTGGCACCAAATGGGTCTGCTTAAGTGGATTATTTACTTCTTTGAGTTATGGTTGGGATTGAAGGTCAACTTCGATAAAGTATGGTATTGATTTGGGAGGGAACGACAATTATTGCCGCCATATTTAACTGCAGGAGGCAAAGTTTTCCTTTCACTTGGTCTTCCTTTGAGAGACGGGCACCTAGGCGAGAAGATTGGTCAGCAATGATAGAGAGGGTTGACAAGAGACTGCAAGGATTGAGAGGCAAGCTTTGCCCTTGGGAGGTCGTCTCACTCTCATCAACTCGGCTTCTTTATGATACATTCTTATTACCTAGCATACTATGAGATCCTAATTTGGGTTATAAACCGGATTGATAAGATCAAGAGACGATTTCTTTGGAAGGATAATGTTGACCAAGGAAAGGACTATTTTTATTTTTTTTTGTTAATTGGGCAATAGTTTGCAAAAGAAAAGAGTTTGGAGGGTCAGGGGATATTAACATGAGAGACATAAATCATGCTTTACTAGCTAAGTGGTGATCAAATATTTGGACAAAAAAGACAACAACCATGTTAAGACGATTCAGTCAAAATATGGAGCTAAGGAAAGGTAAGGAAGGGATTTGGAGAAATTGTGAGCGGAATGAGAGAAAATATGGGATTTGGCAGGGTATCTCTAAGGTAAAAGATATTTTCTTTACTGGAGAATAGTTTACCTTGGGAAGAGAGGACAAATTTTGTTTTTGGGATGACCCATGGTGAAGGAAGGTTCCTCTTAAATTCCAATTCCCATCTCTATATCAAGTAGCATGGAACAAATGAGACCCAATATCCCTTCAATTGAGAGGGGGACAATGGAAGACTAGGTTTCGGTGCACCCTCAGTAAGAGTAATTATTAACGTAGGGAAAGTAGTTCTTAACGTAGGGAGGAGGGGGAAATTATTGACTCACCTACAACAATGGTGTCCGGTGGAACAACGTTTTTTAGATTAATGCTCTTGGAGATGAAAATCCAGTGGCTAATTCTCTGTTAATTCATTTTACTGGAACCTCAATTACGGTGGTCAATTGTCGAGTATACGAAATATATTTGGTCGATCAAATCTCCTTTAAAAGTTCGAATATTCCTATGGCTCACATGTAAGAATGCTATCCTTACCAAGGATAACCTTGCCAAGAGAAATTGGACTGTTCCACATACATGTGGACTCTACAATAGCTATAGAGAATTAGTAAAAGAACTCCTATTCAAGTGCAAGGTGATTCATCCAATTTGGGAGGTATGTAATGATCAATTCCAAATTAATGTTCATCCACCTTCCATTAACTCCTTGTGGGGGTGCTTACAGCCTACAGGCATCGTAGAGTTGAAAAAAGTTATACATGGAAATGGAATATTGTGGCTGCTACCATATGTTGGGGGGACTTGGTTGGAAAGGAATAGTAAAGTATTGACTCTAACAAGTTGTAGATTGTTTTGTTAAATATCTTCATAGTGAAACATGGGCGCACACACACACACACAAATCCTCTCTCTCTCAGAAAAATAAAAATAAAAAGAATGATAATAAAAATACCTTTTCTTCGGTATCTGGATTTGAACAGATTGACTACATAAATAGGAAGGACAAGTTGATATAACTATTAACTGAGAGCCTTTTTATGAAGTTTAGACATTTCTTACTTTGGTTCTCTTTAAACACTTGATTATAAATGATACATCCATGCACTGGCATGCTTTCATGTATTGTCTCTCTAGTTGTTGATTGGAACAATGAAGGATCTTCAGATTAAATACCACAAGAGCATATCAGGCACTGGGATCTCTAAGATCAATTATGAATTCAGCCATCAGGTTAGGTATCAGACAAAACCTACTCTTCACATCACTATGCGCACGGATATGCATATTTCCCCATTTGTGCATATGATTGTCGTATCTTGATGTATTTACTCAAATCTTACCATATATGTGCATAGAAGTATATTTTCATGTTCTTGACGTGTGTTTCCGTGTATACTTTTTTTTGTTTTTTTGTTTTATAATGTGGATCACATTCTTGTTTGTGATGTGGAGGGAGAATGTTTACAGTTCACAGTCATCAACTTTATTTCGTAACAATATCACCTAGAGTACAAGATTGTTTTTTGGTTTTCTCATATACTAATGATTTCTGACCTCAAAGAACAATTTCAATAGGTGCTACTGCAATTCTACAAGGTCCTCAAATATGGATTTATGGGCAGAGAGATGCAGTCAGACTGAGATATTCAAAGTTGAGAAGGAAGTGGACCTATAATCTTCAAGTTCACAGCAGCTAGCTAGGTAACCATTATTTCTAATTGTTAGTTTTGGTTACTTGCTGACGGATTCAATCACTTAATGATGACCGATGAGTTTCAGTACCACTTTTATTATTCTGTAGGGGGGGGGGGAGAGAGAGTTCTTGACAAGCTTAGTCGCATGGGTTTCTGAAACGAGAGAAATGTTTGATCTTTTGGAGAAAAAATTCTATGAAGACTTCTGTTACACCTGATGGTGCTCTTGCTCCTTGACATGAAGAGAGCTTGCTCTCAACATGCTTTGTAAAATTTAGTCCCACATTGGAAAAGCACCATGAGTTATCTCAACATATATATGAGTATGTGTTGTTGGGATATGCACATGGGATGGTGACCCGAAGGAGGGAACCATGTGGGTGATTTTACTAAGAGGTAAGGATAAGGTTCCAAGAAAAGCATTCATGCTTTTTGCTCTTGGAAAATTAATTTCCATTGGAGCTAAGCCCCGCGACTCGGACTCGGGCTCATGGGCTCATGAGACGTAATGTGACGTTTTGTTGGCGCACTTTGCACTTAGCACGTCAGCATCGTCGCGGGGTGCGCCAGTTGCGCCACATCGTGCGCAGTGCGCGCAATGCGGGTATAGGCGAGCGTGCAACTCGTTCATTGGCGCAATGCGGCTGTAGGCGCGCGCGCAACTCGTTCATTGGTGCAATGCGCACAGGTATTAACTGCCTGCATTCAAATTCATCCGTAATATGCGATAACTGATCATGAAATAGTGGATCTGACATTATTTCGTGGCGCATATTGCGGATCTGAGCGGTTATAGCAGTAGCTATATATTCAGGACCTCACTTCTCTCTCGACATACAGAGAATAATTATTCTGAAAATTCCAGAAAGAGAGAAGAGAGAGTTCCTCGAGCCACTGCAGTTCCAGCACCTTCGACGCCAACTCGAGTATTCTTTTTCTGTCCTTGTCGTTCCGAGCAGTCCGTCTTAGAGTAATTTTCCATCTCGTTCCAGAGATCACTCGAACTTGCTGGTTCCTGGAATCTGACCGTGTGGGCGGATCTAGCTTTGAGCACCGGTGCTTTTGACACCCCAGCAGGACACCACCTTTCCATCAATCGTCTGTCACCTTTACTGCTGCCTTTAGCATTTCGATTAGTACCTTCTTTTTAGAAGCACTGCTATCGTTTGCTACGTATACGAAATTTTCTTAGATTTTCGTATTCTAGAATCCTTATAGGATCTCTGGTTGTGCACCTTCCTAGAAGTGTTGCATTGGAACGTTGTTCTTACAACTGTTTCATTCGGTTTTCCATTGAAAATTGTGCCCCGGTTCTAACAATCTCAAAGCTAGACCAGCACAATAAAAAACTCTCGTGCCTCTCTCCTCGATACCAGCTTTAACAAACTGGAGAAGTTTGACGGAGAACACTTTCAAATATGGAAGAGAAAAATCACCCTCAATCTACAACTGGTGGACGTCGATCATGTGCTGATTGAGACTGAACCAACGATTCCAGAAGGACCGACGACTCCAGAAGGTGGTACAACAGATGCCATTGCTGCTGCACAAGTCAAATTGACCAAATGGAGAAGGGACAATAGTCTTTGTAGGCTATTGATTCTGAATGCAATAGAGGACTCCCTGGCAGAGTCATACTCCAAGAATCCTTCTGCCAGAGATATCTGGGAGTCCTTGGGAAAGCTGTATGAAGACGACGACAATAGATCGAAAATCTTCATCGTTGAGAAGTACCATAAGTGGCTCTTCGAAGACGAGAAGGCAATGCTGTCTCAGGTAAAAGATTTCTTGAAGCTGCGCCAGAAACTAGAAGACGAGAAAATGTCCCTCGTCGACAAATTTGTCGCTGGAGGGATTGTCTCTAAACTTCTCGCAGGATGGAGTACATTCTTTGCAAGAATGCACCGGAAGAGGCTGGATATCAGCTTGGAAGATCTCCTTCAAGAGATCCATGTTGAGGACGAGATGCGTTCTCAACAGAAGATGGACACTCTGTCCAAACAGTTGGCCAAAGCCAATCTGGTGCAGACGAGAGAGCCCAAGAGGAAGCAGGTGGCTTCTCATCACAAAAAGAAGGATTCTACTAATCTGAAAGTGAAGGGTCCTTCATTCAAGCAACAGAAGTCCAAGTCCTACGTGACTTGCTTCAATTGTGGCAAGAAAGGCCACTACAAGAGTGAATGCAGATCCAAGTCCAAACAATCAGAGAAAGGTGAGCCTAGTAAGGTTTCTTTGGTTTCTAACCTCGTTGTTATGATCGCTCAGGTCACAACTGTGGGGGCTGACTCTGACTGGTGGATAGACACCGGTGCGACTTGCCATGTCTGTTCTGGGAGGAAATGGTTTGTCACGTACCAGCCAACTTCTAAGAAGGTTGTCATGGCGAACCAGGCCCAAGCTGCAGTTCTGGGGATCGGGACTGTGGAGCTGAAACTCACTTCCGGGAACACTCTGACGCTCCAAGGAGTAAAGCATGTTCCGGTGATTGCCAAGAACCTGATCTCTGGGAGTCTGCTTAGCAACGCAGGCTTGAGGATGGACATTAATGCTGGTCAGATGGTGATGTCGAAGAAGGGAACATACTTCGGAAAGGCTTATCAAACCGAAGGGATGTTTAAAATTCAGCTTGTAAACCAGTCCAATGATATTAATGCAATCGCTCTTTCTGATTATTCTCTTGAGTTGTGGCATAATAGGCTAGGACATGTTCATTGTAAAAGAATAAACAAAATGTCTAGTCTAGGACTTATCTCCAAATATGGGGGTAAGGTAGAGAAATGTGAAGTATGTGCTCAGACAAAGATCACTAGAAAAATCTTTCATCGGGTCAATCGAAGCACAAATCTTCTGGAGTTGGTTCACTCCGATATCTGTGACTTCAAACAATTCTCTACAAAAGCCGGGATGAGGTATTTCATAACCTTCATCGATGACTTCTCTAAATACGCATTCGTCTACTTGCTTAAATCCAAAGACGAAGCGTTCGAGAAGTTCAAGGAGTTCAGGGCAGAAGCTGAACGGCAAACTGGACAACAACTCAAGAGGTTGAGAAGTGATCGAGACGGAGAATATCGGTCTCAAGAATTCGCATCGTTCTGCAAAGAACATGGAATCATCTGCGAGACTACTGCTCCGTATTCTCCTCAATCTAACGGAGTAGCAGAGAGAAAGAACCGAACGTTGACAGAAATGATGAACTCAATGCTGCTAACTGCAGGTCTTCCAAAATGCTACTGGGGAGAAGCTGCATTAACGGCCACTTTCATTCTGAACAGAGTACCTTATGCAACTTCTGACATAACTCCTCATGAACTCTGATTTAAAGTCAGACCTAACTTGAATGTCATTCGAGTGTGGGGGTGTTGTAGCTCCCCTTCCCGAAAATTGTAAAATGTTTATTTTAATTTATTTAAAATGGTTATTTTTAGACTGTACATAAAAGGATATTTTACACCACCTAGATAGATGTCTTTTATTAGTTTTTCCTTATTTTTTTCTCTATCGTGCTATGTCATCAGTTATCTTCCAGTTTTGATATCTCATATGTTATTTTCATGTCTTGTTAATTCTATTATGTTTTGCATTGTCGTCGGTTTGTGTACTTGTTCCATTCCTGACTGGAAACCAACATTTTTCAGGTTTAGCCGCGATCACTCTTAGCACTGGGAAGACATGGGTATGCTGAAGACAACCTAGAAATAGAAAACAATTGTATCAATTTCATTAATTGTAAAATCTTGTATTTCCTTTAATTATAAATGTTGTAATAAATGTAGAATTGTGAATGAGCAGCAAATGTTATTTCTTGAGCATTTATTTCTTGCGGGCTTGACAGCGTTCTACCGCCGACTCTGCGGCGTAGGCTGGCTTGGACACATATCGTATCTGAAAAGCGGGTGCGGGTCGTGACAAGTTTTTGTGGTGGCCCATGCAGGTCAGATTTCGCAAATTGTGCGAACTCGTGGTAGTACCATATTGTCGTACTACTGCGAGCCTGCGTCTAGGAAATGCTCATTCACAATTAGGATTAAAATGATTTAAGATAATAACTAGGACTAGGAGTCCCTTGTTCAAATTGACCGTTGGGTAGTTAAAGTTATTAGATAGGCCATACAATTTAGATAACTTGCTAGATCCCTATAGGTACACTATTACTTTTGGATATGACAATGTGACCCATGTGGATATACTATTCACTTGGTATGTTAGACTTGCCTAGAATTAATGCGTTAATTTTGATAAACTGTTTAATTTTTTGTTGCTTATTAGATATAAATCTTATATCATAAGTTAGAATTGCCTGTTTTATATTCTGTTTTGCTGTAAGGAACTGGTTTATAATTTTGATTCTGTTATTCGTGTACGAAATCTGGAGTTAGATTTGATTTAAAATTTTCTCTCAGCCATTTGAAATATATATGAGATAAAGATTAGGATGTTTTTCTTCACTTGTCTCCAGATATTTCCTTCCGACCAGTCTTTTGTTTTAAGGATTGATACTTATAGGCAGAGGTTACACTTTCTATCATAGCCAATTAGTTTGAACTCTAGCAGCCCCTTGAAAGTCCTTAGGAATATAGTTAGAGTAATTAAATGACCGCGATGACTAGACAGCAGCGCACTGTCGCCAATGGTTTGAGAATGGATGGTGTGGGTTCACTGCAGCCAGCAGCGCACTGGCGAGGCACAACCCACAGAATTGAAATCATCCCGAAGAACCATAGTCTATGGAATATTTCTAAAACTACGTTCTCGTTGACCTCTTTAGATCGTAGATACCCTTGTGCCAATATAGAATAGAGTACCTTATAGCATATCACACCTGAATCACGGAACCAAGGGTTTGCCACAACCAGAGTATACGGACGAGGCATAACCCTCGGTGGAATGATTTCAGACGTGATCACAAGTTTAAGGTACCATAGAGGATAGGAAAATGCCCTGTAAGTCCCATAAGATCCAAAACCAATACTAGTGAAAAGTTCTGTAAGCTGGGTAGCATGTCTTCCAACCTAGCATTATGTGGTCCTTGTGATCTATTGACGAGGTAATTGACTGACACTAATGGGTTTACCTAGAACATAGAAATTGGAAGTTCATACCAAGGTCTTATGGATAGATGATAGTAGGATGACTGTATAAGCAAGAACACCAGGTAAGGATTTAATTCTCTCAAAACTCGAATTACTTACTCCTCCTCCCAAAAATCCTGCATGCTTGAATTTTGACTATCTTGACCAACGCTGCTATTACAGCCTAGTTTTGCAAGCTTGCTCTTTTATCGAGCTTGATTCGAGACATATGTTTATTGGGGACACCCGCTAACATATTGTCTAATCAGAATCATTGTATTACGGTATGATCAACCATGATGTATTTGGTTCGCTCTTCATTTAATTACACTACGTGGAATGAGATATAGAGGTATCTAGGATCTCATCCGCGACTGCTTTGACAATCCCTCTTGAAATAATACCTTCGCCTTTGAATCACGTAATTGTACTCAGTGACCCCTCTCTTGAACTCCCTATTGATTTCGTCTTTCACTGATTTGGAAAGACGAAAGCTCGTAATTGATAGATAGATACAGAGTATTCCCCATGGCTATGAATGTGGTATGCGCGAGTGTAGCTACCATCGGCCAGCCCTGTGACTAGAACCTTGCCTTAAGTTACCCGTCCTCTCTGTGACCCTAAATCTACTATCTTGATCTTCTGGTCATTGGAGTCCGAGAATGATTAGGATCTTTTCTTGACCAAATGCCAACCTAGGAGACTGCCTATTCTCAAGAGACCAAGTATTGTGAGCCTCTAACAAATACTGTACCCTAGCTTCTAAGGTGGGTAGACTGTTAGCCTTCTAAAAATTTTAGAATGTACCAGGACTACCGAGTGATTAGAATAACTTCCATTAGGATGATGATTAGTACCCTTGGATTTCCACTTTCTATTTAGATCATTTTGTGTCCTCGGCCGTGCCATTAATATTCGGAGCACAAGACTAGCTGTTACCACCCAACAAATTTCATATGCAAGATCTAGACGAGTCCACCTTCACCTAGGTATATCATGTCCCGCTCAAAATCGTTCTCTTGTACTCTATTTTCGTACTACGACTTTCAGGTTAAAAGGACTAGCTATAACCCTTACCATAATACCGGTATACTTCTCGACTTCCATTAGAGCCTCAACTTCGACTCAATCCCTTCGACCCAGCATGTGGTGGTGATCTCCTCGAAGCCCACTACGCACATGTCACCAGTGTGCCACCCAATTGAGGCCTCATGTGCTACTTAAACACAAAAGTCACTGAAGGTACATTCTGGGCTTGAGGGACCTAGCTAACCAACTTGACTGACAACTAGCTCCACCCCTTGGGTAGAAACCTATTCTAGGTTACCCTAACTGGTAGAAACAGTTTTATCATTGGGATCTTGTCCAGTCCATATAGATTGAAATCCAAGATTCATCCAATCAATGAGGGATGTCCAATCAGGAAGCCCATTAAGCCCTAGTGAAACCTATCCATGCATACCACTATTTTTTTTGGACTATAAAACCGAGTTATTTGAAATAGGTCTATATACATATTATGTAGTCTCCACCTCTTAGGATGTGGCGTCATTCGTAAACCTTATTCCATCTACCTGGACATCGTGATACGACCTTGTATTGCATTTATATTCTTTGCCCAGGTGTTTAAATAACCACGGAAAGATCACAATCTTGATTTCTCAAATTTTGTTCCGTTATGGAACCTTGTTTTCGAGAACGAGACTTCTGTATTGCACGAATTGCAGGCCACTCTAAGTAACAAAGAGTTCTTCGATTTAACAAGTGACTGAACTAGAGTAGTCCAATCTAGCAAATAAGGCAGTGGTTCACAAACTCCCTTTCTATCTGTGTCACGACCCGCACCTTGTATAGGGGCACGAGAAGTGGATACGTCCAGCCTACGCCGCAGTATCGGCGGTAGTAAGCTGTCCTAGGTTGCTAACTAATCTCATGCAGTGTATAAAAAGTACTTGTCCAGATATCAGCTCCGAATGGAGGACAAGTAAAGGGTAGGATATACTCAATCACAGTCTAAAACACGAAAAGATAACACAGAAGTTATACTTAAGGAATTAAAGACAACAACAACTAACTACTAAAATAATACAACAAAGTCTCAAACAAACTTAATACAAACTCAATATCTTAACTTTAATACAACAAGTCAAAACATGAAAGCTAAAGTAGTCTACTAGCTAATCTCCTGAATCACTCCTGAGAGTCGGAACCAAAGGTAGCTAATCCCTCGCCAGGTCCATGGTAAGTAGGGCATGTGTCCTCAGGATTATCATCTGTAATATTTTTAACAGGTCCAATCAGGACGGAAACGAGTACAACTCATCTAGAAAAACCCAAGTAAATGACAAAGAACTATAAAGCAGTTATAGACAGTTTTATTGATGAACATGGCAGTTTTATACAGGTAATGATGGCATAGAGAAACAGTAAGATACAAGAAAAGAAAGGTAACTAAAACAAGAGAAGAATCATGGCAATGAAGACTGTAATAAAAGCTAACTGAACTAGAATAACATTTACGAGTCCAGACAGTATGATATAAGTCTAATATAATCCCAGTGTGAGTCCAGTCCATATAATCCGATACCAGATGATTTTCAGTACAAGATGAGTCCAACAGTGATCAATGAATCCAGGGTGAGTCCAACTATGATCTAACAGTGTGTTTTAAAATATCGAGGTCGACATGTAAACGGCTGTAGGTATCAGGCACATCTCTCACTGATCGGGCAAGAGATGGCTATGCTTCCGGTAGATTCCAGTGGGAGATTCCGGATTTGGGGTATGTCTACATGTCTTACTCAATATTTCTCCGCCCAGCAAGTGAATCCAAAATCGACAAAAGAATCGAGATGAGTCTGGCCAATACATGATGATTCCAGAAATGATTCCGGAATGATACCAATGACTCCAGTAATAGAGGCCAGCAAGTAAGGTATGTGTCGATACATGAATCCAGAAATATCCATACGTGTTGATACAGAGAATCATATAGAACTAACTAGAACTGAAATACAGTAATCGACAAATAAATGAGAGAACTATCAGAGAATGTACTCGCCTGATACTCTGGAAAGAGTAGTGTAATATCAGATGTCTGTACCAGGGTCACAATGTCCTAAAATAGAGCAATACAGTTATGACATGTCCAAAATGAAGGTAAATAAAATCTACGATGCAATCTATATGAATTCTAAGCCAATCTAGGTCAAAGTCAAACTTGGTCAACACTACAGTCAAACTAAGTCAAATTAAGTCATACTAGGTCACAAGAAGTTAAACTAAGTCATACAAGATCAAACAAAGTTAAACAAGTCTAATCTAGGTTAAAGTCAACTCTTGGTCAAACATTCTAGCCAAACTAGTCAAGTTATCTAGGGTTTAGTCAATAATGGTCAGATTAGTCAATACTAGTCAACATGGTCAAGCTAGGTCAAAGTCTAGGTCAATCTTAGACTAACTAAGGTTTTGGTTAATCACAGACTAGTCAATAAGGTAATTAGGTCAATGGTCAACTCTATAAGGCTAACTCAAAACCAAACATAGGCTAACATGTCTTAGGATACCTAAGATACTATACCACAATGTTAAGGTATAACCAATCATCTATACAAGTATATCACACAAAATATATATAGTACAATACCAACCTTAATCCTGTAATCAAGCTAATCCCATTCTCCAACTCAAGTCATGACTCAACTCTAAGTATCTCACTTAACCCCATACATATCTTCATCTATATAGGATTACCCTCATAATCCATATGGTCAACCTAATCATCTAGTTAGGGTTTAGTCAAACCTTAGTCAAATAGTCCTTCTATGTTCATCCAAGTCATTTCTAGGTCAATTAGGTCATGGTTTGACCTATAGTTGACTATGGTCAACAATGGTCAACAAGGGTCAACTTGCTAGTTAAACTAGGTCTACTAGACCTATTGGTCAATCCTAACTTGCTACTAACCGTAGGCTAGTAAATCTAGGACACTAACACATATAGGTATATATATATATATCCCACTATGTATATAACATATATATACTCTCAATATATATCTAATACAAATATATATAATACATAATCTATATATATACCAACTATATATATAGATAACCAAATATATATATAAATATATATATATATATATATATATATATATATATATATATATATATATATATATATATATATATATATATATAGCTAACATATATACACATATATAACATACATATATATATATATAATACCCTATATATATATATATACCATATATAACATATATACATATATGGGTAGAGAGAGAGAGAGAGGAATGGGAGGGTGAGAGTGGGGGTGATGGGGTGTCATGTGTGTGTGTGGACTGGACAGCAGAGGGGGGGGTTAATCTCAGGAAAACTGAGATGGGGGGACACACAAACACACACATACATATATGCATATATACATATACCCATATCTACATATGTACATACATATACACACTCACATACTTATATATACACACACATACTTATATACATATATATACAGTATATATACACACTAATATACGTATATATATACATAGAAATCAATTTAAAATTCAAAATAAATACTGAATAATATCATGAATTACTGTTCATAACTGAACATTAGGGGAAAACCAAATTCAAAGCCAAAGACCTAGCTAAGACCCAAAACCAAGGGTTGGTAATCGTGTCCCCACACGTGCACGTGTCGTGTGTGTCCATGGGAGTCCACCACGATACGACACGGCGTGTCCAGTGGTCAAAAACCCAAATCGGGTAAATTGACAGTACACAGCGTCATGCTAAGGTGCACACGCGTGTAGGACACGACACACGTGTCCATGTGTCTCGTGCACACGTGTGTAGGTTCGCCTAGGGTAGGTCCTACAGCCTGATACGTGTCCAAGTGTCACATAGTATCGTGTCCGAGCCCGTATCAGAGCCTAACTGTGTGTGTGTGTGTGGACAGCACAAATCAGTGCGAGCTTGATAACATCGTGAATACCAAACCAACTCGACCCAAACTTTGTGTGTGTCGTGTCAGACATTAGACCCATGTGTCCACAAAGTTTCGTGCCATATAGTGTCGTGTCGTGTCCTGTGTCTAGCCCGAGTAGCAGGGGAGAACACAGGCACAGTGCGGTGCCTCGTGCAGCGAGGACAGAGCCTCGTGGACACGACACACACGTGGATACGTGTCGTGCTTGTGTCAGGGTGTAGCCTAGGTCTAGGGCTAGGGTTTAGGCCTGACACTTTGTGTTCACGTCGTGTCTAGACACGACACGAAGGCCGTGTCAGTGTGTGTTTTAACACTGTGTGCAGTGTAAACTAAACCAGTACGTGTCAGATTTCTTACTCAACACGACACGAGGTGTCACAAAACTCGGGGGGGGGGGCTTGTCAGAGGGTGCCCCCACCTCTGTGCCAAGTGGCACGTGTCCACGTGGCGTGGACACGAAGAAATCCGTGTCGGGTAGCAGGGGAACTAAGTGTGCACAGTGTGTTCGTGTCCAATTTGGACACGGACACGATATGATTTCGTGCTCAGTCAACTAGGGTTGTGTCCTACAAGCCTAGGGCTACCCAAAAATGTAATTTGTTTTGGAAAACAACAACTTTCAAACCATAGTGACATTTCACCAAACACTTAATTAAACACACAGATACGTGTCCGATACGGACACCAAACCCAATCCATATCCTACCAAACTTGACCCACAGTTAGGGTATACCTATATGCATGCAATTATGAAGAGAAAACACAATATTAACAAGGTTTAAGGACATTTACCTATGAGTGCAAAATCCTCAATAATAGACCTATTTGAATGAAATCCTCCTTCGACTCCCAACGTCCAAAGCTCCACAATTCCTTGCTAGCAAGCCATAACTGGTATCCTCTAGTGTAGGGGGTTCCAATGCAAGAAACTAGGCTCAATTTGGTGTTGAAATGGTTAAATGGTGAGGGTGTGAAGTTGTAGGAAAAACTAGGTTTTTTAAGAGTAATAAAAAAGAAGCTTGAATGAGGGGGGGGGGGGGGGTTGATTATATAGAGGGGGTAGGGTTAGGCTGCCATGGGGGGGGTGGTAGGGGTAGATATTTAGGGTTCATCCACCTTGCTAACTTAGCTCCTAAGGCTTTGACTAGGTAGATAGATATTTCTAGGTTTTCTAAATATCTAAGAAAGTAATATCTTAGATATTTCCAACCTAAGATATTTACACATAAGCTAATATCTAACATTAGCCTCCTAGGTTGGTGACTAATCTCTAGATTAGTGCTAAACTAGGTTAGGAGCTAACATGACACTAATCAACTAATTAAATAATAATAAACTACATAAATCCAAATAATTTCTAATAAATTACCAAAATACCCTTTTGACTAAAAAGTGGTAATTTGATATCCTAATCACATGGTTAGGCTTACATGGTCATGGTTAGTCTCTAGGTTATAAAATCTCTAGGGTTTACACTAGGGTTATACTAGTAAAATCACAAAGTCATAAGTCGTGACTTAGAAAAATAGTTTTAAATTAACTAAAATCACCAAAATCATATCATGACTAAAACACCATTAATAAATAATAAAAATAATAATTTTTCAAAAATACCCCAATTTCAGAAAACTGGGTGTTACAAGTCTACCATCCTTAGAGAAATTTCGTCCTCGAAATTAAGATAGTCGTACTCCTCCTAGGTCAAACCCCCAGTCAATCAAAGTCAAAAAGATAACATGCAATCATAGTCCTACTGGTCGTGATTCCACAGTCTTGAACAGGGTAACTACACTATCTAGCATATCACAAGCATATCCTGACAGGTACTAATGGAATCATACAACAAGATGGGAAAGGAAGGACAGAAAAGACAAACCTGCTAACCCGTCACCAGCAGCATTGGTCTCCTCGACCGTCATTGCAAAAGCTCCACCCCTCTGGTGCTGAGCTACAGGTGGCCTAGCTCCCTTATAAGGAGGTGCAATAGGACAATCCATCTTCTGGTGAGTATCAGACCCACAGGTATAGCAAACCTTCAGCCTCTTCCTACACTGCTCCCTGATGTGTCCCTGCTTCCTGCAGTATGAACAACTGATCGTCTTCGGGTCCTGACCTCGATACTGATGCTGCACCTGCTGAAATGGCCTCTGCTGCCGGGGTCCCGGGGCTCTAACTGGCGGGGTCGAATGATGTGGTGTGGGAGGACGATATGTCTGCTGGTGTAGCGTCGGCACTTTCTGCTGGAAAGCCTGACGCTTGGAGGGTCCCTCAATGTGTACAGAAGCCGGCCTCTTGCAAGATAGAAGACGCTCCTCGATACTCCGGGCTAACTCTAAGCTCTGGTAGTAGTCAGTCATACCGTTTGCCACTATAAGAATGCCAATGTCTGGAACTAGACCATGGCAAAACCTACGCGTCATCTCCTCAGGGTCAGCAACTAGACTAGGAGCGAAACGGCTCAGGCGACTAAACTCTGCCGCATCCTCGTCAACAGAACGGGTCCCCTGCTGGATGTTATGGAATCGTAGCCCCATGGCTACCCTAGCGGTGGTCGAGAAGAATTTCTTCTTGAACTGGGTCTTGAACTGATCCCAAGTGGCTCTCCCTCTCGCAAACAACGACTCATTCGGGAACCAAACTCCTGCCAAGTCTATCAGCAGAAATTCCGCTGCCTCGACCTGGAGGTCATCCGGCATCCTAACTCCAATGAGCTTCCTCTCTACCGAGTCTAACCAGTCATCTGCTATTACTATGCCCTCAGTCCCTAAGAACTCCTTGGGATTCAGACCCATGAAGTCCTTGATCGTCCTCGCTCTCTGCCGCGGCTCTACAGGTGATGGGACCACGGTACATTCCTCAGAATGCTCCATGCTCTGGCGGAGTAGGGTGGTCTGCTCCTGATGGGTTGCTAGGAACCCCTGGATCAGAATGAGCAGTTGGTTCCCGTCGAGTGTGACGGAAGCCTGGGTAGGTATAGTGATAGGGGGTGGTGGAAGTATTGGGTCCTGCTGGGCCTGTGAGGTAGAAGGTGGTGAAGATATCTGGATTTGTGGATCTGTGGAGTGGGGGAAAGTGGTAGGTGGAGGTGTATCAGTCAACTGGTCAGCTGACTGGATGGGGAGTGTGCCATTCTCAGGTGAGACATACCGGGATGAACGAGTAAGCACCATCTAATTACAACAAAAAGGACTTATAAGGACTCTTTAAAGCAAAACAATCATAGACAAGAAAATCAAATTATAATAGCGAGCATGTGATGTATTTCCTATGTTGCAATCCTAGTATTCCTCTAAGTGTTCTAAGCGTCATTCCTAATGTTGTCTAATTACCTTAAGTTCCTAATTGCAGGCATGCTTGGTACAATAACGTAACCAAACAATTTAGTCTCGAGACCTGCATGGGCCACTACTAAAAATGTGTCACGACCCGCACCCTGTATAGGGGCACGAGAAGTGGGTACGTCCAGCCTACGCCGCAGTGTCGGCGGTAGTAAGCTGTCCTAGGTTGCTAACTAATCTCATGCAGTGTATAAAAAGTACTTGTCCAGATATCAGCTCCGAATGGAGGACAAGTAAAGGGTAGGATATACTCAATCACAGTCTAAAACACGAAAAGATAACACAGAAGTTATACTTAAGAAATTAAAGACAACAACAACTAACTACTAAAATAATACAACAAAGTCTCAAACAAACTTAATACAAACTCAATATCTTAACTTTAATACAACAAGTCAAAACATGAAAGCTAAAGTAGTCTACTAGCTAATCTCCTGAATCACTCCTGAGAGTCGGAACCAAAGGTAGCTAATCCCTCACCAGGTCCATGGTAAGTAGGGCATGTGTCCTCAGGATTATCATCTGTAATATTTTCAACAGGTCCAATCAGGACGGAAACGAGTACAACTCATCTAGAAAAACCCAAGTAAATGACAAAGAACTATAAAGCAGTTATAGACAGTTTTATTAATGAACATGGCAGTTTTATACAGGTAATGATGGCATAGAGAAACAGTAAGATACAAGAAAAGAAAGGTAACTAAAACAAGAGAAGAATCATGGCAATGAAGACTGTAATAAAAGCTAACTGAACTAGAATAACATTTACGAGTCCAGACAGTATGATATAAGTCTAATATAATCCCAGTGTGAGTCCAGTCCATATAATCCGATACCAGATGATTTTCAGTACAAGATGAGTCCAACAGTGATCAATGAATCCAGGGTGAGTCCAACTATGATCTAACAGTGTGTTTTAAAATACCGAGGTCGACATGTAAACGGCTGTAGGTATCAGGCACATCTCTCACTGATCGGGCAAGAGATGGCTATGCTTTCGGTAGATTCCAGTGGAAGATTCCGGATTTGGGGTATGTCTACATGTCTTACTCAATATTTCCCCGCCCAGCAAGTGAATCCAAAATCGACAAAAGAATCGAGATGAGTCTAGCCAATACATGATGATTCCAGAAATGATTCCGGAATGATACCAATGACTCCAGTAATAGAGGCCAGCAAGTAAGGTATGTGTCGATACATGAATCCAGAAATATCCATACGTGTTGATACAGAGAATCATATAGAACTAACTAGAACTGAAATACAGTAATCGACAAATAAATGAGAGAACTATCAGAGAATGTACTCGCCTGATACTCTGGAAAGAGTAGTGTAATATCAGATGTCTGTACCAGGATCACAATGTCCTAAAATAGAGCAATACAGTTATGACATGTCCAAAATGAAGGTAAATGAAATCTACGATGCAATCTATATGAATTCTAAGCCAATCTAGGTCAAAGTCAAACTTGGTCAACACTACAGTCAAACTAAGTCAAATTAAGTCATACTAGGTCACAAGAAGTTAAACTAAGTCATACAAGATCAAACAAAGTTAAACAAGTCTAATCTAGGTTAAAGTCAACTCTTGGTCAAACATTCTAGCCAAACTAGTCAAGTTATCTAGGGTTTAGTCAATAATGGTCAGATTAGTCAATACTAGTCAACATGGTCAAGCTAGGTCAAAGTCTAGGTCAATCTTAGACTAACTAAGGTTTTGGTTAATCACAGACTAGTCAATAAGGTAATTAGGTCAATGGTCAACTCTATAAGGCTAACTCAAAACCAAACATAGGCTAGCATGTCTTAGGATACCTAAGATACTATACCACAATGTTAAGGTATAACCAATCATCTATACAAGTATATCACACAAAATATATATAGTACAATACCAACCTTAATCCTGTAATCAAGCTAATCCCATTCTCCAACTCAAGTCATGACTCAACTCTAAGTATCTCACTTAACCCCATACATATCTTCATCTATATAGGATTACCCTCATAATCCATATGGTCAACCTAATCATCTAGTTAGGGTTTAGTCAAACCTTAGTCAAATAGTCCTTCTATGTTCATCCAAGTCATTTCTAGGTCAATTAGGTCATGGTTTGACCTATAGTTGACTTTGGTCAACAATGGTCAACAAGGGTCAACTTGCCAGTTAAACTAGGTCTACTAGACCTATTGGTCAATCCTAACTTGCTACTAACCGTAGGCTAGTGAATCTAGGACACTAACACATATAGGTATATATATATATATCCCACTATGTATATAACATATATATACTCTCAATATATATCTAATACAAATATATATAATACATAATCTATATATATATATACCAACTATATATATAAATAACCAAATATATATATATAATACATACATATATACATATATAGATAGCTAACATATATACACATATATAACATACATATATATATATATATATATATATATATATATATATATATATATATATATATATATATAAAATATATATATATATATATATATATATATATATATATATATATATATATATATATATATATATATATATATATATATATATATATATATATAATACCCTATATATATATATATATAACATATATATATATATACCATATATAACATATATACATATATAGGTAGAGAGAGAGAGAGGAATGGGAGGGTGAGAGTGGGGGTGATGGGGTGTCATGTGTGTGTGTGGACTGGACAACAGAAGGGGGGGGGGGTTAATCTCAGGAAAACTGAGATGGGGGGGGGGGGGGGGGGGGGGGACACACAAACACACACATACATATATGCATATATACATATACCTATATCTACATATATACATACATATACACACTCACATACTTATATACACACACACATACTTATATACATATATATACAGTATATATATACACACTAATATACGTATATATATACATAGAAATCAATTTAAAATTCAAAATAAATACTGAATAATATCATGAATTACTGTTCATAACTGAACATTAGGGGAAAACCAAATTCAAAGCCAAAGACCTAGCTAAGACCCAAAACCAAGGGTTGGTAATCGTGTCCCCACACGTGTACGTGTCGTGTGTGTCCATGGGAGTCCACCACGATACGACACGGCGTGTCCAGTGGTCAAAAACCCAAATCGGGTAAATTGACAGTGCACAGCGTCATGCTAAGGTGCACACGCATGTAGGACACGACACACGTGTCCATGTGTCTCGTGCACACGTGTGTAGGTTCGCCTAGGGTAGGTCCCACAGCCTGATACGTGTCCAAGTGTCACATAGTATCGTGTCCGAGCCCGTATCAGAGCCTAACTGTGTGTGTGTGTGTGGACAGCACAAATCAGTGCGAGCTTGATAACATCGTGAATACCAAACCAACTCGACCCAAACTTTGTGTGTGTCGTGTCAGACATTAGACCCATGTGTCCACAAAGTTTCGTGCCATATAGTGTCGTGTCGTGTCCTGTGTCTAGCCCGAGTAGCAGGGGAGAACACAGGCACAGTGCGGTGCCTCGTGCAGCGAGGACAGAGCCTCGTGGACACGACACACACGTGGATACGTGTTGTGCTTGTGTCAGGGTGTAGCCTAGGTCTAGGGCTAGGGTTTAGGCCTGACACTTTGTGTCCACGTCGTGTCTAGACACGACACGAAGGCCGTGTCAGTGTGTGTTTTAACACTGTGTGCAGTGTAAACTAAACCAGTGCGTGTCAGATTTCTTACTCGACACGACACGAGGTGTCACGAAACTCGAAGGGGGGCTTGTCAGAGGGTGCCCCCACCTCTGTGCCAAGTGGCACGTGTCCACGTGGCGTGGACACGAAGAAATCCGTGTCGGGTAGCAGGGGAACTAAGTGTGCACAGTATGGTGTTTAACAGTGTGTTCGTGTCCAATTTGGACACGGACACGATACGATTTCGTGCTCAGTCAACCAGGGTTGTGTTCTACAAGCCTAGGGCTATCCAAAAATGTAATTTGTTTTGGAAAACAACAACTTTCAAACCATAGTGACATTTCACCAAACACTTAATTAAACACACAGATACGTGTCCGATACGGACACCAAACCCAATCCATATCCTACCAAACTTGACCCACAGTTAGGGTATACCTATATGCATGCAATTATGAAGAGAAAACACAATATTAACAAGGTTTAAGGACATTTACCTATGAGTGCAAAATCCTCAATAATAGGCCTATTTGAATGAAATCCTCCTTCGACTCCCAACGTCCAAAGCTCCACAATTCCTTGCTAGCAAGCCATAACTGGTATCCTCTAGTGTAGGGGGTTCCAATGCAAGAAACTAGGCTCAATTTGGTGTTGAAATGGTTAAATGGTGAGGGTGTGAAGTTGTAGGAAAAACTAGATTTTTTAAGAGTAATAAAAAAGAAGCTTGAATGAAGGGGGGGGGGGGGGGGGGTTTGATTATATAGAGGGGGTAGGGTTGGGCTGCCATGGGGGGGGGGGGGGTAGGGGTAGATATTTAGGGTTCATCCACCTTGCTAACTTAGCTCATAAGGCTTTGACTAGGTAGATAGATATTTCTAGGTTTTCTAAATATCTAAGAAAGTAATATCTTAGATATTTCCAACCTAAGATATTTACACATAAGCTAATATCTAACATTAGCCTCCTAGGTTAGTGACTAATCTCTAGATTAGTGCTAAACTAGGTTAGGAGCTAACATGACACTAATCAACTAATTAAATAATAATAAACTACATAAATCCAAATAATTTCTAATAAATTACCAAAATACCCTTTTGACTAAAAAGTGGTAATTTGATATCCTAATCACATGGTTAGGCTTACATGGTCATGATTAGTCTCTAGGTTATGAAATCTCTAGGGTTTACACTAGGGTTATACTAGTAAAATCACAAAGTCATAAGTCGTGACTTAGAAAAATAGTTTTAAATTAACTAAAATCACCAAAAATCATATCATGACTAAAATACCATTAATAAATAATAAAAATAATAATTTTTCAAAAATACCCCAATTTCAGAAAACTGGGTGTTACAATCTGTAACGTTGGATACTCTCCACTGCTCTTGAAACTTCACAGTTGCTCCTGACTATTTTTGCCTTATCTTCCTGTCCTCTCTACTTCGGAGCGACGAATAGTCATGCTTACTAGAGTTTACCAATATTTCTTAGCTACTTGTGTAAATTTGTTGCTGTTAAATTTTGGATTGCTTGATAGATAGGAGGGGGTTGTAGATGCCTTATGCTATGGATATCTGTCGGTAGTTACTTTTTGCAATTAGCTGAGAGTTACAATGTTATGACGTCAGGTGTTTGAAGTGGGTAGTACGACCAAAGGTGGGTAGAAGTCCTCGATGATTCGTAGTTACGGAATGGCTAGGAGGAGGTATAAATATTTCTGAGAAATTAAGATTCGAGGATATTATGGTAATAGTGGTTTTAATTTTTTAATTTTTTATGTTTGAATTTTGGCGTGTTTATGAGTTAGAATTTCGAGGACGAAATTATTTTAAGGTGGGTAGATTTGTAGCTCCCCTTCCCGGAAATTGTAAAATGTTTATTTTAATTTATTTAAAATAGTTATTTTTAGACTGTACATAAAAGGATATTTTACACCACCTAGATAGATGTCTTTTATTAGTTTTTCCTTATTTTTTTCTCTATCGTGCTATGTCATCAGTTATCTTCCAGTTTTGATATCTCATATGTTATTTTCATGTCTTGTTAATTCTATTATGTTTTGCATTGTCGTCGGTTTGTGTACTTGTTCCATTCCTGACTGGAAACCAACATTTTTTAGGTTTAGCCGCGATCACTCTTAGCACTGGAAAGACATGGGTATGCTGAAGACAACCTAGAAATAGAAAGCAATTGTATCAATTTTATTAATTGTAAAATCTTGTATTTCCTTTAATTATAAATGTTGTAATAAATATAGAATTGTGAATGAGCAGCAAATATTATTTCTTGAGAATTTATTTCTTGCGGGCTTGACAGCGTTCTACCGTCGACTCTGCGGCGTATGCTGGCTTGGACACGTCTCGTATCCGAAAAGCGGGTACGGGTCGTGACATGTGTCTGGCTTATGTGAAGCTCCCAGATCTGAAGATTCAGAAGCTGGGGACAAGGACTACGAAGGCAATCTTCTTGGGGTATGCCGAGAAGAGTGATGCTCGGAGATTTCTTGATATTGAGTCAAATCATATCATCGAATCTCGCGATGCCGAATATTTTGAAGACAAGTTTGCAAGACATAAAAATATTATTCTTCCAAATATTCCGGAGAATGATGTAGGTGCAAATGAGACTGAGATCTCATATGAGCCTGTAGTCCAAGATGAAGTTGTTGGTGAAGAAACAACAATTGAAGCAGAACTCGCTGAGTCGTCGACGAAACGAGCAAGGAGGCCGAAGAGCTTCGGAGATGGCTTCGTCACTTATCATGTGGGAGCAGATCCGCTTACCTATGATGAGACGATGAAAACCAGAGATGCTGTCTTCTGGAAGGAGGCAATAGACAATAAAATTGATTCAATTACCTCCAATAACACATGGGTGTTAGTTGATTTACCCAAAGGAGCAAAACCCATCGGATGCAAGTGGATCTTCAAGAAGAAGATGAAAGCTGATGGAACCATTGACAAATTCAAGGTCAGGCTAGTGGCCAAGGGATTTTCTCAAAAGCAGGGGATCGACTACTTTGACACATATGCTCCAGTAGCACGGATGACAACCATCAGATTGTTAATTGCCCTTGCGGCAATACACAAACTGGTGATGTCACGCCCCGATTTCGTAGAATCGATAGTCGTCCCCCGGGCGTGATGCCGTACGAACCTAAGTTGCGATCGCACAAGGCATAGTCATAAGGTTATCCGAAACACAACATCAAGTTAGAGTACGCAGAGAAATTGAATGACACATTTGAAATAGAAGTAGACTTTTTCATTGATAAAACTTCATTTACATTGACTTCATTACATTCATTGCCGCGCGGGCTACAATATGACTCGACTTACAAAATGAACGCCGATGAGATAGTCGTTCCATACATTACATCCCTTTTTACAAGCAAAAACCATTACACACTTCCACCTACGATCGAGGGAAGCCGAGCCGCCATTGGTCTTCTTTTGTACTGAATGCGGAGTCTTCAAAAGGAATTCAGAAACAAGCCTTTACACGGACGAGGCTTCAAAAGTGTCCACGCCGCCTTGAGATTTTAGGTGGCACGCCCTTCGTGGTTCGGGGTACCTGCGTGGAGAGCGAGGATCAGTACATTACACTTTGTACTGGTGCGTGACAAGTTAAGTTCCAAGCTCTCATTTGGTTGAATGAGTTTATATGACTTAGTTCATGAATGTTTCTAACCATCCTAATGAATTTCAAGCGAGAAATGACAAGCATAATGTAATTTACGTCGGAACTTACCCCCGGCGGACCGCATCGCGCCTTTGAGACTTATCATGTTCTTCCCTGTTAGTTGTTATTATTTCGTATGCAATTTATGTTCGTGAAGGTCACTGGAACCACAAGCCATTTTGGACTATAGCTGGGTTAGACGGCGATCCTTTCAGCGCGGGTAGCGAGCCCCGCTGCAAGTTCTCCCGACCGACCATATTTTTGCTTTCATCGAGCACATCTATCTTTTGCTTCCTCCTAGGCCGAAACTATCCCGTGTCTCGGGGTATCGCTCGAGGAAGCCGTTCCTCGTGCACGAGTTGTCCAATGACAGTACAAAGACAATTCTTTTTAGTTATGAAGATATAGCCTACATTCTCTTTGAAACTTGTTCATTTTTATCATGTTCGTGCCCTTGCATTCATTCTTTCATCCGCATCAACACTACCGATTCACCTAAGAAGGGGGTCGAGAAGAGAAGGGTCAGCCACTCACCTTGAGTTTACTTCGACGAGAGGACTTTGTTGGTCGTGCTAGACGTCGCCTACACGATCACCTGAAATCGCACAAGCAGCCGATTAGAACACTGCATTATTCATGGAGTTCGATAGGAAATGCGAGTTCGAAATGCAAGCCATGAAAACCATCGAAAATATTCACGAAAACGCATTCAGAAAACAAAACCAAAAACCAACGCAAGCGGCGTGAAAAGCAGAGCAACGGGAGGTCTCTCCCGACTCAGCCGCAGAGTCAATCCTCGAGGCGCAACCCGCTGAATATGAGACTTGGTTCCGAAGAAGACATTCCATAACGAGGAATGAATCTTAATTCAACCGTTCCCGTTCGATCGACTCGGTCGATCCCGACCGAATCGATAGCGACAGTGTTCCTTTTTCGTGCACCCCGTGGACTGAGTACGGGGCACGATGTAGGGACGGGGCACTACAGGTGATACACCAAATGGATGTAAAAACTGCATTCTTGAATGGCGAGCTGACCGAGGAGATTTATATGCAACAGCCAGAAGGATTTATCGTCAGAGACCTAGAAGACAAAGTCTGCAAGTTGGTAAAATCTCTATACGGCTTAAAGCAAGCTCCCAAAATGTGGCATGATAAGTTTGACAAAGTTCTAAGGTCAAACGACTACAGGGTCAGCAAAACAGACAAGTGTGTCTATACTAAATTTGCTGACGGAAGAGGAGTCATCGTTTGTCTGTACGTGGATGACATGCTAATCCTAGGTACGGATATAAGCTGTGTCACTGAGACAAAAAAGTTCCTCTCGATAAAGTTCAGTATGAAGGACTTGGGGGATGCTGACGTTATCTTGGGACTCAAGATCATCCGGACAGACACTGGATTGGCACTGTCACAATCTCATTACATTGAGAAGATGCTCACTCGATACGGGTATCATGATCTTCCTATTATTGATACGCTGTACCGAAGTGATCAGAAGCTGGAGCCAAACTCGAAGGAAAGCGTCAGGCAATTGGAGTACGCTAGCATCATCGGGAGTTTGATGTACGCCACTACTGTAACTAGGCCTGACATAGCTTTCGCTATAGGAATGCTGAGTCGATTCACAAGCAATCCAGGCGCTGAACACTGAAAAGCTGTGAAGCGTGTTATGAGATATCTCAAGAAGACTCAGACATATGCACTGTACTTCAGCGGAGAGCCGCCGGTAGTAGAAGGCTTCAGTGATGCCAGCTGGTGCTCAGAGTTGGAGAGCGAGAGGTCCACTGGTGCATTCATTTTCACAATGGGTGGAGCTGCTATCTCATGGAAGTCGAAGATGCAGACTATGCTCTCGCGGTCTTCTATGGAATCTGAGTTCTTTGCACTTAATACCGCAGCAGATGAAGCAGAGTGGCTTCGGAAGCTCATGTACGATCTTCCAGCGCAGATACCGGCAATTTCGATATACTGCGACAACTAGGCAACTGCGGCGGTGACATCAAATGATCTCTTCAACGGAAAGAAGAGAACTGTGCGATTAAAGCACATGGCAGTGAACGATCTCATCAAGAGAGGTGTCATTGCAGTAATCGATGTTCGGAGTCAGAAGAACCTGGCGAATCCGTTTACGAAGGGCCTCAAGCGTCAGTTAGTTGAGGACACAGCAGGAAAGATGGGCTTGAAGGCATTCTGATAGTATATTTTTGTAATCCTACCATAAAGTTTTATGTTATTAGTTCAAAGAAAAATCTTCTAGACATCTAACTTTTGGTTCAAGGGATGACCACTGACTGAAAAACTATCAGGTAACAGTGGGTACTTGTTCTTGGGAACATGGAAGGGTTACGAACCCATAACCACTGTTGTCTACTATGTATTTTTTGCGAAAAACGGATCCTGTGTTGAGGGTGGCTTAAATGCCTTAATAAGTTCTCAGGCAGAGTGAATGCCTGGTGTGCTTTACAGGAAGCACGGTAGCGCAGCACTACAAGGAGTAAAACTTTATGCTACAGTGGGATGACTCCACCATGAGGTTCCCAGGTAGGGGTAATGCCTCGGCTTTGCAAGCCAAGTCATAGCGGCGTAGCACCGCAAATAGGCAGTGTCACTCCCCGTTCCCAGAATGAGTATTTTTATACATGTACTACTCAAATGTATTTATTTAATATTTATCATGTATTATTCTGTATTTAAATTTCTTTAAATTCATGTTAATTAATTATCTGTATTTTACTTTCTGCTTTTATTTCTCTGCTTTAGCTAGACTTGGGTTCGGCTTGGTTTGGTTTAGTTAGTTGGTTCATCATGAACCAAACCTAACACCCCCACCTACCACCACCTTTTCATTTAAAGCCAACCCCCCTTTCTCTCTCTTCATTATTTTTCCTTCACCATCACTCTTCTTCTTCTTCCTCATCACTCCCTCCACCTACCAAACCGTAGGCAAGTACAACTTGCTTCCCATGAGAACCCATGTTTTTTATAGTTCATTTATCTTCCTCTCATGATCCTAAGAGAGTTTAGAACTTGGCATTTTTCATTTCGAAGTCTTAATTTTTGTAGATCTAAAAATGAGTTATTTTCGGATTTTGGTGGTTTTCATCTATCAAACTTCTTTGTTTGCAAGTTTTGATGGTTCCATACTGTAGGGAATTTTATTCTACCCAATTTTGACCTTTGGAAAGTTGGATTTGGACTTGTTTTGACCAAGTTATGGACTTTTGAAGCCTTGGGTGCAACCATGGAGTTCTTGCTGTTTTGGAGAAGACAGTGAGCAGTGTGCGCTAGCTTTTTAGCTTGTGCCACTAAGTTGCGCGCGCTCTTTAGCGTAGCACAGTTTGATTCATACGCTGCCTTTTGGAAGCGTATGACTTGCGTACGCTGGCTTGGATAGTAAGGAGTCGTATGGAGTTCATACGCTGCCTTTTGGAAGCGTATGACTTGCGTACGCTGGCTTGGATAGTAAGGAGTCGTATGGAGTTCATACGCTACCTTTTGGAAGCGTATGACTTGCGTACGCTGGCTTGGATAGTAAGGAGTCGTATGGAGTTCATACGCTGCCTTTTGGAAGCGTATGTCTTGCGTACGCTGGCTTGGATAGTAAGGAGTCGTATGGAGTTCATACGCTGCCTTTTGAAAGCGTATGACTTGCGTACGCTGGCTTGGATAGTAAGCAGTCGTACCTGACTTGAGCGTAACTTGACTTAAGCGTAACCTCACTTGAGCGTAGCCTGACTTGAGCGTAGCCTGACTTGGGCATAGACCAATCTCGGCGTAATCTAACCTTGTTGTTTCTATTTGCTCTATAATAGTTGACTTTCATGCCTTGGTACAAATTAACATTGATGGGTAATTTTACTAATAATTGATCATGTGTTCCTAGTTGGAACTGAGAGACTGGTTAGTCGTCTTATTGAATTGAATGAATGAGACACGTTCATATTAACTATGAACTATTGTAATCGACTGGCTAATTCCGAACATCGGCATACAGACACATGCATGCTTCAATCTAATTAATTAATTATTTATTTATTTTTCTACAAAAGCAGCATGTGTACTTTATGGTCAAGACATGATTATTTCGTGGTTAGATTTGATTGTTGCATTACGCTATGTGAGACCTACAACCTAGTCGCACGGGTATCGTTATAGAGTTGCGCATATCGTACCCCGTACGAACGTACTCATTTGAATAACCATGATCCACGGCATGGGATTTCACTTAACATAGAGATTATTAAGTTAAATAAAATAATAATTGCATTGAGAGAATGGATTCCCGAGTTCTTACATGGCAGCCCTCTTGGGACTATTAAGTGCCCGACAGGTCGGCTGGTCCCCACAGATACTGCAAGCCTGCCACACGGGCACGGAGCGGTATCTGGTTATATTATTTATTGTATATTATATATTGAAGACGGGCGTCCTTCTGGGACTCGTCTAATTCATGATTGGCGCAATTGATTGACTGGATAAACTAGACTTGCTTGCACATAGTGAGAACTGAGGAATCTTTTATTGCATAATTCCAGGATAACTTGGAACACACAGTAGCAAGCCGTAGTAGTTGAATGGCCGTTTAAATTGATTTGTTTGTGTACTGTACCTACTCTGTTACCTAACTAAGATGATCAGAATGCCAGGACATGACGGGCCAACTTCTGTCCTTGTTTGGGTGGAAGGTTGGTTCGAAGTGTCGTGATGTTATGAGAATCCTAGTGGCAAGTAGAGATCTATTTATCATATTTCTCATTACTGGTTTTAGTTCTCATGTCGTGCTTCCTTGTGGTACTTGCTATTAGAGGTCTAACCTCTCTGGTTTTGCATGGCCAGATTTAGAGCCGGTTCCCGAGGACTCAGCTTACTTCTACCTCCAAGATGGTCAACACTAGAGGGATGATCGCAGGAGGACTCGAGTGGGTTTCTTACTTTCCCGCTCGTTTTGTTATCTACTTTATACCTTGCCGTTTGGCACCGACATGTTAGTCGGATCGTCTTGTACTTACTTTTACATAATTGTAACTAAGTCAGACTGCAGCTGATAACAATTATGTATGCCTTGCTACATCATCTGGCTATGTTTTGTAAAGCCAGATATCAAAGAACATTTTGACTAAGCGTTTGGGACGCCTTACTGCTTTATCTTATATGTTCTCTATTTTTGTTTCTTGTTTGAATGATTGAGACAATAGATGTGAAGTGACCATAGTGAGACTTTCATGTAGTATGCACCCCCTCGTCTTGTAGACAGCATTGATCGTATTATACGGTATTCATCTACCCGTAATACGTAGCTGGCTGAGTCATTCCCCCGCTCTCCAGTATTCTGGTTCTGGGGCGTGACAGGCAGGTAGCCTAATGCTGTATAATAAAATTAAAGAGTTGTAGACAACACTACAAAGGGGAGGATGACCCCATGTTACAGTGGCACGACACCACGATGAGGTACCCGGGTAGGGGTAAAGCCTCGGCCTTGCAAGCCATGTCGTTGCGACGTAACACCGCAAGGAAGCCTTAGGCTTCATGTTGGGTAGAGTGGCACTACAAAGAGACTGTGACCTCATGCTGCAGTAGTATGACACTACGATGAGGTTCCCAGATAGGGGTAATGCCTCGGCTTTAGGCCATGTCATAGTGGCGTAGCACCGCAAGGAAGAGCAAGGCTTCATGTCATATCTCTTTAATAAAGAACTTACCTATAGTGTATGGAAAGAGATATCAGGCCGTCTCTTGAGGGTAAACTTGCAGACGTCCAAAATTATACACTGAAACCAGGCTGGCACAAGGTCTTTAATGTGCAGCCAGAAGTACATGTAACTACACTTTGTGAGTGGAAAGAATTACAATTGTGGTGCAGAATTCAAGGCATAGTCCATTCTTGTATCATACTGTTATTTAACCCATGCGTGAAGATTCAAGTCGTCAGCGACATCTATCCTAATGCAAAGTGGATAGTTACTGTGGGAAACGCTCAATCCTAGACACATATATATAATGAGATATGTGAGGGATTGTTGGTGCTCTTGCTCCTTGACATGAAGAGAGCTTGCTCACAACATGCTTTGTAAAGTTTAGTCCCACATTGGAAAAGCACCATGAGTTATCTCAACATATATGAGTATGTGTTGTTGGGATATGCACATGGGATGGTGACCCTAAGGAGGGAACCATGTGGGTGATTTTACTAAGAGGTAAGGATAAGGCTCCAAGAAAAGCATTCATGCTTTTTGCTCTTGGGAAATTAATTTCCATTGGGGCTAAGCCCCGTAGGGGCTTAGCAACTCGGACTCGGACTCGGGCTCATGGGCTCATGAAGCGTAATGTGGCATTTTGTTGGCGCACTTTGCACTTAGCACGTCAGCATCGTCGCTAGGCGCATAGTGCGTTTAAGTTGTGCGAGCCACTTACGCAGCCACGTTGTGCGCCCACGTAGCGCGGTCCAGTTGTGCGCCCACGTTGCGCTGGGTTGTGCGGGTGTGCTGGGTTGCGCGTGTGCGCGGGGTGCACGAAGTGCTCGAGTGCGCCAGTGCGCAAGTTGCGCCAGTTGCGCCAAGTGCGCCAGTTGCCCCAGGTGCGCCAGGTGTAAAAGTTGCGTCAGGTGCGCCAGTTGTGCCAGTTGCGCCACAGCGTGCGCAGTGCACGCAATGCGGGTGTAGGCGAGCGCGCAACTCGTTCATTGGCACAATGCGGCTGTAGGCGTACGCGCAACTCGTTCATTGGCGCAACTCGTTCATTAGCGCAATGCGCACAGGTAGTGGTTGTCTGCATTCAAACTGATCCGTAATATGCGATAACTGATCCTGAAATAGTGGATCTGACGTTATTTCGTGGCGCACATTGCAGATTTGAGCGGTTATAGCTGTTGCTATATATTCAGGGCCTCACTTCTCTCTCGACATACAGAGAATAATTATTCTGAAAATTCCAGAAAGAGAGAAGGGAGAGTTACTCGAGCCACTGCAGTTCCAGCACCTTCGACGCCAACTCAAGTATTCTTTTTCTGTCCTTATCGTTCCGAGCAGTCCGTCTTAGAGCATTTTCCCAGAGCGTTCCAGAGTTCACTCAAACTTACTGGTTCCTGGAAGCTGACCGTGTGGGCGGATCTAGCTTTAAGCACTGGTGCTTTTGATACCCCAGCAGAACACCATCTTTCCATCAATCGCCTGTCACCTTTACTGCTGCCTTTAGCATTTTGATTAGTACCTTCTTTTTAGAAGCACTGCTATCGTTTGCTACGTATACGAAATCTTCTTAGATTTTCGTATTCCAGAATCCTTATAGGATCTCTGGTTGTGCACCTTCCTAGAAGTGTTGTATTGGAACGTTGTTCTTACAACTGTTTCATTCGGTTTTCCATTAAAAAATTGTGTCCCGGCTCTAACAACACCAACTTCAGTGCTACCAGAAACATTGGTATGCAATTCAAACCCCAAGGACAACTCAAATCTTGCATACTTACCACCTCTTCTCCGCCCCCCCCCCCCCCCCGTCAGACTTCCGGCTGTGGGCAAGTTCAAACCGGTCGATGGCAACCGGTTTTACTTCCACATGACCAAAACTCCTCTATGGATCAAACAGATCACATTGACACTGACCTTAAACTAGACTTTATAGAAGCTGTGATGCGCATGGGGCCGAACGCGCCACTATATGTGATGGTAATGGCGATGCTGAGGGGAAACTACCTTTGGTAGTAAGGAGACGGATGTGTTGGTGCTTTCTTTACATGGAGAGAGCTAGCTCTCAACATGCCTTGTAAAATTTTAGTCCCACATCGGAAATGCACCCTGAGTTATCTCAACATAAATACTTGGGTGTGTTGTTGAGAGATGCACATGGGGTGGTGACCCTAAGGAGGGAACCATGTGGGTAATTTTACTAGGAGGTAAGAATAAGGCTCCAAGGATTAAGCATTAATGCTTTTGTCATTCTCTTGGATTAATTCCATTTGGAGCTAAGCCCCAAAGGGGCTTAGCGACTCGGACACGGACTAGGACTCGGGCTCATGGGCTCATGAGGCGTAATGTGGTATTTTGTTGGCGC
The DNA here is from genome assembly GCA_029216955.1 of Iris pallida. Taxonomy (NCBI): domain Eukaryota; kingdom Viridiplantae; phylum Streptophyta; class Magnoliopsida; order Asparagales; family Iridaceae; genus Iris; species Iris pallida. The sequence goes on from JANAVB010023600.1 coordinate 2,275,950, forward strand.
ACTTTGCACTTAGCACGTCAGCATCATCGCGGGGTGCGCCAGTTGCGCCACATCGTGCGCAGTGCGCGCAATACGGGTATAGACGAGCGTGCAACTCGTTCTGTCGCAATACGGCTGTAGGCGCGTGCGTAACTCGTTTATTGGTGCAATGCGTACAGGTATTGACTGCCCGTATTCAAATTCATCCGTAATATGCGATAACTGATCATGAAATAGTGGATCTGACATTATTTCGTGGCGCACATTGCGGATCTGAGCGGTTATAGCAGTAGCTAGATATTCAGGGCCTCACTTCTCTTTCGACATACAGAGAATAATTATTCTGAAAATTCCAGAAAGAGAGAAGAGAGAGTTCCTCGAGCCACTGCGGCCATGCGGCTCATGCGGCCATGCGGCCATGCGGCTCATGCGGCTCATGTGGTCCATGCGGCTCATGAGGTCCATGCAACACATGCGGTCCATGTGGCTCATGCGGTCCATGCGGCACATGCGGCTCATGCGGTCCATGCGGCTCATGCGGTCTATGCGGCCCATGTGGCTCATGCAGCTCATATGGTCCATGCGGCCCATGCGGCCATGAGGCTCATGCGGCCAGGCTGCTACTGCTGTCGCATGGAGGGTTCCGCTGACTGTGCAGACTACAAGTCAGTTATGGAAAGACTGATTCAATGCGATTAATTCAGATCCTATCTTTGTAGGATTTGAATTAATTTCGTTGCTATCTTTGTGGGATTTGAATTAATCTCGTTGCTATCTTTTTGGGATTTGATTCAATCTTTCCATAACTGAAGAGGCGGCTAGGGTTTCCACCCTTTCTCTCTCTATATATACTCTCTTCTGGCCTCCTTTCTTGGAACGACGAAATTATAAGTCAGAAAAGGAGAAAGAGAGAGAGAGCTGCTGCCGCCATTGCAAGTCCATCCGAGAAGTCAGAACAGAGGTGACTTCGAGCGTTCCACAAGTTCTTCAACTTGCTGGTTCCTGGGAGCAATTCGTGTGGGGCGAATCTTGCTTTGAGCAACGGTGTTTTGACACCCCAGCATTTTTCTTCTTCTCATCTTTCTCTATATTATTGTACTTTGTTCTTCCCAATTGCAACACGTTTGCAAGGAAGAACAAGAGATCTTCTCTTCTCTATTTTTCTCCTCCATATTGTAATCGGGTTATTTAGTTTTTGTATCATAGTAGATCTCTGTTGCATCTGTTTTACCATATTTGATCAAGCTCCGGGATTAACAATCTCAAAGCAAGATCCGTGTAGATGGAAAACATTCATGCTTCGCTCCTCCAATCGGACTTCTGCAAGTTGAAAAAGTTCGATGGAGAGCATTATCAAGTCTGGAAGAGAAAGGTTTACCTAACTCTTCAACTAAAAGACGTTGATCATGTTCTGTTGGAGGAAGAACTCTCTGTTCCAGACACTGGATCTACTGCCGCAATCAACGCGGCTACCAAACTCCAGGCCAAGTGGAGAAGGAAAAATAGCATCTGCAGGCTTCTCATCCTGAATGCTATGGAGGATTCCCTGGCAGAATCCTACTCAAAGAAGGAACTTGCCAGAGACATATGGGAGTCTGTGAAAAATCTGTATGAAAAAGACAGGAACAGGAGCAAGATGTTTGTGGTTAAAAAATATCACAAATTGCTCTTTGAGGACGAGAAGTCCATGTTGCCACAGGTAAAGGAATTTCTGAAGCTGCGTCAGAAACTGGAAGACGAAGAGATGCCCCTTCCCGACAAGTTTGTCGTTGGAGGGATCGTCTCAAAACTTCCTGCTGGATGGAGTACCTTCTATGCAATGATGCTCAGAAAGAAGCTAGACATTAGCTTGGGAGATCTACTTCAAGAGATCCATGTTGAGGACGAGATGCGTTCCCAACAGAAGGTGGACACTCTGTCTAAACAGTTGGCTAAAGCCAATCTATTGCAGACGAGAGTTCCCAAGGGGAAGCAGGCGGCTTCTCATCCCAAGAAGAAGGGCTTCACTAATCTAAAGGTGAAGGGTCCTTCTTTCAAGCAACAGAAGACTAAGTCCCACGTGACTTGTTACAATTGTGGCAAGAAAGGCCACTACAAGAGTGAATGCAGATCTAAGCCTAAACAATCAGAGAAAGGTGAGCCTAATAAGGTTTCATTGGTTTCTAACATTGTTGCTATGATCGGACAGGTCACAACTGTGGGGGTTGACTCTGACTGGTGGATAGACACTGGTGCGACTTGCCATGTTTGTTCTGGCAAGGAATGGTTCGTCACGTACCAGCCGATATCTGAGAAGGTTGTCATGGCGAACCAGGCCCAAGCTGAAGTTCTGGGCATCGGGACCGTGGAACTGAAACTCACTTCTGGAAACACTCTGACGCTTCAAGGTGTGAAGCATGTTCCGGCGATTACCAAGAACCTGATCTCTGGGAGCCTGCTCTGCAACGCAGGCTTGAGGATGGACATCAATGCTGGTCAGATGGTGATGTCCAAGAAGGGAACATACTTCGGAAAGGCTTATCTAACCGAAGGAATGTTTAAAATTCAGCTTGTCAACCAGTTTGATGACATTAATGCAGTTGCATTTTCTGATTATTCTCTTGAGTTGTGGCATAATAGACTAGGACATGTTCATTGTAAAAGAATTAACAAAATGTCTAGTCTAGGACTTATCTCCAAATGTGGGGGTAAGGTGGAGAAGTGTGAAGTGTGTGCTCAGACGAAGATCACAAGAAAACCCTTTCATCGGGTCAATCGAAGCACAGATCTTTTGGAGTTGGTGTACTCCGATATCTGTGACTTCAAACATTTCTCCACGAAGGCCGGGATGAAGTATTTCATAACCTTCATCGACGATTTCTCAAAATACGCGTTCGTCTACTTGCTCAAGTCTAAAGACGAAGCCTTCGAGAAGTTCAGAGAGTTCAGGGCCGAAGCTAAACGGCAGACTGGACAACAACTCAAGAGGTTAAGAAGTGATCGAGGTGGGGAGTACAGATCTCATGAATTCGCATCATTCTGCAAAGAACATGGAATCATATGTGAGACTACTGCTCCATATTCTCCTCAATCCAATGGAATAGCGGAAATGAAGAACAGAACGTTGACAGAAATGATGAACTCAATGCTGCTAACCACGGGTCTTCCTAAATGCTACTGGGGAGAAGCTGCATTGACGGCCACTTTTATTCTAAATAGAGTGTCGTATGCAACTTCGGACGTAACTTCTCATGAACTCTGGTTCAAAGTCAGACCAAACTTGAATGTCATTCGAGTGTGGGGATGTCTGGCGTATGTGAAGCTCCCAGATCTGAAGATTCAAAAGCTAGGGACAAGGACTACGAAGGCGATCTTCTTGGGGTATGCCGAGAAAAGTGATGCTAGAAGATTTCTTGATATTGAGTCAAATCATATCATCGAATCTCGCGATGCTGAATACTTTGAAGACAAAAACATTGTTCTTTCGGACAATCCGAAAAATGATGTAGGTACAAATGAGACTGAAATCTCATATGGGCCAGTAGTCCAAGAAGAAGCTGTTGTTGATGAAACAACTCTTGTACCAGAACTCGCAGAGCCGTCAGCTAAGCGAGCAAGGAGACCGAAAGACTTCGGAGATGACTTTATCACCTATCATGTGGAAGCAGATCCGCTTACCTATGATGAGGCGATGAAGACCAGAGATGCTATCTTCTGGAAGGAGGCAGTGAATGACGAGTTTGACTCTATCACCTCCAATAACACATGGGTGTTAGTAGATCTACCTGAAGGAGAAAAGCCCATCGAATGTAAATGGATCTTCAAGAAAAAGATGAAGGCAGATGGATTTATTGACAAGTTCAAGGCCAGGCTTGTAGCCAAGGGATTTTCTCAGAAACAGGGGATAGACTACTTTGACATGTATGCTCCAGTAGCTTGGATGACCACCATCAGGATGTTAATCGCTCTAGCAGCTATACATAAGTTGGTGATACATCAGATGGATGTAAAGACAACATTCCTGAATGGGGAGCTGACCGAAGAGATTTACATGCAACAGCAGATAGATTTGTCGTCAAAGGTCTTGAAGACAAAGTCTGCAAGTTGGTGAAATCATTGTATGGTTTGAAGCAAGCTCCCAAGATGTGGCATGAGAAGTTTGACAAAGTTATTAGGTCAAACGGCTACAGAGTCAGCGAGACGGACAACTGTGTTTACACAAAGTTCGCTGATGGAAGAGGAGTCATCGTTTGTCTGTACGTGAACGACATGCTAATCCTAGGGACAGATATAGGCTGTGTCACGGAGACAAAGAAGTTCCTCTTAACCAAGTTCAGTATGAAGGACTTGGGGGATGCAGATGTCATCTTGGGCATAAAGATCATCCGAACAGACACTGGAGTAGCGTTGTCACAATCTCACTACATTGAGAAGATGCTCACCCGCTATGGGTATAAGGATCTTCCAGGAATCGATACACCATACAGGGGTGATCAGAAGCTGAAGCCAAACTCGAAGGAAAGCGTCAGGCAGCTGGAGTATTCTAGCGTTATCGAAAGTTTGATGTACGCTACCACTGCCACAAGGCCTGACATAGCTTTCGTCGTGGGAATGCTGAGTCGGTTCACGAGCAACCCAGGGATTGAGCACTGGAAAGCTGTGAAGCGGGTGATGAGATATCTCAAGAAGACTCAGACATATGCACTGTACTACAACGGGTATCCGACAGTAGTGGAAGGCTTCAGTGATGCTAGCTGGTGTTCAGAAATAGAAAGCGAGAGATCCACAGGTGGATATGTCTTTTCCTTGGATGGAGCTGCTATATCATGGAAGTCGAAGAAGCAGACTATACTCTCTCGTTCCTCCATGGAATCTGAATTCTATGCACTTGAAACTGCAGCAGATGAAGCAGAATGGCTTCGGGAGCTCATGTATGATCTTCCAGTGGTTGGGGCTCAGATACCGGCGATACCGATATACTGTGACAACCAGGCGACTGCGGCGGTGGCATCAAATGACCTCTTCAACGGAAAGAAGAGGACTGTGCGGTTGAAGCATAGGGCAGTACACGATCTTATCAAAAGAGGTATAATTGCAGTGATTGATGTTCGGAGTCAGGAGAACCTGGCAGATCCGTTCACAAAGGGCCTCAAGCGCCAGTTGGTCGATGACACAGCTTGTAAAATGGGCTTGAAGGCATTCTGATAGTGTGTCTTTGTAATCCTACCATAAAGTTTTATGCTATTAGTTCAAAGAGAAATCTACTAGGCATCTAACTTTTGGTTCAAAGGAGGATCACTGACTGGGAAACTATCAGGTAACAGTGGGTACTTGTTCTCTGGAACATGGAAGGGATACGGACCCATCACCACTGTTGTCTACTATGTATTTTCTGTGGAAAAAATAGATCCTGTGGAAGGTTGGCTTAAACGCCTTAATGAGTTCTCAGGCAGAGTGAATGCCTGGAGTGCTTTACAGGAAGCACGGTAGAGCAGCACTTGTCACGACCCGCACCCGCTAAAAGGGCACGTGACGCGACAACGCCCAGCCCTCACCGAAAAATCGGCGTGGAACGCTGTGGATTTTTCTACTTCTAAACAGTTTATATATATAACAAAAACCTGTCGAGAATATGGTCAACTCCGAACAGAGGACAAGCAATGAATATATATACGAGTACTCAATCACGACTCTAAGATAACAAAGTAAAGACTGAAATGAAAAGACAACAAGACGATAAAATAATATATAACCTGTCCAGTCCAACACAAAGAATATATACAAGTCCAAGTCTCTAATACAGTCCATAGTAATAACAGACTCAAAAGTAGCTGGAGACTAAGTCCAGTATAAAAGACCTACTCTAACTAAGCAAGGGGTAAGGTCTCTCCAGACGGAGCTAAGCCCTGCTGGACCAAAGTCTCCAGGTCTAGGCCCACTACGTCATCCGGACCGTAGTAGGTAGAATAGTCTCCCTCGTCTGCATCTGTAATATTTTCAACATATCCTGTCAGGATGGAACGAGTACAATCTACTAACAGCAGTTCACAAGATATGACAAAAGCTATAAGACAGTAAATAGAGAGTATATACAAGAAAATCATGGAATGTACATGTGAGTATCATGGCAAGGTAAGCTGTAAAACTAGAGCTAGAACAAGGCAAGTAAACTGATCATGGCATGTACAAGAAATCAAGAATCATATATCTAGGTGTGTGAATACTAGCTACAACATGTGGCCGGATTGGGTCTGCACAAGGTTATGATCAGCCAATCCCACGTGGAGTGTAGGATTGGTAGCATTCAAGGTCTACAAGAATAAACAAGGTGGGTAATGACCACACATCTACACTAGTACTCCCCGTCCCCGACTGGTAGAGTGGATCCAAGTAAGACACGTTACGACACAGGATTATACGAGAAGGAAGCAAGTCTCCTCGAGAATCGGTGTCCATATACTGCACAAGAACTACAAGGGGGCTTGCACAAGATATACCAAGATAACGAAGAATAACATCTCATGTCGGGATCCATGAATACCAATCCGTGTGACCAATGTGTCGAGAACAAGCATATCCACACTAATTACATAAATCATAACAATCATTATAAATTGGAAAAGTGTCAGAGAATGTACTCGCCTGAAATATGATATGGTACGTCAACCGGAGCAAATGCAGCGTCTCGAGGACCTATAGAGAACAAGACGTATCAATACTATGTTTAGAAAGTAAAGTCAAATCAATTTAAACCCTATTTAGGTCATTCTAGGTCAAGACACATCAAACTAGACTATACGAGGTCAACCTAAGTCATATTAGGCCTAGCTAGGTCACACTGGGTCAATGCAAGTCAAACGGAATTAATCTAGGTCGATTTGAGTCAACGGTTGACTTACAATTGACTTTTGGTCAACTGGTCAACTCTGGTCAACCCTAGGTCAATCCTAGGTCAATGGTGACTAATAGTTGACTTTCGGTCAACTACACAAGTTTAAAGGAATTTGGGACTAAATTGGGTAAAGTGTTGACCCATAGTTGACTTTTGGTCCAAAAAGTCAACCGTGGTCAACCGGGGTCAAGACTAGGTCTAGACGGCTATTTCTAACTATTACCAACCTCTACAACCCATATCCAAGTCCATCTTGGACTTCGAAACTCAAATCTTGGCCGTAGGCCAATATCCTATTTTACCCTTAAAAAGGACAAAATTCCAACTTCGGCGATTAGCTAGTTAGCCTATCTACGCTTGATATTTTGACCCGATCTCCCCAGGGTAGTAAGGTACTAGCCTATAGGTATATTATCTACCAAAATACTTAGGTAAAGTGGACGTCTAGTCCACCTTACGGTCCGTTGCCAAAATCTTGACTATTTCAAGATACGCGCTGATACGGCGCGATACCGGTGTCCTATGACCCCGATTTCCACTCGGGAGCTTACCCGCAAAATCTAATTCACATAACCTAGGCCTACGTCAAGTTTCGTCGCAATCCGACGCTCCGAGCTTAATTTCCCCTTCTAACTCGATTTCTACCAAAAATTCCCTTTTTTGCTCTCGCTCCAACCTCTTCTTTGACTCTCCATTCTAATTCTTCTTCTTCTTAACTTCTTCCTTTTATTCTTCTAGCTCTAATTCTTCTTCTTACTCCTCCTTCCTATTCTTCTTCAAATTCCTTCTCATTTTCTTTCTATTCCTTCCTCTATCTTTCTTTCAATTTCCTTTTCTTCTTCTTTCTAATTCCTAAACTTCTTTCATCTAACTTCCTATCTACCTATCTATATATATACATATATATATCTATATATATATATATACCTACATATACACATATATATAGGATACTAGGGGGGTTTAAGGGTAAATTGGGGGTTGTATGGGGGGAAAAAGGAGCTGCCATTGGCAGCTCCTGCTGCTGCTCTTACTGCTGCATCTGCTGCAGCTGCTGCTGCTGCATCTACTGCAGCTGCTGCTGCTCTCCATTCTCTTCTTCTCCTCCCTCATATATATATATATATATATATATATATATATTTTTTTTTTTCTTTTTTCTTTTTTTTTTTTATATATATATATATATATATATATATATATATATATATATATCCATCCCACTATATATATATATAAACACACACACATCTCCATATATTTATATAAACACACACACACATATAGATACATATATATACACACAACCATATATATATATATATAAACACATACACATATATATATATATATATAAACACATACACACACAACACTCATAACAACTCCACCACTACCACTCTCTACACCACCACCACCACCATCTCTCATTCTCTCATCCTCCCACAAATACACATATACATATATATATACATACATATATATATACATATCTATATATATATATATATATATATATATATATATATATATATATATATATATATATATATATATATATACCATTCCATACATAAAAGTCCCAAATAATTCCTTAACCTAGATTCTAGGGAACCCTACAAAATTTGTGGGCAAAGTGTAGAGGAAGGTTCCCTCTACATTTATTGTGAAGAACATAAATGAAATGGAGTAATAAATGAGGGATTAAATGACAAACCTAAGTGTAGATCTTGTAGGGAAGAAAGAAGCTTGAGAGAGAGAAAAATTGCATTTGAGAGAGAGAGAAGGTTTGCTTAATGGAGAAGACAAAGGGGGGGTGCTCCTAGTCATGGCCGGCCCTAAGGGGGGGGGGGGGGGGGAAATGGGTTTTGGGTTTGGGTCCAATAAGCCCCAAACCCAATAGACTTAGTTTGGTCTAATTTGAATTCGGTTTGGTTCGGTTCAATTCTAAATACAATTTAAGCCTCTAAAAAGACTAATTAAGTCATAGAAATAGGGTTAATAATTTCTAGCCTAATTATGATAGTATATGGGCTAAGTCCAGCTAGTATGGGGGTCCCACTAGGGTCCAGGCTACCCGGGTCTCCAAATTGAGTCCGAATTGGATAAAATTCAAACCGACTCAAATAAATTCCTAAAAATCATATAAAATCAAATAAAATTCCTAAAATATTATAAAACTTGAAAATGACGAAAATACCCCTAATTTGAAAACTGGAGATGACAGCACTACAAGGAGTGAAACTCCATGCTACAGTGGGGTGACTCCACCATGAGGTTCCCAGGTAGGGGTAATGCCTCGGCTTTGCAAGCCAAGTCACAGCGGCGTAGCACCGCAAATAGACAGGTAACCTAATACTGTATGACGTAATTAAAGAGTTGTAGACAGCACTACAAAGGGGAGGATGGCCCCATGTTACAGTGGCACGACACCATGATGAGGTACCCAGGTAGGGGTAAAGCCTCGACATTGCAAGCCATGTCGTTGCGGCGTAACACCGCAAGGAAGCCTTAGGCTTCATGCTGAGTAGATTGGCACTACAAAGAGGCTGAGACCTCATGCTACAGTAGTATGACACTACGATGAGGTTCCCAGGTAGGGGTAATGCCTCGGCTTCAGGCCATGTCATAGCGGCGTAGCACCGCAAGGAAGCGTAAGGCTTTATGCCATATCTCTTTAATAAAGAACTCACCTATAGTGTATGGAAAGAGATATCAGGCCGTCTCTTGAGGGTAAACTTGTAGACGCCCAAAATTATACACTGAAACCAGGCTGGCACAGGGCCTTTAATGTGCAGCCAGAAGCACACGTAACTACACTTTGTGAGTGGAAAGAATTACAATTGTGGTACAGAATTCAAGGCGTAGTCCATTCTTGTATCACATTATTATTTAACCCATGCGGAAAGATTCAAGTCGTCAGCGACATCTATCCTAATGCAAAATGGACAGTTACTGTGGGGAACGCTCAACCCTGGACACATATATATATTGTGATATGTGGGAGATTGTTGGTGCTTTTTTTACATGAAGAGAGCTAGCTCTCAACATGCCTTGTAAAATTTTAGTCCCACATCGGAAATGCACCATGAGTTATCTTAACATATATACTTGGGTGTGTTGTTGAGAGATGCACATGGGGTGTTGACCCTAAGGAGGGAACCATGTGGGTGATTTTACTAGGAGGTAAGAATAAGGCTCCAAGGATTAAGCATTAATGCTTTTGTCATTCTCTTGGATTAATTCCATTTGGAGCTAAGCTCCAAAGGGGCTTAGCGACTCGGACTCGGGCTCATGGGCTCATGAGGCGTAATGTGATATTTTGTTGGCGCACTTTGCACTTAGCACGTCAGCAGTCATGCGGTCTTTATGCGGCCATGCGGCCATGCGGCTCATGCGGCTCATGCGGTCCATGCGGCTCATGCGGTCCATGCGGCAGATGCGGTCCATGCGACACATGCGGCTCATGCGGTCCATGCGGCTCATGCGGCCCATGCGGCTTATGTGGTCCATGCAGCCCATGCGGCCATGAGGCTCATGCGGCCAGGCTGCTGCTGCTGCCGCTGCCGCATGGAGGATTCTGCTGACTGTGCAGACTACAAGTCAGTTATGGAAAGACTGATTCAATGCGATTAATTCAGATCCTATCTTTGTGGGATTTGAATTAATTTTTTTTACTATCTTCGTGGGATTTGAATTAATGCGGCTCATGCGGCTCATGTGGTCCATGCGGCCCATGCGGCCAGGCTGCTGCTGCTGCCGCATGGAGGATTCCGCTGACTGTGCAGACTACAAGTCAGTTATGGAAAGACTGATTCAATGCGATTAATTCAGATCCTATCTTTGTGGGATTTGAATTAATTTCGTTGCTATCTTTGTGGGATTTGAATTAATCTCGTTGCTATCTTTTTGGGATTTGATTCAATCTTTCCATAACTGAAGAGGCGGCTAGGGTTTCCACCCTCTCTCTCTATATATACTATCTTCTGGCCTCCTTTGTTGGAACGACAAAATTATAAGTCAGAAAAGGAGAAAGAGAGAGAGAGAGCTGCTGCCGCCATTGCAAGTCCATCCGAGAAGTCAGAACAGAGGTGACTTCGAGCGTTCCACAAGTTCTTCAACTTGCTGGTTCCTGGGAGCAATTCGTGTGGGGCGAATCTTGCTTTGAGCAACGGTGTTTTGACACCCCAGTATTTTTCTTCTTCTCATCTTTCTCTAGATTATTGTACTTCGTTCTGTCCCAATTGTAACACGTTTGCAAGGAAGAACGAGAGATCTTCTCTTCTCTATTTTTCTCCTCCATATTGTAATCAGGTTATTTGGTTTTTGTATCATAGTAGATCTCTGTTGAATCTGTTTTACCATCTTTGATCAAGCCCCGGGATTAACAGGATGAGCCGAACATTTTGCGTACAATAAGTTGGGGATATTGAGGATGGCAGTCGCTTTGCACTCAAAGTTGAATGGAATAATCCTACTTCAATAAAGGTAAATTTACTGAAAACACATAAAGAACCCCACTGATCCATACCGTTAGAACCCAATTCATCGCTGCTATATGTTGTTATTCATAGATCAAGGAAGGGAGTGGATGCTACAGATCGCAACAAAGACGAAGAATCCAAACGATTTCGGTGTTCTTATACGCTTCAATGAATCTATGGTTGACCTGTCCTCTAATTGCATAGAGATTGCACTCAAGGTAAGATGAATATGTGTTACCTATAACATGTTCATACCTAAAGACGTTGCGGTATGTCTTTTAAAATTACATTGTTTCTTGGGTAAAGTGCAAAAAATTCTTCGTTAAATTTTTGCTTTTTGTACTAAAAGATTTCATGCTCTTAAAATTTCTAAAAGTATGAAATCTTCTCATTTTGTCCCCTTTCCGTTAACTGCTGTTAAGTGGGATATGTAATGACCATTTTACCCTACCCCCCCTTCTCTCCCCCCTCTCTCCGGTGGTGCGGGAAAGAGGAGGAGGAGGGGGGCGGGGAGCAGGAGGGGAACGCGGGGAGGAGGAGGAGGGGGGGGGGGGGGGGGGAAGGAGGGAGGCTGGCCGGCGGGGAGGAGGAGGGGGTGGGAAGGAGCGAGGCTGGCTGGCGGGGAGGAGGAGGGGGGGCTGGCCTGCGGGGAGGAGGGGGGGCTGGCCGACGAGGAGGAGGAGGCCGGCGGGGAGGAAGAGGGGGGGGGCTCGCCGGAGGGAGGAGGGGGGGCTGGCCGGAAGGAGGAGGGAGGAGGGAGGAGGGAAGAGGTTATGGAAGGGGGGGGGGGTGGTAGGGAAGGGGAGAGGGTAGTTTAGATTTTTATTTTATTTTTTTAAATGGCATTAACGACCATTTCTAACGGTCAACTGACGGTAGGGAGCTTTTCGAGCAAGTCATAGATTGCAGGGGTCTTTATTTGCTAAATTTGACTAAAAGATCTTTCTACGCAAAAAGTATAAATTTAACGAGGATTTTTTTTGCACTTTACCCTTGTTTCTTTACCACCTATGTCAATCTGCACATAGTGATTACTTTCTCCTGAGAGTAACCTAAGAGTTTGTTTGGAACTTGCCGAGGACTAGTGACAAACACTTTCAATAGGAGTGACTGTCAAAGTAATCTCCTCTGTTAAACTAACTAACAATGCCAGTTGAGCAAAGAACAACAGATGGCTGATAGTAACTTCCAGAATGATCTCCAGCATTATGGCAGAATTTACATCTAATCAATGGAATGTCAGGTCTATTGGATCGGAAGTTAATCTACTAAAGGGAAAGCATTTCTTCTATCATTTATCGTTACATTCGTCTTTCTTCACACGTTAAAGGAACTCGTTGACCTATGTTTTATGGCAAGACCCTCTCTTTCTCGTAGATGAGGTGAGACTAGCTGAGAATTTGGCACTGTCTAGGTAGGTTAGACAGAGGGTCGTAAAACTATGTAAATCCTTAATGAATTTTTCATGCTTCATAGCAACCCCCACTTGGATGTTGATTGACAACACCAGCAAGTGTTTGTTTACGTACTACTCTCAATCTAAACATTATATTAACATTACAAAGGTTTGATTGTAGGTAGGGCTGCAAACGAGCCAAGTCGAGCTAAGTTTTTGTAAGCTTTGACTTGGCTTGACTAGAATTAATCGAGCTCGAGCTCGAGCTTGATAATTTTTTTTTATTTTAGAGCTTGAACTTGGCTTCAGCTTGTTTATATTAAGCTTGAGCTTGGTTTGGTTTGAGCTCGAGCTTGGCTTGATAAGCAAGCTTGATACTGGCTTGATTCAAGCTTGATAAACAAGCTCGATAAGCTCAAAATCAAGCTCGTTAAGCTTGATTTCAAGCTTGTTATGCTTGATTTCAAGCTCGTTAAACTTTATTTCAAGCTCATTGAGCTTGATTTCAAGATTAATGAGCTCGATTCCAAGATAGTTAGGTTTGGATTTAAGTACCAGTAATATTAACAATTTATTTATAAAAATTTAGTTAAAAATGTTTCTTAATATCAATTATCAAGGACATATAAATATATAATGCACACAACCATATTGTTATACAAACATATATAAAATTAGAATTAAACAAAGAACAAACGAGCTTCCAAACAAGCTCCTAAACGAGTTCCTAAACAAGCAACCTTGCAAGCTCACAAACGAGCCAGCTCGCGAGCTCAAATGAGCCGAGTACTTCTAGAGCATCTTCAACCCTATTGTGAGTTTAGAAAAAATGGTTGCCACGTAGGAATGACAAACTTTCATTTCAAAAATTTTTCTCCAATGCAAATGTAGAATAAAACATGAAGTTGACATGGCAATGACATGGCAAGAAGAATGTGAAGTTCGTTGTCTAGATATAGACAATGCACTTCACAATGACTTTGTCTCCACATCATCAATTATGAATAGAAATATTTATAAAAAAGTTGAAGTAGTGGAGGAGTTGCCTTGGAAGTTGGAAAAAAAATACTTTTTATTGTCTCCTCAATACTTTTGTATACTTTTGCATTGGAGAGAGTTTTTCTATCTCATTGGCTTTTGAGATATAGTTTTGCCACATAAACAAGACATTGTCTTGTGGCTCATGCCATATAGGAGCCACCTAAGACTCCTAACACTTAACAAGACAATAGGGTTGGAGATGCTCTAAGCTTGAGCCTGGCTCGTTTATTAAACGAGCTCGAAAATGAAGTTTGAGCTCAACTTGTTTACTAAACGAACCGAGCTCAAACGAGCTTTTATCGAGCCGAGCTTCGAGCAGATAGGTTGGCCAGTGAAGTAGCTTGCGAAATAGAGACTTCCCTTAGTTTTAGTTTGTGCTTCGGAGATTTTCCAGTTGAGCAATACGCATATACAAATGATCATCAAATAATTTTTTTTTCGTAACGACTCTGTTAATTCCTGGTCCAGAGTTTAAATTTCACTAAGTCTACTACCAAATCCTTACAACCCTCTTACAACCACTCACCCATTTGCTGACATGTGGGTCATGGTCCACATGTCAGCAATAGGTGAAGGTTGTAAAAGGATTGTAAGCATTTGGTTGTAACTGTAGCATTACTCTTTAAATTTTGTTGTAAAGTATTTGTTGGATTGTATCTCGTTTCCGGTTGGGTGCTCAAATGGGGGGGTGACAATGGAGTTGGTAATTTAGTCCCATATCGGTTAGGAGGTGGGATCATGTGGTGTAGATAATTGGAATTGGTTTAGGCCTTACATGAGAATTCTCTTTTAAGGCATATGGGCCCAATTCAATATCGCAACTCATGGGCCAACTCTGGTTCGGGTCACACCGCGTTCCCAACAGTATTCTTGTGCATATTGACCTACAGTGTTCAATTGGAACAGTGGCCACTTGAGTTTGTGTTTAGATTTCTCTTTTTTACTGCCAACATTCTTAATTCTCTGCATCATTTGCATCGGCTTCAATTCATCAAGTAAATATTTTAGATATTGTCTAGGTGACGTTTTGTAGGGGAGGGGTGCAACTCGGACGGGCTGAACCCGGCCTGATTGGGTAAAACCATTAGTGGGTTGGGTTAGGGTTGAAGATACGGGTTCGAATTCGGATTCAAGTTAACATATTTGAACCCGATTAAAAATCTGGTTTGCCTTGATTTCATGTATCTAGTTATCCATAAAATCCACAACCCGACATATATAAAATATAGATATGTTTTTATATATACATTATTTCATAGTTCTTAAATAAAAAGCTTAAACCCTAACTTTCTTAACCCAAATTACTCCTTATTCTAAATCTCATTTCTCAACTCAAATTCTTCAACTCCTTATCCTAAATTACATCTCAGTTTGTATTTTTGTATTTTGTAATGATTGAAGCTTGATTGCTATTTGATTATGTGTTTAATATTAATCTTGTTTACGATTATTTTAAATATCATATTAGTGCCCGATAAATTTGATGGACTCGATCCGACCCAATCCCAACCCGAAGAAGCTCATCTTGGGCTTCATGTGTTGAACCCAAGGTCGGATTTAGTTTGGACTTGAACTAGTCTTATGATTCGTCGGGTTGAACTCGACTTGTGGAGCTCAAGCCCGACCAACCCGTCCGAGTTGCACCCTTAATGTTTCCAATAAAAATTACATGTGTAAAGATACTTAAAATATTGTGGTACCTAACCCCACCCCCCCCCCCCCCCCCCCCCCCCCCACACACACACCCACACCCACATAGATATATATAGGAGACAAGTAGAGTAGACACCAGTAATTTTCCTTCATGCAGTAAAACACAAATCACCCCAGCTAGTTCACATATAAAATTAATATTATAACTCTGATTAACCAGTCATATTAACAATTAAAGCATGTCAAATTAACAAATATTTGCCACCAATGATATGAAATTAGCAATCTCTCTCAAAACCCTGAGAAAAACCTCACACAACATTAATAAACAACTTTTGACTACAACAAAATGATACCAAGTATTTACAATTTCACAGCTTTCACTGACACCAGCACTGTGGTACATAGCTTCATTAATCTTGAAATTCTCACTCTCATGTATTTGCTTGCGGAGCAAACTATCCAACCTGAAGAAATAAAAAGAATCAACACCTTCAGCTGATGTAACATAATTCTCAAAGGTGAGAAAATTCACTCACTTCCAAATATTACATTTACAAAATTATAGACCCCTTTTGATGAATGATTGTTATTGTTCTCAATAAAAGGAACTGATAATAAACCAATTATCCAGAGAACATGAAAAAGAATATTAAAATCAAATTAATAACCATGGGTTATTGGTTATTTGGTTAATGATGTTAGCTGTGGATACTGCCCTTTGTCATACTAGTTTCAATGTAAGTACAAACAAACATTTAACTTTACATCTTTTAATTTGTGTACTTTATTTCTGTTTCTAAAGTCCTCTCTCACAGATGTCTTGTTGCACTTCTGCATTATCAGCAAATTCACCATAATCATCTGGCATGGCCCTGTTTGGCGAGTCCTTAATTTTCAAGACCCTTTTAGTAATCAAACCCAACAAAATGATCCGAAACATATATATATATATATATATATATATATATATATATATATATATATATATAATGTGCACAGCAAATGTACGTACGAAAAAAATGTTAAAAATAATTAAATATCAATTTGTTATGAGAAATTATCAAACTTAGGATTTGAACTCAAGTAACCAAGAAAACTAGCTCTTATTACCTTAACCATTTAGTTAGACTACTTAGGTATAAATAAATCATATTAGATAGTTAAATACTTAGTTATATTTTTTTAAATAATTAATGGAGTATTTAAATAGTTAATTAGTTATTTATTATTATTATTTAATTTATTTAAATGGTGGATGATATTACGTAGCGGCAGAACTACACATATTATTGACATCATACTCGATATTATGTCTAACCCCAACAATAGATGTAACCGCTTGCTCGAAAATTCGATTATTTCTTTCCTTTCACACATGTCAGGCTGATGCCGCCATCCGGATACGAGCTTCCCTGAACCCCGGCGTCCCTTTTCCTCTATTTGCTTTGATGTCCTCCACTACCGCACGCCAACTTCCCGGTCCCTTGAGAACCATATGTAGTTGCTCACATTGGCCCTGCCAAATAATTGTCGAGAAATGACAGGTGAAAAATAGGTGCCCCATTGTTTCATGTGCTTGACAACATAGGCTACACATATGATTCCCAACATGGACGCCAAAGCGCTGTAGTCTATCAAGCGTACGCATTCGCTCATCTTATACATGTATAATTGGATTTGGTGGCGACGATAGATATATATATATACATATATATATATATATATATATATAGAGAGAGAGAGAGAGAGAGAGAGAGAGAGAGAGAGAGAGAGAGAGAGAGGATGACCATTTTGTCCAAAAACTAAAAAAGTTTTATGTAAAACCCACCGCTAAAAAAACTTTCATCGCGTGCCCAGAATTAGAGAAACTTATCCAAAGCGGGTTCCAAATGACCATTTTGCCCTTCCTTTTAATTTATTGAAAACACCCACGAAACTGCTCTTAAAAAAAACGTTTCGATACTTCATCTTCTTCCATACGCTGCTCACTTTCGAATCTAGGTTTTCTCCTCAAAAATCTTCAAAAAACTCGTCGGAAAATTTCGGAAAGACCGGGACAAACTGCAAAAGTGCTAAAACGGAGGTCCAAACATCATTTTTTTTGCGATTCTAAAATTTTGAAAGGTCGTCTAACTGTAAAACTGTTACTTTCAGTCTCCTCGACGATACGCTCATTTTGCGACAAACGGGACCTCGTTTCGACCTCCCAGTCAAAAGTTATGGCTCTCCAAAGTTTCAGCTGACCATAAAATGCAGGAAAATGGTCATTCTCCGTGTTAGAACACGAAAAATGTTAATTTCGCATGAGGGTGGTCATTCTCCGTGTTAGTAACACGGAGAATGTCATTCTCCGTCTTAATTTACACGGAGAATGACATTCTCCGTGTTACTAACACGGAGAATGGCATTCTCCGTCTTAATTTACACGGAGAATGACCACCATTCTCCGTGCTAAATTACACGGAGAATGACTATTCTCCGTCTTAATTTACACGGGGAATGCCATTCTCCGTGTAGTTTATCACGGAGAATGGTCATTCCAGTGTTAAAACACAGGAGAATGACCATTCTCCGTGTTAGAAACACGGAGAATGCCATTCTCCGTGTTAGAAACACGGAGAATGCCATTCTCCGTGTTAAATAAAACGGAGAATGTTATTCTCCGTGTTAAATAAAACGGAGAATAGCATTCTCCGTGTAATTTAGCACGGAGAATGGTTATTTCAGTGTTAAAACGCAAGAGAATGGCATTCTCCGTTTTAATAAAACGGAGAATGACGTTCTCCGTGTTAAATAAAACGGAGAATGGTCATTCTCCGTGTTAAATAAAACGGAGAATGGTCATTCTCCGTGTAATTTAGCACGGAGAATGGTCATTTCAGTGTTAAAACGCAGGAGAATGGTCATTCTCCGTGTTAGAAACACGGAGAATGTCATTCTCCGTTTTAAGTAAAACGGAGAATGGCATTCTCCGTGTTAATTTACACGGAGAATGGTCATTCTCCGTGTTAAATAAAACGGAGAATGGTCATTCTCCGTGTAATTTAGCACGGAGAATGGTCATTTCAGTGTTAAAATGCAGGAGAATGGCCATTCTCCGTTTTAAATAAAACGGAGAATGGCATTCTCCGTGTTAATTTACACGGAGAATGGTCATTTCCAGTGTTAAAACGTAGGAGAATGGTCATTCTCCGTGTAATTTAGTTTTTTCAGGAATAAAGAGTTTCGTTCTTCTTTCAAAGCGATGATAATTCTTATGGAAAAGAAGAAGAAAGATCTTCTCTCCACAATTGACGTCGATGAAGATGATGATGATGGTGATGATGATGACGAACGATGATCTGAGTTCGACCGAAGAAAAGCACAACGAACTACGAACGATCTTTGCGATCTCTGCTGAAGATGAGAGCAATGAAATTCAGATTTTCCGTGAAGAAGAAGAAGACGAAAATCGCAATCCAGATCTGAGTTTTTTGAATTCAAATACATATAGATGACCAATTCGCGCGGAGGGGTAGTTTCGGTATTATAAAAATAACAGTTTCCAGCGGGTGGCATCTAAAAGGAAATCTTGGAATATTTAACGTGAAAATACTTAATTCTGGACATTTCATAAAACTCATCCAGCGGGTGGGCATTTCATAAAAGTCCATCCCGAAATTGGGTTTCTCAGCAATTTTCAGATATATATATATATATATATATATATATATATATATATATATATATATATATATATATATATAGAATAAGGGAGGTGAGGTGGCTATGTGTCATCTTCTCATACTATCATAATCTACTTATACACTTTTTAAAACATGATGATAGTATGGGAGGGTAACACATAGCCACCACCGTAAGTTGGCACTGATCACCTCCTATATTCTTTCTCGAAAGAAGAAGGGAAAGAATTACATGTTGATGAAATGTCTACATCAAATAATTAGTGGAGTATTTAGGTAGTTATTTAGTATTATTTTTAAAATTTATTTAAATAATTGATTATATTCACACGACTTAAACGACTCATATTTGAATCGTTTTGAAGTCTCTTTATTTATACTAGTAAATGTACGTACTTTGCATGTGTGATAACGTATAATAAAAATATTAACCAATTATAGTCAAATATCTTTTCTAGCTTATGTGGTTAAGGTGGGAGGTTTTCTTCTTGTTTGGTTGAGTTCGATTCCCCATTTTGAATATATATAACAAATTTAAACTTTTTTTCAACAATTTTTTTTACATAATTTAATTTTTTTACATCATGGGGGGCTGGGCTCGCACGTGTACAGGATGTCGAAGGAGGCGGTGGAGTGAGCCGGATCGTCGGGGAGGGGAGACATGGGGGTGGAGGAGGTGAGCCGGATCATCGGGGAGAGGGGGAGCCTGCTACGCGGGAGGAGCGCGAGGATGGAGGACGTGGCGAGCGCCACGGTGTTCCTGGCAAGCGACGAGGCCCAGTTCATAACGGGGCACAACCTGGTGGCCGATGGAGGCTTCACCTCGACGTGCACTAGTATGAGTTTCATCTACCAGTAGAGCTATGCTAAATGCTAGTTACTTACTGCGGCGACGCGCATGACGAGGTGGGAGGGGGGCAGCAACTGCAGCGGTAGCAGCGATCTCTGACGGGAAACTGCCGGAGTGTATTCAAATCGAGTCCGGTAGGTACATATACGAGATAACATAGGCTAGAATTTGGAGTGTGCTTCCTAGGCATACATGTAAGAGCTCTGTAGGCAACGGCTTGAAGATTACTTCTGAGTTGTACGTATTTCAAACCTGTGGAATGTGTACAGGACTCCCAACTGGTACCAGTTCGACTGCACGATCGAAGATATTGGCCGATATATTCATCAATCCGGTACAGCTTGATGTAGTGGCAGATACATGATGTATCAATATCGGTATCATACGCTGACAAAAGCGCTATATCGGCCGATAGATGAACAGTTTAGATTCAAAATGAACAGACAAGCGTTCTACTAAGGATTGAAGAATGATAGAAACAAACACACAACACATATGTAAGCTGCTGTAGTATGTAACTAATTAACTATGTATTGTACGTGCTAACAATCAGCTCAAGAGCTGCAGGTCATCAGCGAATAGGTAGAGCAGTCTCTCCACAGCCCAGCTAGGCTGAGAGGACGAGGGGGGCGCCGCGAGCACGTCCCCCCGAGCCGCCTGGGCCCGGGTCACGAGGGGAGCCCTGCAGAGGGGGCAGGTCACGCGCTCGTCGTGGTCCATCCAGCGGTCCAGGCACCCCTCGTGGAAGACGTGGCTGCAGTTCCTCAGCTCCCACACCCTCTCCTCCCTCTGCACCTCGCTCAGGCACACCGCACACGTCGTCTTCGTCGTTGCCGTCTCTCCGTAGGCAGCGATGCGCAGGCCTTTCCTGGCCGCCTGCGCTGCGGTTCTGCTGTTCGAAGCAGCTGGTTGTCGCACCAAGGGATGGAACAACCATTCAACGAGAATTGTAAGTAGCCGCGCCACAACTTCCATCCCTGGTTGAGTAGCTTAGCAGTACACTCCGATACATATACTCCAGACAAAATTTTGGACTTGTCCCGATCAAAACTTGTGTCGTGCGCCTACAGAACTATCGACAATGGCAAGAGGAGGGGGAAGTGAGAAAGAGTGCTAAGGAGACAATTTATAGAGAATTATGAATGAATTGGTGGGTGGGGGTGTATGTAGACTGTGCTTTTGCTTTACAACTAAGGTCATGATAAGATTTTTAATCTTTTAGGACTGCTTTTGAACACTGCTCCCACCACACCACCACCAGCAATATATAGCTTATTAATCATGATTATTAATATGATGATGATTAGAACAGCACATGAGATCGAGGTGGCCAAATAAATTAAATTGGAATATTCTCAAGTGAGGGCCAATGAGTAGTTTAATGGCTTCATCAAGGATTCAAGAATCTATGTTACTGTTTTAACGAGTACTTGTTTAGACATGACATTAAGGGTCTGCTTGGATTGACAGGAAAAACTTAAGTAGAGTTAAATGAGGGGGAGTTAAGTGAGGGGGAAGTAGAGTCAATACATAGAACCTTGTTTGGATTGGAGGGAGAGTTAAGGTATTTAATAACTCTTGCTTGGATTGGAGGTTTTGAGTGAGAAGAGAATTAATAAAAGTATGATAGTTACCAAAATAACCTTATTACATATGTCATAAAATTAAATTTGATTAAAATTTCAATTATAACTTGTCAAAATATCTTCACAAATTAGGAAGGTACGGAGCAGCATGTTGAAAAAAAAGAAAAAAGAAAAAAATTATGATATTTTATAGAACAAATGAGGGGTATTTATGACTTTTTAAACAAAACCCCTCAATCACCCTCCTTAACCCTCCGATTTGGGGGTTAAAAAAATGGACAAAAGAGGATGAAATAAATTCTCACTTAACCCTCTATAACTCTCCCTCCTAAACTCCCACCCTCATACCAATCATGATTTTATTTTTTCCTCACTTAACTTTCCCTTACTTAACTCTCTTAACCCTCAATCCAAGCAGACCCTAAGTGTTGTTGGATACAACCAAACTAAGTTACTGCATGCCTTCTCTACTAAGCAAAGCCAGGGTGTCATAAGCAAAGTATTTTCACTCCTATTGCTTTTCCTTTTTTTTACTTTTTCTTTTAACGAATTTTTTGATTGAAAGAGATTATTTAAGTGACGTGAAGTTTTTCTTTAACGAATTTTTTGATTGAAAGAGATTATTTAAGTGACGTGAAGTAAGTTTCAGGTTAATGGACTTTGCTTAAAACACATGCCGGTAGCTGAACATGACTAGTATATATATATATATATTTTTATTTTTTATTTTTTATTTTCTATTTCTCTATTTTCTATATATGACTAGTATATATATATATATATATATATATATATATATATATATATATATATATAGCAGATGACCTCTAGCCTAGTAGTTAAGAGAGATGCATGCGGCCCGAGTGGTCAGGAGTTCGAATCCCAGTGGGAGCGATTCCAGAAATAATTTACCTGGTTCCAAATATATATATATATATATATATATATATATAATATATATATATATATATATATATATATATATGAAGTGTTTGTGAAAACTAACTTTGTTGAATACGTTATTATGTTATATTGTATAAGCACTAATATTTAAAATACTATCAAATGTTATATATATACATTTTTTTTGGATGATCCTTATGGGTCCTAGACGGTTGTCCGATCTGCCTTATATCAGGGCCGTCCCTGGTCATACCAGTACAATGCAAAAGAACTTGTAAAATTAGAGAGAACTAAATCATAATCAAACAAGGGTATTAGCTAAGCATGCTCTTATAATATATACAAGTGAAGAATTTAAACACTTCTAGATGAGACACCATTTGGTTGTCGAGTGTTGTAACCTTGACACAAAAACGGCTTGGTTGGACAACTTACACATGACTCTTGCTTTGTTGGTTGTTTCAACAAGAGTTTAGCTAGTCTCAAGGAGATTATAGGTTGTTTCAATAAGAATGCCAAGGTTTATTCACTAGACCACTCTAGCGATCCATTGATGAGCTACTAGTAAGCATTATTATTTGTTTGACGAGTAATAGTTACTTAAAGATGATTCAATGAACATAGTTAGGAGAAAGGGAGGGTCATATCCGACCTTTCACAGTTGTGGCAGTGACATCATCAGATTCTGCTCCGATCCGATATAGATACCTCGTCCCCTCCACGATGGATGATGTCGACATTTCTGCACATAATCGACATATTAGCTTTCAGTAGATTGCGCATGTTGGGATTTATTTCAAAAGCAATGTAAAAATGCAAAGCATTTATTTTCCTCTTCCGTGGTCCCTCACTCGGACCCACTACATATTCGAGTTGGACTTTTTCACACCCCAGATCCGGGCTCAGCCCGGACCGGCCCACTTATCCCTCCAGGTTGGGCCAGACTTCTTCCACCAGACTCGAAGGTTCGGTCCGGTCAAAGCCCAATCAATGGGCCGGTCCGGACCTGGCCCATGCCCGATTCAGTTTCCCCTTGCCGGTCCTGCCACTGTATAATATAATCTTTGGAGTTGTTTTATCATTTCACTCGGACCCACCAAATATTTAGCCGTTTGGAGGACAATTTAGTAAAATATCATCTAACAACCATAATATAAGAACAACTTGGTCTTATTGGAGGGAATATTTTACCAAAATACTCTCATAATTTGGTCGTTTATGAACATTAATCATGAATATTTTGGCCATTCTACTGAAAACGATCAAAATTCTTCTATTTGGCACCCGAAAATTCCTATAAATAGGTATCAGTTCATCCTTACCACCACAAAATTTCTTTACTCTTCTAATACTTTTAATCAATCTTTTGTTCTGTTCACTAAATTAACTACCTTCCTGATAGTGAAGTTCCAAAAAGATCGCAAAAGTTTGAATAATAAGAATTTAAAGGCTTCAACTTGATCGACCAATACCAAGTTTCAACAATTCTACGTTTGGCTTTGGAAAAACTGAAGTTGAAGTTAAATATTTTATTTTGCATTATATTAATAATTATTTATTTATGATATTTTAAACTCATTACTTTTTAATTACAATTTGTTTCTCAAATATAGTATGAATCCTAGTGCTACTAGTTCTAACCAACACTCAATAGTCTTTTGTAATCATTTTGATAGTAATTATTATATTAATCCTTTAGAAATGAACAACCACCAATACAAATGACACCCTCCCAAAAATCAAAGTATTAATAATTTTGTTCCAAGTAGACCAAAATTAAATTATTAGAATTATTTTACTAAAATAAATGTCACAAATAATAAGGGAGAGGAGATCTTATATCCAAATACCTAAAGCTACACAATGCAAAAAAATGCAAAAAAAATTAATGGAAAAAATGAAGCACGAGAAATTTAAAGAATTAGTATGCTACTTGTTATGGTAATGATACAATTGATGCTAGACAAATACAATTAGACATCAATATTTATTTTTTTTCATTAGGAACATTTACTTATTCATCTGCTCGTAATAAAACTAGTTTAACAAAATATATTATTTGCCAAGGACGATCTTTCACATTTGGTAAGACTGAAAATTATTACGACTATACAATTAGTACATTAAATCCTTATTTTACAAAAGTTTCTATATCTACAAGTATAAGAAACTTTTAAATTATTTGAAAGGAAAGAATATTTGAAACAAACTTTAAAAGTATTAGACCATCTCCAATGGTGATTTCTAAAATTGAGTTCTTATCCTACTTGGCATTGTACTTTAAGGAGATTTCTATCCTAGTTGGAAGAGTTTCTACATAGAAATTGTAGACATACAAAAATGCTCTCCAATGGTTTTCCACTTCTATCCTATGTGTCACATAGTAAAATGACCAATTTAATGGTGTGGGGTCCAATAATAATTGTCATGAGAGAGGAGAATTTCTATGAGAGTTTTTACATGTAGAAACCCTCCTAGAAAGTTTCCATCCTACATCATTGCCACCTAGAATAGAAATGGTGATAGAAATCACCATTGGGAGAAATTTTTTCTAAAATGGATTTCTTCCATAGAAATAGGGAAGATAGAAACCCCCATTGGAGATGGTCTTAGTAGCATGTTTTCTTTAACTTCAAATATATGGACCAGTAAACAAAAATATTTTTTATTATGTTAATGTTATGGTACATTATTTAGATACAAAATGCTTTCTACAAAAAAGAATTCTTTGTTTATGTTCCCATAATGGGCCATCGTATAAATTTTACGTGAATATAATATTCACAATATAATTATTTTAAGGGATAATTTAGCAAATACCCCCATTCCAAATGTTAAAACTAGCATATACCCCCACTATTTATTTTATTTAGCAAATACCCCCACTCCTATGTAAAAGAGTGGGGGTATATCTTAAATTTTTATTATTTTATATCAAAAATGGGGGTATTTGTTAGATAAATAAAATAGTGGGGGTATATGCTAATTTCAACATTTAGAATGGGGGCATTTGCTAAATTATCTCTTATTTTAATAATGCTACCTATAATACATGAACTTCATGTATTAATATTTTGACCCAACTTCTGCTTATACTAGAAGGACGACTTTTTTCATATAAGATGTGCTTTTCATTTTGCTAATGTAATTGTATAAAAATATCTTTAATATTTTCACTTGAATTTAATAAGTATTGGAACACGTCTAATTAATTTGAATACTTCACCAAGCAACATGAGTTTAAAATGTTACGTGCACAATATATTGAATATTCAACTTGTTAACTACACTATTGGACTATACTCTATAGTCCAGCAGTCCAACTATTGGACTGTAGTCCATGACAAACGATCTTTCATAATTTCTCCTTATTTTAGTACGAAAATCTTCTCGACACTAGGGAAAGGATCATATAGAAACTGATCCATTAAATGATCAACAGACCCATTTTAATGCACGTTTCTCATCTTTCTAATCAATTCTCCTTGTTACAAATATTATTACAATTTCATACTGCTTCCTGGACTGCAGACATATAGGGATGGCAATGTCCCCCTGAACCCGACGGGGATCCGATTTTTTTACCCGACGGGGACATATTTGGGGATTTAAAAACAGAGATGGGGGCGGGGATGGGGATTAAAATAATTTTTCGGTCGGATTTGGGGACGGATATGGGTATAGTACTCCCCGCCCCGGTAAATCCCCGACCCCGATTACTTATACCCATATCCATATGTGCAACCCATTGGAAATGATATGATTCATGATCTATCTAGTATATATTTTATGAAAACCATGTTTTATTAACATACCTTGTACTTTTTTTTTGGAGCAAAAATAATTTTTTCAGCTTATAATGTACATAAAAAATTGTTAACGGACGAGAGACGGAGACGAGAAAATTGACCCCGAAAGTGTTAATGGGGCTAGGTCGGGGACGGGGACGGGAACGGGGATGGGGTGGGACGGAGAATGCATTGTTCAGCGGAGACGGAGATGGGGGTAAAAAATTAAACACGGCGGGAAACGGAGATGGGGACTCAAATACTACTCGGGGATGGGGGATATGGTCCCCGGTCCCAACCCGCCCCGTTGCCATCCCTAGAGACAGGCGAGTACATGAAAGCATGAATGTTATGAAAGAATAAGACGTCACATGGTTCATAAAGAGTTTACAGGTATTAGAGTACAACAAATTGGAAGTTACCCTTAGAAAATAATGGGAAAATTTTTTTAAGTCAAATGAGAGAGTTGGATCCACTGTGCCAGACTATCTACGGCCATCATGTGGCAGGCCGTATAGGACCCCATCTCCAGAGCTAGGTTGTCAACTAGCATAAACCGTATCGTGTATCGATTTGCTTGTGTATCATATCGTGTATCGAGTATCGTATCATACAATAACTCTAGGAGTTAGGTCTGTACTTCTAAATCCATTCTAAATCCATATAGGAATATGAGTTAATATAATTTTATCATAATTTTATTTGTTTAATTTTTGTAAATGTATCTAGTTCCAGGATCCAGAATCTTAAATATACATTACATGATCCAAGTAAAAAACCAATACTACCTATCAGCCTATATGTATCGGATCGGATGGGATCAACCAATATGTAACCAAATAGTAGTGTATCGTATCATAAAATACCTAGTGTATCATAAGATACTAAGAACATAGCCCCAGAGCATCCACTTCATGCCCCCATTTGCGCCCTTATCC
This sequence comes from Iris pallida, assembly GCA_029216955.1. Classification (NCBI taxonomy): domain Eukaryota; kingdom Viridiplantae; phylum Streptophyta; class Magnoliopsida; order Asparagales; family Iridaceae; genus Iris; species Iris pallida. The sequence continues at coordinate 2,303,125 of JANAVB010023600.1, forward strand.
ACATTTTTATATTTACATCTCACTTTCAACCCACATGTACATCTCACTTTCGACACATGTAACCCCACTTTGACACCTGAAACAGCGAGCTACCAGGTCATTTCTTGGCTACAGGTTAAGGGTGGTAACCAGTTCGATCGGACTCGACCCATTTATTGAATGAGCTAGGTTCATCATTATACCCAACGGGTCTGCAGACCCATTAACCCACAGAATATAACTTTTCACTCTTATCTTTAATTCTCTATGAACCAATTTCTCTCTCACAGACTCACAACCGTCTCAAAATCCCTTGGCGAGCGAAGTAAGGAGTGTAAGGTCCTAAATATAACATCGTTTTATCCTATGAACTTGAATATGTAGTAAAAAAGGCGGCGGACAACCAAAAGTGTTGTACTTAAACGTATTTAAATAGATTGAGTCTGCGTGTAGCGAGTACGTGTAACACTTACGAAAAAGAACCCCAGATCAGTCAAGTAGTTAACTAAACACAAGTAGTTCGTTGGTCCTTCCGTCCTCACTAATGCTCGCCGCCAACTCTGCCTATGGAACAGATCAAGTTTCCTACTCGAATCAATCTACCCTACCAGCATTGAATTAAAAAGTGCGCCTATGCGCAGCGAGGCGCAGGGACAGCGCCTAGGAACAAGCTAGGCGCACCACCTTAAAAAAGCGCGCGCCTAGTGTAGAAAAGCGCAGGCTCCAGGCGCTCAACAAGGCGCGCCTAGACGTAAAGTTATATATATATATATATATATATATATATATATATATATATATATATATATATATATATATATTCCAACCTTCTATATACATGTTATATAGTTTATGGGCTTTATTGGAAAGTATTGAAATTATTGTCATTAATATTATTGTGGGTTTTAGATTGTTTTCTAAATTAGAATGTACTTCTATATTTAAAGGCTTATATATATGTGGTTTGTATATTATATGTATATAGTTTGGGTTATTTATATCTAATGGGCTTTTAGATTGTTATATATATATATATATATATATATATATATATATATATATATATAATAATTTTGTGCTTATAATTAGTGATATTTTCAAGAAATTTGGACTTCTATGTAGCTAAGTTTTAAATGTAGATATTTTTTATATACATATAAGAAAAAAGTGTGCCTAGCTTTCAAAAGGCGTGTCTTGAGCCTTGCGCCTAGCGCCTCAGGCTCTAGGAGCCTTTGCGCCTTGGTGCGCCTTTCGCCTTTTAAAACTATGCCTACCAGCAACAATTGAACGGATTGTTTCCTCCGTAACGGTCCCCTAACTTCCCTCTTATCACTACTTACGGAACTACAAAATCCCTAACCCTAAGAGAGCAACATACAGAGCTAAGGGGGCAGCTATGCAAACCCTATCCCTCTTGCAACTTTGACAACCCTCTCCTGCTAGTTCGCAACCTCGAACTTTTCGGGGATGAATTTTTTCGAAAGAGATTTCCTGGGTATGATTGACTTCGATTATGGATCTTGATAAAAACTGGTCTATGTTTGAAAGTTATTGGAACAAGAAGATTGACATTCTGTTTCTCTGGGTACGAAGAAGATATTTACATCTTTTTAGTCTACAATTGATATTGATTAAGGTATGAAACAAATACTAACTACCTCTCTTGCCTATTTCCTCTTACAATGTCTCCAGTGATGCATTGATTTGTCTGCTGGATTTTCCTAGGTAATATATTCATGAGAAGATAGCTATAGTTATCGATCTCTCATGAATAACACCACCTTGAGCTAGCAAAAGTTAGTAATTTGGCAATTCTAATATATAATGTCTGATTTTCTTTTTGCAATATCAATTTCATATAATATAATGCTATGATGTTTAAATGGATGTTTTGGATATTTTCTTGTGAAAAACACCACCTAAATTATCCAGGCCAAAAATGAAATTGCCATATTTGCCTCCAACCGGACCAAGTAGCCCATATACTTGAACGGGTCAATCGGTCGGGTCAAGTTGACACGTTCTAAAACGGGTCGGGTTTGGGTTTGACCTAAACGTGTCATACATAAGAGCCAAAAAGTGTCGACCAGACCCAAACACGACCCAATCGCCACCCCTATTAAGGATATAAGGTAAGTTCTCACCAGTGTATTGTGTGCTACAAACGGAAAGTCTTTTGGTCTACTACTCATGCAGCAACTTCTATATTCAAAAATTTCTTTTTAGTCTTTTGGTATGATTATGACTGTATAAGCCAACAAGGTACAAAGAAGGACCTTTACCTGCATTGAGCAGCAACCTTGCCTTTTCCCATCTTTAAGTCATTCCTCACAAGAAGCACCTGAGGACATAGAAGAATGAATTTAAAGAAGGAAAGTCATGGCAAACAAGTGTCATGTCTAGAAAGCAATTAGAGAGAGAGAGAGACATAAAAAGGAATATCATAGGGACTATTTGGCAAACTTGAGAAAACACCAGAAACCACTTTAAAAGTGGATATCTGGAGGTTTTGGCCATTTTGGTTTATCAGGAGTGAGCCATTCAGCCATCCAAAAACATTTGGATGGATGTTTGTAAATCACTTTAAAAGTGTCATGTCCATTGTAGTGGATGTTCTCAGACTAAAAATATCAAAAATCACCAAGAGTGTGCTAATCCAACCAATCTTGCTTGCACAATGGAAAGAGCCACCGGCTTATCTCTCCATCAAATCAAATTTGCCAAAGGTGTACGTTCATGAGCCCATGCTAAAGTTTCAATCAATTCCTGCCAATATCCCCGCCAGGAAATTAAGAACATAAATCCAGTAGTCCAAACAAGATGCCCAAATAAAAACATCCACGCCCATACGGATAAACTATCCATACCAAAAGGGTTATATCCACCACCTTTAAATGCTTACTACAATATTGTTGTGGTTTTGTCTCAAACGAATTGCGACTCTAGGTGCTCAGGAAATCCATAGTTCTCGTGAACTGAACTGACCAATTCAATATTGATGGGTGAAAATGTCATGGAGAACCTAGAAGCAATCTTTATTGCTGGTCAGAATGCGCTTTAATGCTGATGAAAGAGGCAATCTTTTTAGCTGTTGACTAATTGTATATGGGTCTTAGTCTAAGATTCATTATCACAAGATTTTCTTCAGTATAGTTTATTACTATGCATGCATTTCCGAAATGTGAGTATTTCTCTTGTTGGTAATCTAACCGGCGACATATTGGAGAAGTTATTCAGTGGTCCGGGCTCATGGTGAGCCTTGATCCGTACCCAATGATATATGAAGAAAACATAGACCATGTGCCATTATATCATTGAGTACGAATCAAGGCTCACCATGAGCCCGGACCACTGAATAATTTCTCGACATTTTGTTGCATCATTTTTTCCATTGGCAGTACATATGCATGACTGCAGGGTTTTACCAGAACAAAACGTGCACCCTCCCGAAAACTTTGGGTTAATGCCCATTGCTTAGAGGTTCTCATAGACCAAAACAACGAAGGGTTCTATTTTTTAAACTGACCTATTTTCTGGGCAGACTTAGTTTGTCACACCTAGTCCGGAAGTAAATATTTTAGCTTTAATTTCCTTAGTTTTAGGAGTAATGTTCGAATCAAAAAAATTATTTAAGGAAGAAAGTTGACAACTTTTTCAGATTGTTAAGGTATTAATTAGTTTCGCAAAACTAGGTTTGAACACAAAGTAAAATTACTCGATATTGATATTTCACTCCTAGCGTCCACGACGATGAACTTAGTCGCAATATTTGTGCTTTCCTTTCCGAATAAAAAAAGAAGTAATAAAACTTGCAATTATTCAAATTTCAGCGTCTAAATTGGACTGCAAAAGAATTCGGTTACCATCATGGGCTCTTCGAGGATTTCGGCTAGGGTTTCGATCTCGAGCATCGCCGGCTTCTCCTCCTTCTTCTTCTTCTGGTCGGCGGTGCTCTGGGTCCGGTCCTCGGCCACCAGCATCCCCGCCATGGCCAGGCTGGCCCTGGCGAGCACCGGCCGGGCCCACCGGAGCATCCCTAGCCCGACCGACCTTGCTCTCGTTCTTCTTATTCCTCTTTTCGTCGTCATCGGGGGTTAAGTTGTTGGCGGTGGCGAGGAAGTAGCCGGCGGCGAAGCACCCGGCACCGACGAGGACAGTGGTGGCGGCGCCCAGGAGAGAGAGCGAGACCCCCAACGTCACCACAGTCAACACCAACAAATTCTTCTTTCTTCTTCTTCTTCTTCTTCTTGTGGAGGTTCAAGTGGGAAAAAGAAATGGCTACCGGAAATTTAAAAGCAGGGCTAGTGTTGGTCCGTTTTGTTGGGCCTGTTTGGTTTTGGGCCCATTCAAGTGTTATAAAGGACCTGTTTGTTGATTTTTTTTTTTTTTTTTTTTTGCGATGTCCGGTGTAACGCAGAATTTTGTGCACGTTGCATTGCACAGAATTTTATGCACGCTGCGTTTCATGACATTTGGGTCCAATGTCCTCCAATTTACACACACCTCCACACCTCCTCCACGGTTCGATCCCGAGACCATCCGCCTAGCCTATTTGTTGATAAAAGATCGATTCTATTTTGTGGGATAATCTGTTACCAGTCATCAAAACATCAAAGTTGCAATAAATTTGTATTACTTTGTTTCGTATAAGTTCATACAAAAATCCTAGAGGAACTCACGAGTTCTTATTTTTTAAAAACTCGGCCATAAAAAGAAAGAACTTTGATCTATAATATCAGAAAGCCAGAAAATGGTAGAAAGCTGAACTGAACTGTATATTCAGCAAAAGCCGATAAGGTTCCCCTTGCTCAAACTGAGTTAATAAGCAATACTTGTCTCGAGGAAACATAAATGTGAACAAATTCATTACTATTCTCATCAAGGCATTCAATAAGAATGAACAGGCGAGTCATCATCGAAGACACAGTTTCTCGACTCCAATACAATAATTTTGTTCATGGCAGTTCAAGTTGTGACAAAAATCCTTAAAACTATTTAATCCTGTTGGGATAACAAATAGCCGCAACGCGACGAGCTCATCTCATCACAATATAGAACATATCGCAAGTATTTGACTATAAATGAATACACAAAGGCTTTTGAGCTGATCAAGTACACAAATCTTTTAGTACTAACTGAATTCTCAAAACCGGATTGTAACTTTTGATATTACAAAACATAGTGCATTTCAACACAGAACTACGACTACTGATACTGCAAAACACAACTATCACATTTAAGCATGGGAGCTACGCATGATTCCATGAAAGTAACCACCGACCATCACGAAGGACACGAGCGATACAACACCAGCAGGAAATATCTTTCCCGACTTCTTGAAGCGCGAACCCATGACTGCCAGAAGTGCAGCAGAGACACCTGGATTGTGAATGACGCAGTTAGCAATGGCACGACAAACCAAAACCAACTTCGTAGTTTGTAAAGAATCCTTGCACAAGGAAGGTGAGGTGACTCGGTAAGAATCTCATACCTAGCCCCAGAGAAGACGCAAAGGCAGTCTTTGATGGAAGTTGCGTATACACATAATACAGTAGTAAGGATGATATTCCTCCCGCTGCTAATGACTTCTGGCTTCCACTTTTCATATATCCCATTATCCCACCCACTGTCAAGCAGATAGCAACAAGAAGTTGAAGAGATCCAGAGCATCTCAGTCATGAAATATATTCTAAATATTATCTGAGTCTTGTTGAAAATTTAGCTAATGCATACCAAGTAACAGTAACCAAGGGTTTAGATGTCCTCCCTCCCATTTACCCACACACAAACCAAATGATGCCTCTAGGCTTCAGTCAAAACCCTAAACTGTGATAACTATATAAAGCTATTACATATCAAGTGTAATACCAACACCCAAAACTAGAATGTAGGCATTACCACCATTGTTGAGGTTTATGGTTAGGCTTCAAGGAGTCTAAACTTAACTGTAAATCTAATTATTAACATTAAATTAAGCGAAAATGATATTTTGCCTGCCCCTGGGGGGTGACCCGCGCTGGCCCGTGCCCACGTGGCGGTCAGCCACTGGCTCCCCCGCTAGCACGGGCCTACCCTGGGCCAAGGGCCAATGGCGGCGCACCACGTGGCCGCGGGCTAGCGCGGTCACCCCCCAGGGGCAGGCAAGGTAGCAGCGCGTCATAAATTAAAATAACTAATGTGCCCGTCTAATTTTGTGTCAGCTAGACCTCCAGAATGCAGAGGTGTCATACATATTGATGCCTTTGTAACTTGTAAGTGCAAAAATGTCCTTGTGTACTCATAACATCATACATCACTCTAATGAAATTTTATCGAATATAATATATAGTACCCACAGATATATTTCATAAACCAACGTCCAAATACGGGTGAGGAATGGTGCAACAATGCATAACATTTACCAACCACTAATCATTTTTACAATACAGAAGATTGATTAACTTATAATACCACTCACTAATGTGATAACCTAATAATATAATCGAGATCTAGGTTGCAGGAAAACTCCTCCATAGGATTGCATCCGTGTACGATATCCGACATGATACTTCTTGAAACTCATTTGGAGATGGTCTTCTCATGTCTAGGTCCCAATGCTAAAACATTGATGAAAGTGATTTGGCATGGTCTCTAGCTTGTTCAAAATATACTCGACATACAAAAGGGAAACATTTTTCGCCACCGTCCTATCTAGAATTTTTTGGATCCAATGTGCCCTAAATTTAAATTTTATAAAGAAACTATCTTACTCCAAATCCAACACATGTTTACATCCGAATCCATGTCCATGCAACCTAGCTCAAGATAAACTAGGTAAACCAAAACTGTATTTATATGTCATCCAAAGTTCATCTGGAACTGAAATTTTCTACTTGTGTGACACTAGTTTGTATTTTGTTCATCAAGGTGGAGAAACTATCAAACATGAAAGACCTATTTATTGATACATTGGTACCACACATCTTATTTATTGAATGATGTTTGGTGGAAAGAGCTCTGTCATTAGAACTTTAGAAGTGATCCAGAACATGAAGACTATGGACTAGTGCTGTTGTTGAAGACATTGGTGGTTGCGGAATGAACATGAACCAGAGTGCTCTTTGGAGAAATCTATTACCTAAATAGTCTAGATGACTCCAAAATGTGTGTGCGCGCTTAATGGTGTTGTGCTGTTCTTGAAAATGGCTGGAGCAATGGCTTGTTATGCAGTTACTTGGGGAGGGGTTGACACTGATGTGCATCGAATATGGTGGTCCTGCTCGAAGGTGGGGCCGACCAAACTGGCGAATAACGACAGATTTAGCATTGGATTTCTAGTGAATGAGGGGTTGGCAACATATATAGTCCTCCTCGCTAATGTACATATAAATACTGAACAACTACACGTTAGCTAAGATATAACTGATTAATAGACACAACTAGAATGGATTGTGATCCACTGCTAAATCCTCAGCCCCGTATTAGCTAGCCTATGATGCCACCTTACCACAACATTTACTCTTCAAATGGCAACTAAGAAATAGCCTCCTACAAACATACAATAACACGTAGTAGATCTTCTACATGGCGAACACCTTGCTTATTGGCATATCAACAACTACCACTTCTCAGAATAATCATTCTCCTCATATGATACTGTTCTGGGAGAAATCACAACACTTCTAAGAATACAACTCATTTCTCAAAAGAATGTAGTCCAATCATGCACTTGATGGACTACAAGTGGTTTGCAGAGTCGGTACGCTGTAAATAGATGCAAAAATGATTAACTTGCCAAAGGAGCATACGTTCCCGGGGTCTTTAAGAAACTGTCCATTGTTAATGACCAATTCTCCAAGTTCCATCTATACAAGACAACTGAAAGCTGAAAATCCACTTTGGAGACTAAGTTGATAACAAAAATTATCGACTAAACTTTATTGACTACAGCCAACATTCGACTGCTTTTATTTTTATTATTTTCCGAAACTCACACACAGAGTCTCAAAACAGGACTTACCCTTAACATGTTCGACCAAGGGGTGGGTCCAGAAGCTTTAATCAGATGGGGCTCCTCACAATATGGAAATGCAAATAGATCAAATACAGTAGGAATATAATTTCGCTATTAAAACTAAAGGTTAATTAGCCACGGTTGTCCTCAATTTGATCTTTTTGTCAAAATTTAACTAGTCCCTGTACCGATCCCTTCTCCTCAAAATGATTGATCCGTCCTTGCGTTCGGCTGATATTACCGTCGAAGTGCTGCAAACTTCTGGCTAGTAGTACTAACCCGAAATAACGGTCATCACACAATCTGATTCTTCAAGCTATTATGTTAGACTTTTACAAATATCGGCACAAGTCGTCACAAGAAGTACGTTCAATTCTAACAATATCTATCAGCAGAAGTCGGTCACAATAAGTACGTTAAATTCTAACAATATCTATATAAAAATGCGCTTATAAGCCAAACCTAAATAATAATGAGAGTTGTATCAGTTAACATATGTACTAATTCGAAAAAAGGCACCGTGTCCAGAGTCGTGTCGGACACGACGCGGAAACCGAGATCGAGTACCTCCGACGAGGGCGGCGTAGCCTAGGGTTAGCTTCTGCGACATCGACATCCCGCTCTTCTTCTTCTTCTTCTTCGGATCCTCCTCTCCCTCTCCCTCTCCCTTTCCTCCTCCTCCTTTGCCGAAACCTTCGCCTCCGCCGACGTCGCCCCCGCCGCCGACGTCGATCACCGGCTTGACAGCCTCGCCCGCGGACGCGACGAGACGGGAGCGGGGAGAGTAGGAGAAGGAGCGGAATAGGGTTGGGGTTGCTAGGGGTCGCGAAAGAGAGAGTGAGGGTTTGGGGAGGAAGAGGAGTGAGGACTGTGAGATCGCAATCGCCATTTTTGTTTTTGTTTTTCTTGTTGGTGGGGACTGGGGAGGTGGGGACTCTTAGAAGGAGGAAGTTGTAAAATTTTCAATTACGTAATAAAGAAAAGGAAAATACTGGGGTGGTGGCGCACCGGTAAGACCGCTAGTACTTGGGATGGCTGGGTGGCATTGTCCATGGTCTTCGGACCAAGGCTGGGTACTTGTTTAAGTCCATATAGAGACTTAACTAATTTGCACACCTTTATTTCTTTATCTTCTACTATAAATTCTCCTGGTTGGTTCACGTAGATTTCTTCTTCCAAATCACCAAAAAAGATTTTCTTCTTTTCTATAATTCATAAGGAATCTTATCATTTTTTTCCTTATGGGACATAAAAGGTAGTTGGCTGTAAGTACAGCTTCTTCCCACAAGTTATCTGGTAGACATGAACTTAATAATAAATAACGGCTTTTCACCTTGTCCGATATGGACAGGAACAGATGTGATCATCACAATATTTTTAACAACGAACATTTTACTGTTACAATATTTATAGTAGCAACAAACCAGTAAGTGAAAAATAAAATAAAATTAGAATGGAGAAGTGTTATATCGATATTATATTTCACTAAACATATCAGAATCAGAACCAAGTTAAGAGTCTCAAGAAAATAAAATCAGAAAACAGAAACTAATATTGTCTTAAGATTGTTGGATGAAATTATCAAACTATGTATTTAGACTCTGAAATTAAAATAAAAATAAATTTTAAATAAATAATCTGACCGTGACCGAGGCTTGAAATTGGTTCAATGTCCTTGAGACAATATGCGTCCCGCACATATGTTTACGATTTATCGACGACTTTGTCTCCCAAGATACAACAGTACTTCTCCTTCGGTAGCAGCACTTCACACCGCATGAACTGGACAAAGCAATGTTGGTAGTCTCTCTCTCTCTTAGACTTAATGCTAGATGGATGCATGAGTTTTTGATTCATTGATCCAAACACTCATAGGACTATCCTTTTATAAGGGATGATAAGACACAATGGAAATGACACACCTTTCCAATAGATAGATTCATTGCACATTGGACACGCGGCACGCCTATTAGAAAATTAATAAAAAATAATTTTTAATTAATTTTTCAAGTCAAATTTATATTCACTTTTCCAACAAAAAATGGGTTGCACACACAATGCATGTTCTAGACCATCAGGGGCGGATTCACATGGACTACACTGAAAGGCTGGGGCCCTAGTGAATAGTACCATTAAACATCCTCAACTTATTAATCATAAATAAAGTTTTAAATGGTTGTCTTTGTAGAAAAACGAATTGTTTAGTAGTATTATAAATGATGTTGTAGTTAAATATTATGAAAGTTTGAAAACTGATAAATGTAAGATGCAATGTTCTATTGTATAGTGCTATTTGATATAATATAATATTATTATATTTTCCAAAAAAAAAAATTTGAGAGCCTGATTTTCGAACCAGTGGATTCGAACCATTGTGCATCCACTGGATTGTAATCCTGCATCGACCATGGCCCAACACTAGTTCAATATTATTTTAATAAGTACACAATATTAATTCTCTTAAGCAACTAATATATTTTTAGTACGTACAGGAGTCCTAAATGGTAGTCAGGGACGGACCCAAAGGTTAGCTGGGGTGGGCTCCAGTCCACCCCCCAAAAGAAAATTTTCATTAGTTTTTTTTCTTATAATATTTTACTTTTGATTTTTTTTTTTATACGGACTACTCCACCTCTAGTCTATCCCAATTCATTGCAGCCCACTCCAGCTTTAATTTCTGCATCCGCCCCTGAATTGGTAGTTAAGTAAAGATAATTGAATATTCGTCCATAATGATTCTCCTAACCACCTCTCTCTCGCTCTCTAACGATCCAAACCGCATTTTTTTTCACGTTCAATCTTTCCCACCTTCCTTCCAGATATAGCAGTCATCCGTCCCACTCCAACCGACGTACATTCCATATTCGATCGATGGCCTATAAATAGTATAGCTTAGTTGTCATGCATGACGAATATACTATTATGCTTCCCTTCCAAATATAGCAAATTTCTTCTCCCCATGCAAAGGAAGGCCAGCATTGCTCTCCGGAGTGCTCATGCATGGCTCCGTAGCCCTTCTTAAATCCCTTCCATTCATCCAACCTTCATCATTCTAAGCTTCTCCTTCTCTTCTCTCTCTCTCTCTCTCTCTCTCTCTCTCTACTCTTTCGAGGAGGAGGAGGAGGAAGAGGAATTGTTGTGTTACTTGCGGAGTACTCCTTCGATCCCCTCTTCGTCGATGACGCTGTCGACGAAGGTGGGAGAGAAGAAAGGAAGAAGAGAACTAGGGAAGACCAAGATGGTCGACGTCGGCGGCGGCGGCGCGCCCGCTACGTACAAGGTGACGTTCCCGCTGCTGACGTCCTCGTCCGAGGAGGAGGAGGAGGCGGAGGGGGGGATGCCGGCCAGCGTGGGGGGGATCGACAGGAACAGGACGCTGACGAGGCAGCTCTCGGCGAAGGAGACGACGCTGGAGGCCAAGTGGGAGAAGCGGCGGCGGCAGCAGCAGCAGACGTCGCTCTACAGGAGGAGGAGGGGGAGGAGGATGGCGACGTCGCTGGGTGGCTGCGACGGGGATCAGGCGGCGGCGGAGGAGGCGACGGCGAGGGTGAGGAGCCCGACCGACGAGGACCTCGACGACCTGAGGGGGTCGATCGAGCTGGGGTTCGGGTTCGCCGAGGAGGACGGCGGGCACGCCCTCCGCGACACGCTCCCCGCGCTCGACCTCTACTTCGCGGTCAACCGGCAGCTGTCCGACCTGAGGCTGCAGTGCTCGCCGAGGTCCGACGGGGGCGCTTCGTCCGCCACCTCCTCGTCCTCGAACCTCTTCGGCACCCCCAGCCCCAGGAGCCCGCGCGATCCGGAGCTCGATTCTTGGAGGATTTGCAGCCCCGGTAAGTCTACATACACGACAACGACGACGACACATATTTTGGTACGTTCTAGTATATTTGGACATGTTTGACAAACAAGTGGTCATACGTTCCGTCTGCGGGCCAGTCCGTCCGTCACGTGTTGCAGCCCCCATTGGCAAGTCAACCGGCGTGGAACCTGTGTTTACAGGAGGGGGCAATGGGGTGCGGCCACGCGGCGGACATGCCAGTCCGCCTGCGAGCAAAATAGCTTTTTCTATGTCCGCTTTTTGTGATAGGAGGCTGTAGGCCCACATGACATCCAACCATGCATTGTCCCTCCTGCTATCACTCGTCCCCATCCTCTTAAAATTCGGGCCAGGAGGCCAATGAGAGGTCGTCACGTGGCCTACGGTTATACCTGGAGTCACAAACCACAAACAAAATAGTAGTGTCTTACGTATTTTGATGTGCGACAATGCTACGTGGACCGCGTTCTGGCCCGCGGTCCACGTGGTCTTTAATTGGCAGGGCACTGGCGGGTGGGCCCACGTGAATAGGGGAGGCAAATTGGGATGTGCCACGTCAGCACATAGGCACAGCCAGCACAGACCGCCGGCTGTTTAGCATTTTCCTCTGATGTGTCTAGTGTATTTTGAAATGTTTAACACACGCAAACAAGGACTAGATGTTTGGAGTGTACCTTATCGCGGCTAAATTAATTTGATTTTTTTTTTTTTTAATTTTTTTTGTTTGTTTGTAACAGGAGACAAACCTCAGGACGTGAAGGTCAGGCTCAGGCAATGGGCGCAAATCGTCGCTTGCTCCGTTAGGCAGTGCAGGCAGGGCATCTAGACGGTCAGCCATGGCCGGTCGGTCGGTCGGTCGGCCAGCCATGGCCAGCCAGGCACGTACGATCGAGAATGAAAGAGTGGATGTGCAAATGGAAGAAAAGAAGATCATTGTTGTCTGTTGGTTGTCACCTATTGTACATAACTAGCCATCTCTGTTGGTCTTTCGAACTTATTTTTCTTTCCTTCTTTCTTTCTTCTTCATTTTCCTTCCTCTCTAATTCTTGCTTCTCTAGTGTTAGCAGCATATATATTTGCAGTCAAACACTAGCAAGTAATTAAACAGTACTCTTTAGTGGTAGGATGATTTGGAAAAAAAAAATTGGATTTCAATAAAAAAAATCATTATTTGCATTGCTTCTCTTTCAATTTAATGCTTATATCATCGACTTCTTGACAATGATATTGTTAATCACAGAGTGTTGCAAAGTCAATCAGTGAACAAATAGCTAGCTAGTAACTTAGTTCAATTCTCAAATGAAATGAGCAAAAATTACTTGCTTGAATTGAATTGAAAGGAAAAACTTCCTAGCTGCCACAATTCTTCTTGGCAAATGAGGTGCGATATTGAATTGGACACATATGTCTTTTCTCATGTAAGACGTGAACCAATTCTAATTATCTACACCTCATGATCCCATCTCCTACCCGATGTGAGACTAAATTACCAACTCCATTGTCACCATCTTCTTTTAGCACTCAACTGGAAACGAGATACAATCTAACAAATATAGCCTTGTTTGGATTGGAGGAAGAGTAGAGTTATAGTCATGTGTTTAGTAAGTCTTGGAGATTAATAAAAGTATTGTAGTTGTCAAAATACCCTTCTTACATGTGGCATAAAATTAGATTTGAACAAGGGATATCTACGACTTTTCAAACACGAAGTCCTCACTTTCCATTGTTAAATGCATACAAAAACATGCCGCCTTCTCGCAAATAATAGAATCGACTTCCTTTCAGTCCAAGCTTCCTTTCGACCCATACAAATGAATATGATTCAACAATCATCAACAATCAAACAAAGAATTTGGAACTACTCAAGAGACATGGTCTATGTACTCCCCATGATTGAATAAACAAAATGAATATCTAATAAGCATAAGGTGGTTCTTCTTCTTCTTTTGGCAATATTACAATATTTATTGTACACTCGCTGAACTAATAACCATGATTTTCATTTTTTTTTTTACATCAAGCACTTGCTGCTTAATAGCCAACCACATGAATTGTTCAGCCCAAACCAACAAGTGTGCTTTCTGCAAATTAAAGTTAACTAGGCTAACAATGTCAGTCTCAACATATTTGTTCTTTCCTTTATTATTGGATATATGGACATAAATCATCACAAGACAATCTGTGTGGAATGGAATGCTTACATAGATATGCTCTTTGTCCCCCCCCCCCCCCCCCCCCCCCCCCCCCCCCCCCAAAACACTAATTATTCTCTTCCCCAAAGATTGGAAAAGGAGCTTTTGAACGTGTATAGACCTTCAAATGTACAGCTTATTTACACCCATCACTCCATTTGCACATTTACCTCATCTTTCACTGAGCATTTGCTTGCAGAAACTTGACTTGAGAAATCAAGGGAACCCCCAAAAGCTCTCACACTACACAAGTATATATTGCCAATATGTCACAAAAGATATCACACTAGCAAGAGTCTCGGGAAGTCCCCTTTTCGGGCAGGAAAAGGTATCGGAACCTCGAGTCGAAAGGGATGACGCTGAAACTCCGAACGCCCAGAAGCCTCTGCTTCTTCTGAGACGTGGAATCTCTGACCACGGTGACTTGATCGGGAGTCAGGTATCGACAGATCCAGTCGACCAGCAGGGAGTCCTCGACGACGCTCCTAGCAAAACAGTGCAACAGCTTCGGCACCAGCAGCTTCCCTCTGTCGCTGATACCTATCGATGCCCGGATGTAACCCTTCATCGATTTTTTAAGGTCGTCCTGCACGCTGTCAGGAGTGAAGATCCTTACCTGCATCATGTTGAACAAGGCCTATTTATATGTGAAATATGAAGCAATTTAGCTGTGACTTGTACAAATAGCTATGTCTAGATTCAACAACTAAACTATCATCGTATAATATAGGCTTAATTGCAACTTGATACCCTAAACTTGTTTTTTTTTGTAACAACTTGATACCCTGAAAAAATTAGGACTAAAATACCCATGTTTAAAACTTAAAACTACCCCTCCTTCCCCACAGTCCCGCCCCCCTATCCACCCACCCCCACCACATCCAACCCCCCTGACCACCCCCCGGCTGCCCCACCCACCCCGATGCCTGCGCTACCCCCGCCCCCTCTCTCCCCACCCCTGGCTGCACTACCGTCCCCGCCCTCTCCGCGGTGCTGCTACCGCCGGCTGCGAGCGCCCAGAGAGAGGGGGGCGGGGTCGGGGGGGGGGGGGGGGGGAGGGGGGTGGCAACCAGGGTGTGGAGGGGGGAGAGTGTCGGCAGGGGGTGGGTGGGCCTGGGGGTGGGGGGGTAGCGGGGGTTGGGCAGCCGGGGGGGTTGGACAGCCGAGAGAGGAGAGGGTTGGGAAGAGACACGGGTAATTTTGTATCTTTGAAAATTTTGGGTATCAACTTGAAAATATTAAATAGTGATGGTATCAAGTTGTCGAGTAAAAAATTTTAGGGTATGATGTTTAAAAATTGGAATAGTTGAGGGTATCAAGTTGCAATTAAGCCTATAATAAAATTGATTAACCCATTCATAATGATATTTATTAACTAGATTATAACCTAGAGGCAGTTAATACTCACTGCGGGCGACGAGTACATCCCAGAACTGAGGGCAAACACTACCAGTGGTTCTGGACTGTCAATCGAATACTTCCTGTGTTCCTCGGATATCTTGAACTTGTGGAGAGCCAGAACCAAACTCTGAATAGAAGTATGCCAATAAAGGATTATTCTACGAGTACAAGACCCAAAAAATTACTAGAGCTCAGGGGAATAAGGAGAAAGTTTCATACTATTTGAGGGCGATGGCCCGGAGGTTTCATCTTTAGAAGGATGAATTCGATGTCAGCTGCATTGAATGTCTGCCCTCCTACTGTGTAAGACACCTGCAACCAGCAGTCGCGTTTCTTCCATGAACACATTATATGTTCACTCTCAGACTAGATAACAGGGATTAGAGTTATTGGCACAAACCTTCTGCATTAGATAAAAGAGCTTGATGTCGCTTTTGGGAACCCCATATGCTAGATAGGCCTGAAAGATTTTAAGCAAAATGAGTTTTAATGCAAGTTTGTTCATCAATCAATAGATAAAAAGATCACAAAATTCGTATATTCAATAGCTTGAATTGGAAGAAGTGTTTCATTTACTTGAAATGATAAATATAAACGTTTACCCAATTCTGAAGTTAAATAATAGTAATAAAACAAATTGTTTTCTCTCCCCATAAATTATATTCTTACATTTAAATCATCTTGTCATCAAAAGGAGGGAGTATCATGATTTTACTTGCACAATGTACAATACAATGACTGGACAAGGGTAAACTGACCATAACCAGTCAGTTAAGCATTTTAGGGATGAATAGTACAATATTTAAAAGTTGAAGGGGGTGAAACAGTGAAGATAAAAATAAAAAGGGGTTAGCTGATTTTCGAGCAAACTTCGCACATATGGGCATCAGAAGAGGAGGAAACAGGGAAGGGTCTGGCTAGCTGCGGATTGTACCAATAAAAATTCAAGCAAGTTGCAAACCGAAAAGAGTAAAAGCATGACAGATCACGTGGCCCGACTTGGTTACTTCCATGGGACTTAGCTTTATCGAGAAAGGGTTATAAGCTATGCTGCATGGACACTGGGAAATGGTGTCCGTATCGTGTCCGCACCCTTATCCTTGACCGTATACAAATAGGTGACCTAAATTTAGCTATTTGAAAATGTCTGTATCACGGGTGGCAACATAGGTTAATCACAAACTCTCGGGGAAGGAGAGGGGTGGGGGTGGGGTGGGGAGGACCTCTTAAGATGTGACAAATGTAAACCGTAACAGGCACTTATATCTCCAATAAGATCATTGGATACCATCTAATTTTAACGACATAAAAGGTTGTCATTCCTTTATATCGCATAAAATATATCTTTGGGGGACTCCACGCAGACCCGCTACTCTTGGGCTGGATATACGGTCTATATCAAGGCATTCTCGCTCATGGCTACCTTAGCTAGAAATGTGGTACCAGTACAGATTTGGTTGTCAGTTTGACAGATGGTCCTCTTCAAGGTGGACTGCTTGTGATGAAATGGCTTCAATTACATTTTTCTAATATGTCATCAGTGGTTTAATCTTCATTACCACTATGTTTAGCATAATAATTACTTAGATAACAGACCAAACTGTGTTCTCAAATGAAAGATAAAACTAAAGTTGAACGTACATGCATTATCAAAGCATTATACAAGTTGATCCAAAAAGCCAGCTTCTCACTGTTACTCATCTGAGCTGGGTTCACTTGTGTTAGTTGCTCCACGAGAAATCTGCAAATGCCATAGGGGTGATGAAGATTAGGGTTCAAGATCTCATGTAAGGTAACATATTATATAACACCAGCGGACAAACTATAAGTTGAACATTATGATAAGAGTAGATGGACTACAAATTAAACTGATTCAGAAGATAAAATGTTATGAATGAATAATAAACAGAGTGTTGGAAATTGTGTGATAACACTGAATAACTATAAAATGTAGAAACATGTAAGGTGCCAATAATTGAACATATATGGTAGTGAAGATTTTAGCTCATATAGTTCCAGCAAGAACATGAGAGAAGTTGACAAGCCATACAATTTTGGCCCATAAGCTACCAGATTTAGCTTTTCAATATAATGGTTATAGCCTTATAGTTATGTTTATGATCAAGCTGACCATTTGATCTATATAAGTCTCCTTTTCGATTTGTTAATTTTGACATTGCAGTATCATTTACCATGCTTAACTTGTAACATCTACTACTTGTATTAATGTTTACCTTTTTATTCAATAAAATTGGGGGGGGGGGGGGGGGGGGGGGGGGGGGGCGCAATCTTGTGGGGGTGCAATCTTGTGCAATTGGGGCTATTGTGCTATTTAGAAGATAGAAAGCATAAGATCAGGTGGAACCATTAGATTGAAGAGATTCTCATAGAAAGAATAGTTACTTCACATTGATATACAACATGCATCTAGACATTTAACCTCGCATTCTAATCTTGATTAAGAAACTCAGTAGAACATAATATGAATCAATCTAGGCAGAAGGCAAGAAGTTGCCTCGGTATGTCGGTTTCAATTCAAACATGGTTTTGATTCACACTCCATGTTCCAAGAAAAAAAAATACCAACTGGGAAAAAGGAAAAATGGAGTATTTACTTAGAGAAATGCGTTGAGAAATGTTACATGTATAGAACCTTTCAACGAGATATTGCTTCTTCAAATCTCTCTCAAAATGCGAACTTTCACAAACATATATAACATGGTTCCTAGGGAAACATAGAGTACCCTTAGGAATAGATTGGATACTAAGATTTTCGAAAATGACTTTTTATAGTTCTAAACCCTATATCTTACTCTCACTATTTATTTGATTCAATTGAAAATAATGAATTTGTGGGACGTGAATACCTGGTAAATCAACCCTAAATTTCGTACCCAAGTGTACAACGAGAGCAATCCAAGTTGACCTCCAAGCCTCAACGAATATACTAGTGCATACCGTCAAGGGGATACCAATCAGACTATAAGTGTAAATGCAACAGTTTCCAAAAGTATCAACCACAAACATATTCCCATTTTTTCTAATCCACGATACAAATCCTGACCTACTACAAGGATATCCATACATGTAATCAGGAGTACATAACATGACAGGAATCAGAGCAAGTACCCAACATGATAACCTGGTGCATGACAATACGGATCCAATGTAGCTGGACAAAACATCAAAAAATCTATACAGGGATAATTCAGTCAGGTGATGAAAATCGGATAAAATCACATATATATGAATATCCTCAATTATTCACCTCGACATGTCCATACGTACATATATCCTCAAGTAATCACCTCTACACAATCCATATCTATATATAGCAAGATTTGGAAACCTAAGATAATATGACAATCACACTAAATACAAGTTTTAATAGGATCAATACAAGTATCAAATGAATCGGGGGACCATTCAAATCCCCAAAAATCCAAATCATAAAAACCTCGAAAAACCTTGTATTTTGGCCAAAAACTAGAACTTGGGATATGGTGCAATCCAAGAATCCAATTGAGCCAGAACTCAGGTATGACCTAGGAAATAGGGTTACTATACAGAAGACAAGGATTTGGAAACGTTTTATGAAAAACGGAGTAAATCTTTGCTATGGATGGTGTTCACATGGAAAGCAGAATACAAACTGAGTCAGCTGCAGGGTTATATGGATGTTGATTACACTGGTGATTTGGACAAGAGAAGGTCTACCACAAGGTATCTACATATGTTTGCAGATTCTCCAGTAAGTTGAAACACTTCAGGATATTGTAGCACTTTCTACTACGGAGTTAGAATATATGGTGGCAGTCGAGGCATTCAAAGAGGCTTCGTGGTTAAGGGACATGATTAGTGAGTTTGGGTTCAAGAAGGTGCAAGTTCCAGTATTTTGCAAAAGTAAGAGCACGATTCATCTCGTCAATAATTCAATATACCACAGCTGGACGAAACACATCGACGTACAATCACAAGATACATGAATGGTGAAATAATAAGATCGATCTTTTGAAGATTGACACTAAGGTGAACCCGGTCGACATGCTAACTAAGGCAATTTCAGTGGAGAAGTTCATGTACGTCTTGACTTCTATCCAAGTAATCCAGTTCTAGGAGAGTATGCTGCCTCAACAGATGGGTTGTGGTAGTTTCGCGGTCTGAAGAAAAGACCGTTGCAGTAGTAGAACAACAACAGTTTCTCGGTCCTTTGTCAAGACCATGTGAGTGTCCATATTCAATCTTGGGCATGATTGAGACGGTGGGTAATCTTTTGGTTCTCGTTAAATACCATGTTGGCTAGCAAGAAAATACCATAAGTCAGAGCTAAGGTAAATAGGCACATAGTACCGCAACTATCTCATTAGGTGGTTGGAGGAACATTTCATCAAGGTGGAGATTCTTGGATATGGTTCGTGTTCATATGGAGAGGAGTGAGTATCGTCCGAAAAATCGGAAAAGCTAGAGAGGAATTGAAACAAGCAAAAAACAGAAGACTATCAGTCTGGCAGCATATCGTCGATATGTTGCTGGCATACTTTAGTGTGCTAAAACTTGATACAACAATATACCGGTGAGTTGTGACAGACTAGTTTCTGGTGAACAGTTTAAATTTCGATGGTATGAATTACTCGACTTAGGAAAGGTTTCAAAAACCTAATTAAATATCTCTACCAGTCCCGTGAGGTTGGATGGTTGCTTGAGGCTATATGATTGCTAAGAGCTAGGGTTTTCTAGATTTTGTTATAGGCCATTGAAGGAAATTTTTGAGAGAGCGAAGGCATAAGCTCTACAGAGATCTCTGAAGGGTACGGTTAATTTTGAAGTATACGGTTGCGATTCTTGTAAGGCTCTCTTATATGATTCAATAAAGTATTTCTCCTCTTGCCTCGTGGAGTAGGTCACATTTGACCGAACCACGTAAATATTTTGTGTGCTTTGTATTATTGTTCGAATTTGTGCTTTGTTATTTTTCTCATTGTAGAGAATAATAGTTGTGTGTTTTATTGATTGGCTACTCCACTACTTATAGGGAGTCTAGCTCCTCTTCATATTACATTTTCCAATGTGGGACTAAATCCCTTATTAGTTCTCAACACTCCCTCTCAAGATGGGCGATAAATATTAATCATTCCCATCTTGTTACATAGCTTCGACAGACTTAATGAACTAAGACCCTTAGTCAGACAGCCTGCCACTTGTTCTTCTGAGCGAACATGATCAATCTTCAGTATCCCTTGTTCCAGCTTCTCTTTGATGAAAAATCGATCGATCTC
The DNA here is from genome assembly GCA_029216955.1 of Iris pallida. NCBI lineage: Eukaryota > Viridiplantae > Streptophyta > Magnoliopsida > Asparagales > Iridaceae > Iris > Iris pallida. The sequence continues at coordinate 2,323,786 of JANAVB010023600.1, forward strand.
GATGTGCTTCGTTCTGTCGTGCTGAACTGGATTGTTAGCTATACTTATTGCAGCTTGACTATCGCTCAGAAGACGTAACGGTGCTCCTTGTCCAGCTTCAACTCTGTCAGCAACGCTTTCACCCACAGCAACTCCGACACTCCTAAAGCCATTGCTCTGTATTCTGCTTCAGCTGTAGACCGTGCTACCACAGACTGTTTCTTGCTTCTCCATGAGACCAAGTTTCCTCCTACAAAGACACAATATCCCGTGATAGACCTTCTATCGTCTATACAGCTCGTCCAGTCTGCATCGCAGTATCCCTCAACTTCTATACATCCATTCTTCTTGAACCATAGCCATTTTCCTGGCGTCCCTTTCAGATATCTCAAGATCTGAAACACTGCATCCATATGACCCGTTCTTGGATCATGCATGTAGCGACTTACTACACTCACCGCAAATGAGATATCAGGACAAGTGTGTCCCAGATAAATTAATCTCCCTACAAGTCGTTGATATCTTTCACGATCAACTGGCTCTCCTGCTTCTGCTCCTAACTTGTACTTCTGGTCAATTGGAGTGACTGCTGCTTTGCATCCCAGCATCCATGTCTCCTTCAGCAGATCTAGTGCGTATTTTCTCTGTGAGAGAACAATTTCTTGTTCGCCTTCACACACCTCGATACCTAGAAAGTATCTCATCGCTCCTAAATCCTTCACCTCAAACTCTTTCGCGAGTTTTGACTTCAGCTTAGCGATCTCGACTTCATCATTACCTGTGATTACTATATCATCCACGTATACAGCAAGTATAGTGATGTGGCCTCTTGTATGCTGAAGAAAGGCCGTATGATCTGCATTTGCTTGATGGTATCCCATGCCTGTAACAGCCTTTCTGAATCTGTCAAACCAGGCTCGAGGAGATTGCTTGAGTCCATATAGCGACTTCTTCAGTTTGCACACTTTTCCATGTGATGTCCCTCCGTCTGATTCTGTAGCGTAGCACCCTGGCGGGAGTTCCATGTACACTTCTTCTTGTAGGTCCCCATGGAGAAAGGCATTATTCACATCTAACTGGTATAGCTTCCACCCATAGTTTGCTGCAATGGAGACCAGAGTTCTTACGGTGCTCATTTTCGCTACTGGAGCAAACGTCTCATCATAGTCGATGCCATATGATTGTGTGTATCATTTTGCAACCAACATTGTCTTGTATCGTTCCACTTTTCCTTCTGACGTCTCCTTTATTGTGTACACCCATTTGCATCCCACAGTTTTCTTCCCTTTGGGTAGTGGAACCAGCTCCCACGTCTTATTTTTTTCCAGTGCCCCAAGTTCTTCCATCATTGCAGCTTTTCACCTTGGATCTTTCTTTGCTTCCTGCCAACTTTTGGGCAACGAAGTAGAGTCTAATGATGCAATGAAGGCTCGATAATTCGAAGAAATGTTAAAATAAGACAGGTAGTTGACAATATCATGTTCATAATCATCAAAACGACTATGAGCCTTACCCGCATTGATGCGAGGAAGATCTCCTTAAGGGAGCAATAGGTCATAGAGAGATCATACCATCAGAGTCAGTGAGATCCGCATCAGAATCAGATTGATTCAGTGCGGGGGCAACATCTTCAAGAGTTGGAGCAGGAGTAGACGAGGGACTTGGTACAGTAGGCACGGGGCACGGTACAGGCACAGTACTGGACTTCTGTTGTCTCCTTCTGTAGACTTGAAGCTCTTTTTTCATTGTCTGTTGCTCCCCCTGTTTAACATATATATCTTCTTCATCTTCTATATCGGATTCACTGCTTTCTCTCCCTTTCGTCCAGTTTTCCTCTCCCCCTTTCGTCCAGTTTTCTACGACCGGACATGGGACCGATCCGACAACCACAGACGGGCTTATTTTCTCCCCCTCACATCTAACATCCTCTGTGTTAGGTGTGTCACCAAACGCTGAACCGTCATCTGAACCATAATATGGTTTCAGTTCTCTGAATGTAACGTCCATGCTTAAAAACAGCTTCCGCTCAACGGGGCTCCAACATGCGTATCCCTTCTGGGTGTCGTGTACCCGACAAAAACATATTTAACCGCTCTAGGATCCAGTTTGCCAACTCCTGGCCTATTATCTTGGACAAAACATACACACCCAAATATTTTCGGTGGAACAGTGTACGTGGTTGCACCAGTAAGCATCTCCAACGGTTTCTTTCAGTCCAATACCTGAGATGGCATTTTGTTGATAAGATAAGAGGCCGTTAACACCGCCTGCCCCCATAAGTGTTTCGGGACATTCATAGCCAGCATCATCGTCCGTGCGACCTCCAGCAGGTGTCTGTTCTTCCGTTCGGCTACACCATTTTGTGCCGGTGTATAGGCACATGAAGTTTGGTGTAGTATTCCATGAGTGGATAAATACTCAGCAACCTTCTTATTTGTATACTCCGTCCCATTGTCAGACCGTAAGCACTTAATATTAGTACCATATTGTATTTCTACCCGGCGATGAAAGTCTCGAAACGCCTCAAAGACATCACTTTTATTCTTCATAAGGTAGACCTATGTCACGCGAGTATAACAATCAATAAAAGTGACGAACCATCGAAAACCGTTAATACCGGTTGTAGAACAAGGGCCCCATACGTCCGAATGTATCATATCAAATGCAGCTGAACTTCTACTTCATGAACTCACATACGTGCTTCTGGTATGTTTATCCAACTCACATGCATTACAAAATAACTTCTCTTTATCAGCCCTTTGGTATAAGGACGGATACATTCGACTAAGAATTTTAAAAGAAGAATGACCGACACGCTGGTGGTGGAGGAGCAATTCGTCTTCTACACTTCGCCGTGAATCTGCCGGCGGTGTGTCTGCTGCCAGAGATGCCAATGCTTTGTCCAGTCAAGTCCTGTCCAAGTACCACAGTCCCTTATGTCATGTGCCAGTCCCAAGTCGTCGTCTTGTCCCCTTCTCCTGAAAAATCACCGTAGGAATGTCAAAGGAGACAGTACAGTTAAGATCAAGAATAATGACACTAATAGAAAGAAGATTGACAGGAAAAGACGGAGCATGTAAGACATTGGTGAGAGTGAGAGAGGGGGTGCATGCGACAGTGCCTTTATCCATGACAGGGCTGGAGTTACCATCAGCAGTCTGAATGCTCTCCGACGTCGGTAGGTGAGTATAGTCCTGGAACTCACCACGGGACCCCGTGACATGGCGAGATGTCCCAGAGTCCATAATCTAACCTGGTGGTGGACAGCTGTTGCAAGAGCACGCGCAGGAATACCTGTGCTAGTTTGGGCAAAGCAAGTGATGTGATACTCCGAGGGAGATGATGCCCCATGACCGCCGTCCGAACCCAGCTTCGTGCTGCGTAACCTCGCGAGAAACTCCTTCTCAAGAGGGGTTAACTCAGCCAGGTGATTGTCTCCCCCTTCCTCCGTCAGATTAGCTTTGTGTCCTCCAGAATAATTTCTCCTTCTACCAGCATAACCGCCTCTACCACCTTGACGTCCTCCGCGGCCCCGTCCACGATCACCCGACTGACTTTGCAGGGATTTTGGACAAAATCTGATGTAATGCCCTGAGTCACTACAGTTGTGGCAAACACCGGCCACAGAGGGAGGCTGATTGAAGGCGGCAAGGGCAGATTTGTCAACAGCGGCTTGCTCCCCCTGGAAATAGTCCTTGTTGGACATCAACTTCAATCGAGCCTCTTCATGTGCCTTGGCAGCTATGGCTTCTTCTAAGGTTGGAAGCATGGGCTGTGCTAGGAGTACATTCCTTCTATGCTCAAACATAGGGTTAAGACCCTTCAAGAACTTCATCATCCGTTGTCGCAAAATATAATCCAAGAACTTTTGGAAATATTTCGCAAATGTCGGTTCAACTTGTGCATCGTCCATCCCAAGAGGATCATAGTGATCCAGATCAGACCAATACTTCTTCAACAGTGCTGCATACTCAGAGATGGTACGGTCGTCCTGGGCCACCCTATCAAGTTCATCCTGCAGTTGGAAGACCCGCATAGGATTGCCGGAGCCTGAGTACATATCCTTCAAAGTCCGTCATATGTCAGCGGCAGCCTCCATCGCCTCTACATTGCCCGACACTTGGTCGGTCAAGGAGGCAGTCAACCATCCAGCCACAACGTTGACAATGTCCCAAATAGCAAACTCCTTTGAGGAGGGATCATCTGGCGCCTTGGTTTGGCCATTGACGTAGCCAACCAAGCCTCGTCCCTTCAGCGTCCGCAATGTCTGCCGTGACCATTTCAAGTAGTTGGACGTTCCTTCCAACTTCGTCTCCAGCTTGTCCAGCTTTCCCATTTTGCAGGATGACGGATCCACATCAGTATGGATCACACGTGGGGATGCCTCGGTTAATCTTTTTGATAAAATATCATCAACCAAGGCCTTCATCTCTTATGCTGTCAGTTTACCACTGATCGAATCGATGGCGTCTTCAACTGTGAATCGCCGTCGTCGTCGTCTTCGGCGGCTTCGTCGTCGTCGTCGTCGTCGTCTTCGGCGTCGTCGTCTTTATGTAAAGTCTGCAACAGAGACCTTACGAATGTGCTGATAACGTGGCCAACACCGCACGCGCATGTAGACCCTAATTTACAGATCGAGAACGGAAAACAAATAAAGATTTGTAATTCGGAGGGCGTAATCTAGGAACAGAAGGTGCAAATAAAATATTTGACAGCCATCCGTCTTCGAATAGCCACCCACATAATCTCTCTCTCAAATTAGATTTTTTTTTGCTGTAAAAAAGGAGGGGTCAGCGGCAGATTGGATCAGAAGGGGGGCGTCGGGGGGGGGGGGGGGGCAGCAGGACGGCAGCAGGGGGGCGTCGGGGGGCAGGGGGCGTCGGGTGGGGGGGCAGCAGCAGGGGGGGTCGGGGGGGGGGGGGGGGTCGTCGGGTGGGGCGGGGGGGGGGGGGGGCGTCGGCAGGGCAAGGGGGGGTTTGCCGGGGGGGGGGGGGGTTTCGGGCGGCGGGGGGGGGGGGGGGGGGGGGGGGGGTTGGGGAAGGAATTTTTTTTTTTGTGGTTTTGGCTCTGATACCATGTAGAGAATAATAGTTGTGTGTTTTATTGATTGGCTACTACACTACTTATAGGGAGTCTAGCTCCTCTTCATATTATTTTCCAATGTGGGACTAAATCCCTTATTAGTTCTCAACACTCATCATTGATATAAAATTACTTTTGTGTTCTCGCTTCCGCATGTTGCACAACACCACACATACACCATATATCATGTATAAACAATTTTGAAGGTAGAAAATTATCCCATCAACATATTAAGATAATTTTCACCTGATTAACTAGTATATCTCTACTAATATAAAGGGACTTGAAAATGGCTAGTCGTCTAAGCTGTATGTATATACTCACGTAATTAAAAATTAAATAATAATAATTATTTAACTAACCTAATATTATCTATTTATATGCAAACACCTTTACTGTGGTTAAGGTATGAGGCATTTTTCTTGGTTGGGTGGGTTCAATTCCTGGTAGCATCATTTATAACAAATTCTAATTTATTAATTTTTTGTCAACATTTTTTTACGCACGTGCACTACACGTGCACATTACTAGTTTACATTAAAATGTCTCGATATGAGCAGAACTGAACAAAATCTTAATGACATGTATGATTGCAGGATTCACTATTAACTAAAGCAGAATATCAAACCTGAACTTCTTTAGAGCCTTTGCAGCATAATCAAGTTGCTTCTTTCCAACAGACATCCAACACACTTCAGCTGCCAAACCGTAGCTTCCAATATTTCTCCAGTTTATCTTCCCATTAACACTATACGGATCAAAGCAATTCTCCAAATCCAACTCCTCACAAGTATAATTGAACTCGGTGGTAGGGCTCTGCATCGAAGAAGGCATTATGGAAGAGTCTGAGAAAGATGTCAAGGAAGACCAAGAGGAGTGCCCAACAGGAGAAAATGAGGAAGGTAATGATGATTATGAAGAGGGTACCTGAGAGGTGGATGATGATTCTGATAAACATAGAAAAATGTCTCTCATACACGCACCATTTCTTCTGAAAGTTTATTTGCATCCTGCCAAAGGTTCTTCAATATCAAATTCTTCTTCATATCCATCGCATCAGACTCTTGAAGAGAATCAACTATTTCATTTTCTTCTTTACTTATACTGCAGGATCCTGCTATCTGTACCAGAAACAATTCGGCCAACTCATAAGTGGGATTATGCATTTTGAGAATATTTGCATATGGAGCTAGATATTCTATATAGCATGCCTCTATAACCATCCTTGTTAAAGAGAATAAGGATGAAAGTGAAATAGACCTTTGCTGTGGTGAACTTCTGCGTCAGCCTCTCAACTTTCAACGATTGTGAATGTCTAGATGCTAAGTCTAACTGTGATGAGGGGGATATTTGACGTCCCGTAAATTTCGCAGCTCTCAACGAGGATATATGCTGGAAAGAAATACACAAGCAAGAATCAGTCATCTGTTAATTTTACCGCCAAAAAGGAATGGAAAATCAATATAAACAATGATATACCTCTTCCCACATAAAACCAGAGTTAGAAGATGGTGGTTCCAATGCTAGTGGTGGTGTGTGTTGTATTTGAGTTTCAGCAAGGAGACGCTCATTCCTTCTTGGCTAAGCCGGAAATGCAAGGCATCCAGTTCTTTTTCAAGATTTGTAACTGCGAGCTCCAGTGCAGCTATGTTAGCGAGGAGATCCTGAGCCTAAAATTTTTTCATGAACCCAAAACTTAAACACAAATATATAGGACGCCACACGACAGTAACTGTCGTAATACCAAGAAACTAAAGTAAGATAGCATATTACCAGAACCCACAATTAAATATTACCTTGTCTGGAATTTTGGAAGGAGATGATAAAGGTTTACTGTTATGCCTTAGCGCATTTGCCAATGCCACATGCAAATCAATCTCCTCTTGCAGCTGCTTTTGCAGAATTTCTACCTATAAATTTATGGTATCATGTCTTCAGCACAAGAATTAGTTACGAAAGGATAAACAAGAAAGGACTAACAAAGAGTCGATAAATCTGACAGATTCTTAGTTGATGATTGGAATGTCATCATCATCATCATAATGCAAGTCTTTTTTTTACCATGAGAATGGGGTCGTCTATGGACCATAAGAAAATTACATACAAGATTGACAAAGTTTTATTACTGGTTGTCAACCTGACGTCAACCCTCTATGATTGGAATGTAGAGCAGTAAGGAAACGGAAAACTTCTCACTAGGACTGACAGTACATTCTGAACGAAAAGCTGGGCCTTGCACTACTGGAATGAAGAGTCCCCCATATCCAACTATTTTACCCAAAATAATATGTTTGGCGCTAGATATAAAGTTCACAAGCAGCTAGTCATTCAATTCTAAAGGTGGGAATCAGTCGATAACTTTCACAAGTAAATTGGTCTGATGAGTTGCTGTGTTATCAGATACTAACAAACTTAGGTTGAACTATGATGTTAACAAAATTCTAAGACTTAGGAGGGGGGACTAAATAGGATGTCACTTTTGCATTTACTTTATAAGCGTAGTCCACTAGACATGGTGCTGACTCGCATTGGATATCTCTAACGTTTTGTGGAACAAGGACAATGCATGCATCGATAGGCTCAAGAAAAAAAAATATACAATGGACTTGACTGACCTTATTTGTGTCTCCCTAATTTTATCAATAAGGGCAGAATAGAACAAAGCTAAACCAGATACACTGATAGAACTTTGAGATAACCTAGTTAGATTGAAATCTAAAGATCTTAGCATTGTTTACGCAATTCAGTCTTTCATAACCTAATATATGTTGGTGTGTGTCACAAATATTAGCATGTCAAATGACATCATATGGACTTGGGAACCCAGGCACGGCACCCATTTGGTGTGTGCTAGTTTATTTTCGAGTGTCTGTGCCATGTCCTATGTATCCAATACGGGGCACAATATGGACATGACACCAATTGTGGAGTGTCCACCCTTCCTAGGTTCAAACAAATGCAAACACAGGTTAGCACGCATGCATATACTTACACTTGTTCTTTAAAACTTCTAAAACAGGGAAGTAACTGCAACATAGTGCATCATTAAACTGCCTTCATTTTAGAAGCTAAATTCAAAAGAGAGCCTTGAATCACAGGTTTTCGGTGGAAATTAATATGACAACGGCACTATTTTGTTCAAGAAGTTGGCAACAAGAGAGACTTCTTGTCAACAGCCCTATTTGCCCAAGCTGCAAGAGGACTAGATGCCAGTGTTAGCGATATGGTGGACTTCAGCCGTCGTTGGGGATACAACAAAGGATCTATGGCATGCACTTATGCATTCTTGCAAGCATAAGTCTGAGAGTTTGATTTGAAGATTTTGGGCACGGATATTGCAATGTAGCAATGTTTCAAGCAAAAGTCCTACAATAACCCCATGGTTGTAGCTTAGTTGAGTTGCATTGATTAATAAGACTTTCCATCCAACAGAAAGTTACACAAGTATGTCAACAGTACCCCCGGCCCCCACCCCCATGCTTGATTGATGCATATATGTAGAGAAGTCCAATTCATCAATAATCAAAGTGGGTGAACAAACCAAGAATAGTATAAACAATGCAAGTTATGGCCTTCTGCCTTGTACTAAAGATCATGGATACAATTCCAAACCTTCTAGTGCAGCAATTCCACTATAATTAGTTTTTTTTTTCCAGGTAATCTTCATCAACCGTCTTCACACGATTCACTAACGTCGTTGGAAATCCTAGCCAATCTAAAATAACCACCGACTCACGAATATGACCAAGACAGTTTAACAAGCTCCTAAAGCAACCCATGAAAGAAGTCTAGAAGACAACAAATTGACGAGCAACGGGCAACCAACAAGCTCATCAAATTGGGGCACACGTAAGATAGGGACCGCAAGGTTTCAAGCCCTACGGGTCGCATATTAGAAGCCCCACTCCCCCAAACCTGTCGCAATGATTAAGATGTATCGTCCATAGAGTTAAATGAGCAGAAATTCTAGTTGCGGTAGGAGTATGCAATCAAATTCGGTGCACTTACCTCTTGCTCTAGACGAGATCGGTAAAAACAGGCTTTCTCGTCCTTATCCGTGCCCTTTCTGCCACCACAGCTCTTCTGACCATCCTGGTTGAGGAAGTAAAAAAAAAAAAAACAACACAACACGGATTTGAGAAGTAGCCCCCCCAAAAAAAAGAAGCAACCAAAAATCATAGATTTCCTCCAGACTCAACAGATGTCGGTCGGGACCATAGTTTTGTTCCACTTGCACAATCAACATTATCACCCACTTCTGACTTCCCCATTAAGACAAAAAAACAAAACTAATTTCCACTTGAATGAACATGCACTTTAAGGGGAAAAGAAGGGTCAAATGGGGTTTTCATCAAACAATGGATTTTGCAATCATATGATGATCAGCTACTGTGCAATAATATTAGAGTTAGATTTCAGGATGCTAGAGGCTTCTTAAGTAACTCCAGATTTTCCAAATTTGAAGCATAATTGAACATGGGTTTTCATCATTCAATGTAACAATCACCACTATGGACCAAGTTTCACAAAATCAAGCAGATTGCAATGGAATTCAAGAACACACGCACCTCCAGAGCAGAGCAGCTAGCAGAGCCATAAGCAGAGGAGGAGGAGGAGGAGGAGGAGGAGGAGCTAGAGGAAGGGGACTTGTGCATGGCCTTCTGAAGAGAGCTGCTCAAGAGCAGAGCAGAAGAAGAAGAAGAAAAAAAACACAGTGAGATGAACTAGTAATTAACAACAACACATTATCAGAACAGCAGCAGCAGCATAGAACACAAAAATTAGTGTACAATCACTTACATGTTCACTGGCAGTTTAACTCCTCTATGAGAGGGAGAGCACATCTCATTGCCAACTGCCTCTGCCTTGAGACAAAGCATCCTTTTCTTCTTTTGCTTCTACTCTCTCTCTCTCTCTCTCTCTCTCTCTCTCTCTTATATGTTGATAATATTTTTCATGCAGTTGCATACAAGTAGTAGTAGTTGGTCTCTTCTATAGAGGAGTAGTTGCTTTCTTCTAGACTTCTAGACTCAAGAGTGGAGCAAGGTTTTCCTACTCCCTAGCAGGGCCAGCCTTGGTAAGCTAAGCCATCGGACTTGGACAACCCCTGGTTAGGACAACTCTCAGGCCCCTAAGTTCCCACATCTCCGCCAATAAAACTTCCGCGGTTCATCCCAACTCCTCAATGTCAGCTGAACTAAGCAATCCTCTAGATCCATATTTTTTGTTCCTACTGGGACGACCTCAAGTAACTCAAAGTCAGGAGTGGAACTAATCCGAGCTCCACGTCGCTGTCAAAACTGAAAATATCTTTTTCTGGAGTTGATATCAGTTTAACATTTTATAGCTTTCAGCTTGTTATAATTTTTTTGATACCATTTTCTAGAGTCAAGGGAAGGGACAACCAAAATTATGTCTGGTCCGGACAACCCAACCTCCTGTACGGGCCCTACTCCCTAGATATGGAAATTTTACTCATGTTAGTCCAGTCTCGTGATGAGCCTAGGTCCATATCCAATAATATAATAGTATAGTCTATGTTTTTTTTTCTCTCTTTAATTTAGACTTGTATAAAACAGGAAAAAAAAACACACAAATATATGTCATTATATACGGATCAAAACTCATTATAAGTTCGAGACAACTGAATAATTTCTCATAGACATGACTTGTGAGGAAACCAAGAATAGGAATAGGGATATAAAATTAGAAGATCTTGGGTCTCACAGTTTTACTTTGGGTTACTAAGATTTAGGTTTTTTTTTGTTGCATATAAATCACTTAGGTTAAGGTATGACTTATTCTTTTTTTATAGAAAGTCCTCCATATCTTATTATTTGTTTAGATGTACGATTTGTGTTTCAATGGTTAAACTTGACTCTGTAAAAATAGAAATATATTATGTCAATCTTGACCAAGAAAAAAAAACTAATTTCTACCGATTTTAAGTGTTATTAATATTTTTTTAATAAAATCAAATAGGATCCACAATTTTTTTTATAAGAGAGAACACATGTTTGAGATATAGAATTCAAAAATGATATTTTGTTTGCGATTTGTAATCGCGAACGTGACCGTCAGCTGACGTGACTGTCATCCATTGGTCTTTCATGCTATCTCCTTGCACACCGGCTCTTGATAAAAAAAGCGCAGGAGGACTAGCAGTACTAAAGAAGAAGACTGAGTGAGTACAGGTCACAGACTCGCACACACTTCGAGAGTAGACAAATGATCAGTCACTACTACATATCTGTCGCAAAAGTGTTGGGATTTCCATTTGCACAGTACACAGAGTGGGCCTTTATTCCTGCCTTTGCTAAAGCAGTAGCATGCAGCAGCATCTCAATTAGCAAATATTGAGACGTACATTACAATACATAAGTGCCCACCAAAGTTTCTCATTAACCTCAAGAAAGTTTTATTAATGGATGCTCTCATGTTCATGATCCACCATTGTGGTTGATTCTATTTTATAGACAAATAATAATTGTCATTCTTTTGCTTTATTCATGTTGGCTTACACTGCAGAGATGGAATAATGTTCATAGCGTCTGAAAAAATTGCCAAACAATTATGACAGTTTAGCTAATTAACATGAATATTATTCAGAAAAGATCACTGGAGACCTGCAGTCCACTAGAAATCAACTTTCTGCGCACACTAATTAGTTTGTAGTTTTATACACCTTTGTAAGATTTTATGGACTTGTATGACATATGCCTACTAGTAGTGGTAGATTGGTCTACGCAAGGGCGGACCTATGCATGAGCTGAGGTAGTCCAACCAAATATTTATTATTTTTATACGAGACCAGTTCTCACGTGCCGGTCCAAATTAGAGCTTATTCGAAACTTATATTTTAGCCTAGTGCAACTCTTATTTGAGCCTAGCACAACTATTCAACCCACATGCAGATGCAGCTCTTATAAAGTAGGACGCTGCTACGTTGTCCGTAGTATGTAACCGCGGGCCATGTATCAACGTTTTAATGTCTGAGATTTCGGTGGTGGACTCAAGTAAATAGGAAGACGTCAATGGGATTGCGACACACATGGCCAACGGTCACAGCCTGTGGGCACACACCGAGTTACAGTTCGAATTCCTGGTTACGGCCTTGGGTCTAGATGTATGAATCAAAACTTTATAAGAGAAGACTTCGGCAAAGTACACACAGTTAAATAGGTCCTTCTTCTTTAGCACAAGAACCATATTAGTTGTTGGCAAACTATATATAACTATATATCATAGCGTGCATGAAACCTATATTTGATGTAGACATTTCATCAACATGTAATTCTTTCCCTTCTTTAAATAGATTATTCAATTCGTTGCGGTTTGCAGTGGCTTTTGGATATGTCTCAAGTATAAGCATGATTTTAGAATATCATTAGCTATTATAGTTATGAATAAATTATTATATTATGTCATTATTATGAATAGATTAATTATTTTTTGATGACATGAATAAATCGTTATTATTAGCTATTATGGCCAGGTAGTATTATTGTGGTTACAATTATTATTACATTCAATAGATCGACAAATAACCACTCTTGCTTTTTTTGAATAATAATGATATATTTTTGCAGTATTAATGTAGGATATTAGAGATGTATTTGTCTGACTCTAATAAACTGAAAATAAAAGTGGAGTAGAAATCCGAGATCCGAGCTCAAATCCAGTAAAAAGTTCACTCTACCTTCAGTTAATCAAAACCAAGTCTTGAGGGAAGTGTGTCACTTACAGTAGAATGCTTTCCATGAATAGTTCAAAAAATATGAACGAGACAATCCAGAGCAGAAGACTGTAATTCATGGAAGTGGAACCAAATCCAAAAATGTAGAATGGTAATTTATTTTGTTACTCAGTGCACGGATTGGTAGGAAAGAGTGTGACCACTGTTAGGGTTTAGTGAATTTGGTTATTAGTGATTGGATTTCACCGGTCTTTTTTTTTTTCCTACTGGACAATGTTCAAATTTTGCAACAAGCATTTATTTTGTCACCAATTTTTTGAAATATCCCTTTGGAGCTCGGACTCGAGCGGAGATGGCACGCTTTTGCGCTTCGTACTAGCACGAATATGCGGAGCTGCGGTTGTGCAAGTAATAATCACAGAAATGACACGCTTTTGTGCTTCGTGCACGGAGCTAGCACGGAAACTTCACAAAGGAGCACGGAATAGCGGATTTGTGGAGTTGCAGTAGTGGCACATGTTACGCATTTATGTGGTTCTGCGGAGCTGCGATTGTACAGAGTTGCACTGTCGTGGAACTTTGAGCCTGCGGATCCAACATGTTTCAGTTTTTTTTTTGTAACTATCATATTTATAGGAACTTGCTGTTGATAACTCTAACTTAATAGGAATTACTCCATGGTCTTCCCCCACGCCTTTAGTGGACGGTTATTCTTGTTCAGGAGATGGCTTTCCTATTTAAGTTGATGCTCCAGTACTTTGTCTTCTAAGGGACAAAACAAAAGTTCAGAGAGAGAATTTCGAAGAGAGGATCATTTTTAGCAAAAGAGTCATGTTTTGTTTCGAGTGTCTTTGTTTTGCACGTCAATGCTCTGTTTGTTCGAGTAAGGGAGTTGACAACGAGCGTTTGATCAGAAGTTTTTTCGAACTTATTGATTCTTGAAAATGGATCAACGAAGATGGCCGAATCTTGCTTTGAATAAGATGATATGTGTCAACAAAGCAGTCAGATTAGCTAATTTTATTAGCTTTACTTTTCAGCAATTTATTCTGCCATCTTTTTCTACAGTTTCTACTTCCTTAATCATATTGCTGTACTAACAATTTTGTTGCATCCTTTCTATCAATTTTAATCACTTATAATTTCTTATAGCTAAATTTGACATGCATTCAAGAGATTAGTTTTCAAAAACATGTACGAGATCTCAAAAAAAACAAAAAATCAGTGACATTCCCAACACCATGGAGCTAACATTTAAGAGAGAGTAATAAAATATTTGATGTATTGAAAACTGTTACCAAGAACCAATAAAATAATTTTTCAATGGAAAATTTTTTTGGCATCAAATCTTGATAATGTTTTCTAATACAAACAATTATTTTTCTAATGTTTTAATAAATGTTGATCACAATTTTTAAAATAAAAAATTATGTATTAGTTATTTAACATTGTCCATAGGACACATGTTAACAGAACCCCACATATAAATATATAAAAACAAAAGAAAAATAACATATATAGCAATTTTCTTGTGAAAGAAGGAAAGGGATCTCACATGAATGCTTAATTATTTATGGGTCCCTCTTCTATCAGCCTAAATTTAATTTTGACAAGGAATGGCAGGATGACAGTTGTGGCTTAAGCACCATCTCATGTTTTTTAAGTACATTCTCTTGGTTTATGCAAATATCTAATATGTTGGAGATAAATTTTGGGTGCACTCCTAAAATGTTTGTGTATTTCTATTTAATTTTCTATAGTTCGAATTCTAAATCTATTTATACATTAAATTAACATTAATTTGTATGTATGAAGAAATGAGTGCGGAATGATATTTTAGAAGTGTCAATAATGTTATGCAGTAACAGATTTGGAATTTGAATGATAAAAAATTAAAAATAGTGCAGGATGATATTTTAGGAGCGTCGACATCCTAACTTTTAGAGAATTGTTATTGCCAATAAAGTTTTTACAATATTTAATAATTTTTAAAGTGGATTATCAAAATTATTTTTAATTTATATGGGAAGCTATAATTCATTTTTAAAAGCTGTAATAAATTGAGTGTAGTTTTGGTAATCCATCTTTAAAAAATTGGACATTGTAAAAGCCTATTTGGCATTTACAATTCCCAAATTTTATAGTAATGTATGTTTTGAAATATGTAACGGATGTGTTAATTAATTGTTAAATTGCAGAAGCTGTATTGATAAGTTTCTTAATTTTGTTAAATATGTTTGGTGTGAAAGTTTATGTTAAAATGACCAAATTAGACATTTACTGATGACATGAGGAAAAGATAAAAATAGAAGAGGAAGGTGGTTTCTCTTTCTCTATATAAAAATATTTATGTTTATTACTTTCTTTTCCATATCAAATTATTAACAAAACATTCCTAGAGGAACAGTTTACTTGTTTAAGAAATTTTGAGAGCAGAGACTGTCAAAAATTATAATAAGTCTTATAAAAGAGAGAAATAATAATAAATGTTCTGCATATAGTTATGTATAGTTGAGCAACCATCACTTGTTTAGAATTTAGTAAGTCATGGTCACATATCAACTAATTTGCCAACAATTTGATAAATTATATTCATGAAGTCAACTTCTGTGGTGGAATATTTCAAAGTAGCTAATTGATAATATGTATATGTCACAAATCAATATTACATACATACTTATTAACTCTTAATTAAGAGTTGCCAATTTTTGGCCCTTATAATTATTTTGTTTTCAATTAAATGATAAAACTTGGGCTCATGTTTTTGGATCATAAAAGTTCGGATGTTTCGTTCTAGTTTTTTATTACCCGAATTTTTATTTGTACTTCCAAGATGATCATCATTTCTATTGCCATTACTCGGATTCAATTAAATGATAAAACTTGGGCTCATGTTTTTGAAATCACATGCACACACACAATTGGGGGGCTCGAACCTTGCCGGCCCCTCCGGATGTCCGCTCTAATACTACTAGGCTAGAGAATTAATGTTGAATTAATGTTCTTCTTTGTCAAAGAGCACATAATAATACATAACACTGAGCAACCAAAAATAACATTTACTTTCACTCTGCAAACTACAAATTCAGACCTGCCTAATGGAATGCATGAACCTCTTGATTGATAGATACAGTACTGCAGCAGTTGTGTTTTTGTCACTATGATCAATTTGGTTCCATAGCAGCAGATAAGGTGTTTACTTCATCACAGAAAGATTTAAAATCAGATACAAGAGCCGTTGACATTGGGCCAGAGTATGTCTGCGCTACTGCCCAATGTCCATATCTTGCCATATATAGTAATACCCATATTCATGTAAATAACTTTGACATTTAGTGTCACTTCTTCAAAGTAGGTTTTTGTCTCGATTCCCGTGAACCGGCCGACTCGGTCGCATCGAACACTTGTAGGATCATGGTAGTCATGTGTCATAGCAGTCAATCTGAAAGGTGTTTCAGATTGATTGATATACCATGTATCATTGCTTGTCATGATCGACCCAAAGATAAGTCTGACAAGATTTCGGATTTGGACAACTCCAACAATTTTCACATTTAGCATGATCCTACATGAGGCCCAGGATCACATGTGACCCCCATGACCGGCCCACATTAAGGGTTAAGTTATTGATAATTATTTATGAACAATGACATTACAGCTTTCATCAATATGTCTTAGAGCATTCACGATGGGGACGCTTCATATATACCATATTCTATTTTTTTTTAAATTTGTATAAATTACTACTTTTGGACTCTCTCCTTCATATTGACACACAATGACACGCTTCAAATAACACACCAAATCCATGATCTAAATAAACCTCCTTTTTTTTTCCCTATTTGTTAATTTATTTTTCCTTCATTTCTCTCTCTTAGTTTACCCAGTTGGTTAATTTATGAGCTAACATATGTTCCAAATTTGGAGAGCCTCTTAGATTGCTAATATTTTTCAAGTGTGGATAAGAGTTCACTGCAGTGCTCAAGTGTCACAAATTTATAGTACTTCAAACTACCACTACTAAAATATCATCTAATAGCGACGTAATTTAGCGACGGCAAGAAATGACGTCGCTAGTTATGTAATTTAGCGACAGCATTATAAACACGTCGCAAAACGTCGCTGCCTAGCGACGTTCCGCGACAGGAGTTTACTACGTCGCTGAATAGCGACGTTCAGCGACAGATTATTAGCATATGTCGCCATTTTTGCAACGTTTAGCGACTGCAACACGTGACGTCGCTAAGTTTTTTTACTTAGAGCACACCGTTTCCTTCTTTCCCCCTCACTCTCACTCGAAAATACTCGAAAATTCTAATTTCCCCCCACCCCCCCCCCCCCCCCCCCCCCCAACCCCCCGGCGACTCCCTCCCCCTCTGTCAGTGCCCTCCCACCCCCGGCGACCCCCTCCCCCCCCGGCGACTCCCTCCCCCTCCGGCGTGCTCCTCCTCCTCGAGCTCCTCCTCCCCCAATCCGAGCTCCTCCTCCTCTTCCTCAGGTAAACCCTAACCTAACTCCTCTCCTTCCTCCTCCTCTCCCACGGACACACATACACACACGGACACACATCGTGTCCCCAAAGACTCGTGTCCATTGGATTCGTGTCCCCAAAGACTCGTGTCCATTGGATTCGTGTCCAGTTTTGGATGTGTTGAGTTTGGTTTATTTTTGGACACATTGTGTCGAGTATTTGGACACGAGTTTGGTTTGGGAGACACGTACACACATGACACTTGTATATGCACACTTGACACTATACACTCTCTATCTCTCTAGTATATATAAATACATAAATTGTTGAATGTATATATTGTGTCCCCTTAGTTATAGCCTAGTATATGTAAATATCTTAACCTATATATGTATGCCTATATATATATATATAGTAAATATATAGGTAGTTGTGTGATTGATGGCTTGTTTAGATGTGGTAGTGTGGTAGTATGGTAGTGTGAGTGTGAGTGAAGAGGGATATTGAGATAAGTGTTAGATTGTTTGTGTGTGTGTGTGTGTGTGTGTGTGTGTGTGTGTGTTTGAGAGTGAGAAAGGTGAGAGGGATTTAGATATGTATCCATAAGTTAGTATCTTAAGTTAGATATTTAGGATAGTATCCTAGGCACTAATTTAATATCTTGTTTAGGATGTTAGTATCCTAGAGTTAGATAGGTGAGTTAATATCTTAGGATACTAGAAGTTAGTATCCTAGATAGGTTAGTTAGTGTCTTGGATAGGTTAGTTAGTATCCTATTTATCCTAGATAAGTTAGTATCCTAAGTTAGATATCTTAGGGTAGTTAGATTATGCTAATATCTTGAGGGTAGTTAGATTATGCTAGTATCTTGAGGGTATCAAGATTATGTTAATATCTTAGGATACTAGAAGTTAGTACCCTAAGTTAGTACCCTAAGTTAGTATCTTGGCTAGAATTTGGTATCCTAGGATAGTTAGATATCCTAGTATCTTAAGAGTGTCCTAGATTAGTCTATGGTAATAGGATACCCTATAGGGGGGAGGGGGCAGGGGTAGAGGGGAGGGGGGGCAGGGGACAGGACCCTAATCCTATTTCGGACACGACTCTGTGACACAGGACACAGGACACACACACACACAATACATACATATATACCTATATATATAAATACACATATCTACATATCTACATGTATATATATACTCACACACTTACATACACACACAAATACATATATAAATATATATGTATACAATATATATACACACAAATACACATATATATACAATCAAAAATTCATTTGAAATTTATTTTAAGAATCTGAAATGTTGACGATATATACCCAAGGTTCACAATATCGGTATCGGAATCGGTATCGGACTATTCCTATGAGTATTGGTATCGGCGATATCGGTAGTATCGGCGGTATCGTATCGGAGTATCGGACTTTGGTATCGAAAACATGGTTGTCATGGTTGTCACATTAAGGGTCTTTGAGGAGGTGACATGTTGTGAAAAGATATATCCTTATAGTTCTCCTACGTAATGTTAAAAAAAATCCGTAGGAGAACTATATATAAGGATATATTTTTTCGCAACATGTCATCTTGTCAAAGACCCTTAATGTACCAACCATGTTACCGCGGTATTGGTATTGGGATACCAATAGCGATAAGGTAAAGGGTACCAATAGCGATAAGGTAAAGGGTACCAACTTAAGGTATTGGTATTGGGATACCAATATCGATAAGGTAAAGGGTACCTTGGTAGGTAATGACTAGAAATAGGATATTTGACTTAGATTTAACCTCGTTTGACCAAGGTTGACTATTTTGACTGAAAGTCAAAGTAGAGTCAACATCTGACCTAGATTGGACTAAGAGTTGACAAAGTCAACTGTAGGTCAACCCTTGACCTACTTTGACCTTATTTGACCTTGTTTGACTTTGTTTGACTTAGCTTGACCTTGTTTGACTTAGTACAACCTAGTTTGACCTAGATTACATATCATTGTTATTAGTAACTGTTCGCTACTAATGTGTCCCATAATATGACATAATATACGAATTTGTGCCTATTGGATAATGTGTGTCCATCTTTGCAAAATTATTTCCAAATGGATATGAATTACTACTTGCGCAATCGTTCATGGATGTACAATCGTCGTCCTGATGATATGTGTGGTGTGCAGGATGAATACATAGCGGGAGTAGAGCAGTTCTTGCAGTTTGCTAAGGCGTTCCCTCAGTACATGGACGGCACCAAAATTAAGTGTCCGTGTGTGAAATGTCATAACGTGAAATATTATCCAGAAGTGGAAGTGACATATCATTTGTACTCGAGGGGTTTCACG
Source organism: Iris pallida (assembly GCA_029216955.1). Taxonomy (NCBI): domain Eukaryota; kingdom Viridiplantae; phylum Streptophyta; class Magnoliopsida; order Asparagales; family Iridaceae; genus Iris; species Iris pallida. Next base: position 2,343,367 of record JANAVB010023600.1, read on the forward strand.
CCTAATTACTATCAGTGGACCGCAACGGAGAACTTGTGTCTTTAGCATCAGAGCCGGAGCCTTATGTTGAGCCGTATATGCATACGGGACCTAATTTTGTTTTAGATAATCATGCATACGACGACGGGTGCGTGAACATGGTTTTCGACGCTGCGGGGCCTAGTTTCGTTCATGATGCACCTGAGGAGGCACCGAACGCCGATGCTGCACAGTTCATGGAGTTGCTGGAGAATGCAAGGACTCCATTGTATCCTGGTTGTGAGGATCATTCGCCGTTTGAGGTGGTTACAAGACTGTTGAGCATTAAGTCAGATTTTAACATGTCGCAAGAATGCTACAACCGAGTGTTGGAGTTGATTATAGAGATCTTGTCGGCGGGTGCTAAGTTGCCTAAAGACTTCTACCGGTCTAAGAAGATGGTGAGATCGCCTGGATGGGATACGAAAAAATCGATTCTTGTCGCAATGGGTGCATGCTGTACTACAAAGACGACAAGGATGCAGATGTGTGCAGATTTTGTGGCACTGATCGCTATAAGACAACTAGTACAGAAAGGTCTACCGGTGCAAGAAGACCGACCGATTCAATGCACTACTTGCCTTTAACGCCGCGGTTGTAAAGATTATTTATGGTGAAAGAGACGGCCGAAAATATGAGTTGGCACATGCGAGAACAGATTGAAGGAGTGTTGGATCACCCCTCCGATGGAGAAGCGTGGAAGCACTTTGATCGAGTGTATCTTGATTTTGCTTCAGATTCGCGTAATGTCAGGTTGGGGCTATCTTCTGACGGTTTTACTCCTTTTGGTCTTTCGGGATCCCAGTATTCGTGCTGGCCTGTGATTGTCACTCCGTATAACCTACCGCCTTGGATGTGCATGAAGACTCAGTACATGTTTCTAACCGTTATAATTCCTGGTCCGAACAATTTCAAGAGGAACATTGATGTGTACTTACAGCCTTTGATTGATGAGTTGAATCAGTTATGGGAAGTAGGCGCTAACACGTACGATGTTTCCAGGAAGCAGAATTTTCAGATGAAGGCAACCCTGATGTGGACCATCAACGACTTTCCGGCCTATGGAATGTTATCTGGATGGAGCACTCATGGCCGTCTCTCATGTCCGTATTGCGTGAACCGTAGTAAGGTTTTTAAAAAATATAATGTATATTTTTGTGATGATGTGTGTCTGTGTTTACAGTGAATGTGAAATGCAGTGTTCGGAACCATCGACAGTTTCGATTACTGTTGTATGTTTTATCTTGGATAGAAAGAGCAACAGTTCAGGGTGTACTTCTGAGAGCTTCATTTTCACGTTCTTCACTTTCTCCGGACGTTGTAAAGGTTCCCGAGAAGGTGAAGGACGTGAAGAGGAAGCTCTGAGAAGTGCACCCTGAACTGTTGCTCTTTCTATCCAAGATAAAACATAGAACAGTAAGCGAAACTGTCGATGGTTCGAACACTGCACTTCACATACACTGTAAACACAGACACATAGCATAACAAAAATACCAATTATATTTTTTAATTTTTTTTATAATATCTGCGACGTATAGTGACGTTCTGCGACAGACAGCGACGGAACGTACACGTCGCTATACGTCGCTAAATAGTGATGTAACGTCGCTAGACGTTGCTAAGCTGCTGACGTGGGATATGACAACCTGTGAGCGGACGTCGCTAAATTTGTCGCTAGGCGTCGCTAAAGTGCCCACGTGGCTGCCATGCCATGTCATCATATATAAAGTTTACCGCATCGTAACGTGGTCGCTCTACGTCGCTAGTTTGGCGACGTAACCTTACGTCGCTATCTGTCGTGAATTTTGCGACGTCTAGCGACACTAAACGTGACGTCGCAAAAAGCGACGTTCTGCGACGAAATTGTCATCTGCGACATGCCTATACGCGACATCCAATTTTCGTCGCTAAATACGTCGCAAATAGCTTTTAGCGACGGATTTTCCTTATTTAGCGACGTCTTCTGACGTCGCTAAAAGAGGTTATTTTAGTAGTGTACTCCCACTGTGGATGCTCTTAGTAACACTTTGTGATAAAAATTCTATGGCATGTGTTAATAAATTGAGAAGTGGGATTGGATCATAAATAGTATCTTATAGTTTGCAACAACACTTTGACGTTACTCTAATATGATTCTAACCATGAATTATGTACACATGCATGTATTGATTGCGTGTTGCCACACAACTCATAGAGATAGTGCGTAGTCGATAATAGATCTATTACTCCAGGCATACTTAATAATACCCAAATCTCTTACAGGTCACGGTGAACCTGGGAGATTGTCCTAAGGAGATGTTGTTGTCCAAGTTCGAAGTTTTGTCAGACTTATCCCTGGGTCAACCATATCTATTTTATTTTGTTGGAACTTGTATTCTTATTCTACATCTTTCAATGAGTTCTTGGAGATGAAACTTCTTCCTTAATTTTAAATCATATATACTACTATGTGATATGAAAAAATGGGACTTCACCTTGAATTTTTTCTTCTTTCAAAAATGTTCTTTACCTTTGTTTATTGATTAATTTTTTTCATTAAATTTAACATTACTTGAATAATTACATATAGAAGTAGTGACAATAATATACTATTATTTGTCCTTTCTAAATATTATAAAATACGCACAATGCATGTACGTATGTACTAGTATTTTTAATATGGTACCACTAATGAAGTAGAGATTTATTCATGAGCCGGTTCTTGAAACCTATTCTCATGAGCCGAACTCTGAAAATTAGTAACAAAAGATTCGATGAATAAGTCTTTTTTAAGGTTGCTAAGTGGACTTGAACTCGTCAGGCCTGGGCCAACTAGGCTAAAAGCATTCCGAGCTAAGCCCGTATATTTTCTAGGTTTACTAATTTTGGCAGGATTTAAACTCATACTTACTAAATTGCTCCCTATATCCAAATGGTAACACTAAACATTTCATTATAAGGATCAAAGGAGAAAGAAAAAACAAAAGTAAATTTTATTACAATTTCTCTTTTGTGGATCAGTAGTCCAACAAGAAAAATCTAGAGTATGAATCACTGAGCAACTAAGTAGAGAGTCCATTGGATGAGCATACTGCCAAGTTTAATAATGTGTACTATATATACAAGAGTTAATTTGTTTGGAGATTGATTTGTTTGGAGAAGATTTTCGGACACTTCCTTGATTGACTTACTGATATGCTTGCAATATATCTATTTGATGATTGTATTTTAGCTTAAACTTACTTAATCTCCGTTGTACAAAAGAAAGGCAATGAATCCATCAATTAGATGAGGCGAGCAATAGCACATAGGCAGATCTAGAAATATATACTTGGGTGGGCTAGTGCGAATTGGAGTATCTAAAAAAAATTATATGAAAAAAAACCAAAAAATGGGGTGGGCGGGAGGCCACCCCAGCTCCCCTGCAATAGTAAGGAGAAAGTGGCGGTGTTCTCAAATGACAATGCCTTACGACTTGTTGATTCCGTCAAGAAGTAATCTACATTGTTATGGACCAAGTCGAACCGAACCAAACCGAACCAAGTCGGTCGGTTTCAAAACCGAACCGACCAATTGGTTGGTTTGGTTCGATTTTGATTATTTTCAAACCGACTAGCTTCCGTTCGACTTCGGTTGTGACTAAATAGGTCGACCACCGACCGATGCACACCCCTAGTTATGGTAGTAATTTTCTGGTAAGTCCAGCAAGTGAAGTGACGGACGAAGGTGGGAAAGATAGTCCTCTATGTTAGTTGCACGTTATGGTCGCATTTGTGAAGCTTCTTTCAAGCGAAGGCTCGCCTCACGTGCGGTAGTGAGGATCATTTCCGCTTTGTTACCAATAACAAACTTAATTAAAATATTTGAATAAGTTAAGGCGGTTCAAAAAAAATCTCCAAAATGCTAGGGCTAAAGAAAAAGATCGTACATTATACCTAAATATAAAATTTGCATGAATAATTGGATAACACTGTAGTAAATGAATTATAACTTATATAGTTTTCGCAAATAAAAGGTGGCACATATATACAATAATGCTATTTGTACCTCCAAACCGTCTCTCCTTACGTGGCAGCTGACGTGATATGTTGATGTGGCAGCTGACGTGGCAAAATTTTAAAATTCAAATTCAAATTAACATTAAAATTAATGTTAACATTAAAACTAATATTATCGTTAACATTAACAATAATATTAATATTAACATTAATTAATATTAATATTAATATTAACATTAAATTAATATTAATATTAACATTAATTAATATTAACATTAAATTAATAGGGACAAAATTGTGTAATTAACTTTTGGGTTAAAATTTGTCATATCATCGGTCATGTCAGATAACATATAATATTATTTAACATGCCACGTCAGCTGCCACATAAGGAAGGATGTATTGGAGGGACAATTTGAAAGTACGAATAGCATTAACTCATACATATATTGTCGGTGGAATCCAAAAAAACTCTTATCATAATTGCGGATGGCTACCACATTATTCAGTAATAATCAATTTTGTGTGCAGGATATCAAGTCAAAAATAGGACAGTTATTAATAACCGTTGTATGAAATAAAAGTCTAATATCCTTTATGAAAGGATGGTCTGAGTTCATAAATTGATGAAGATATAAGGAGATGCTTGAGTTCAAAACTCAGAACAAGAATATCTAGTATTTTGGTCATCTGACTATCATACATGATACTGTTGGGAAAGAAGCGCGGAAACCTTTCCCCAAACCGGAGAGTACCTGCGAGAGGACCGAGCAAACAACGCACGAACCCAAAACAAGCACACAAAAACAACCACGCAGACACAGAGAATTTTTGACGTGGAAACCCTTGCGGGAAAAAACCACGGGACGATCGGAGTCCAACCCTGAGAAGCCTCCACTAATGGAATAGAAGAATTACACCCTCTACAAACTCCTCCCGATCCAAATCGGATCCCCACAACACTCAGAGATAAGAACAATGATTACAAGGCTACGAAGAGCGAGAACGACGAGTAGAGATTACCCGAACACGATCTCCTTCGAAAACGACCTTCAATCCTCCGTCTTCTTCTCCGAAGTTGTAATGGCACTCTTGCCTCCTTCTCTCTCAAACTTGTGTTGTCCAATGCGATTATACGATGATGAATTAGGGTTGAGAAAACTCAATATATCTTCCTAATCCCGCAACCAACCTGGACCGTTGGATTAGATCCAATGATGAAAACTCATCCAGAAATCCGCTTCAGCCCCCCGACACACAGAGTTCGGCCAGAACTCTGTGTGGGGCAACCAGCACTGGGTGGCCAACCCCTGGAACGGCCAGACCGAGTTCGGCCAGAACTCGGCCTGGGACCGAGTTCGGCCCGAACTCGGCAAACTTGGTCCAGAACCCCCTTTGGGGCAGCAGCAGCAGTAACAACTACTCCCGAGCTTCTCCGACATCGGACGGCGCTCGTCGCACTCCGGGATCTTCTCCACATAGGTTGGGAACCCCACCCACTCCAACAGATACATGTGATCCCCAAGATTCTATCTAATCCCAGCCCTCAGTCTAGAAAACAATCTATATTGTCCCCTCTAAGTGGAGTTAATTGTAAGAAATAAAAGACTAATATTTTTTTATGAAAGGATGGTTAACTTCATAAATTGATGAGGTTAATTAGAAGGAGATGCCTTGACTTCAAAAACTCAGACCAAGCCGAACCGAATGATCCTTGGTAAGTGGGGAGAGGTCGTAAAAGCTGGCTGGATGGCGAAAGATCAGTGAATCGAGACACGAGAGTGTATTATATTTCTTTCATTTATGATTGAAGCTGGGAACAGTAGACCCAAAAGGCATAATGCAGTGATTGGAGTTGGAGGACAGTGGGTCCAAACGGCATGAATTCGGGCACTGTCAAAAAAAAAAAAAAACCTCAGACAGAGAATATTTAGGGTTTTGGTGAACTATTATATGAGATACATGTGATCCCCAAGATTCTATCTAATTCCAACCCAATCTTTCTTCCAAATCTTAAAACAATCTATATTGTCCCCTCTAAATGGAGCAGTAAGTAACACATATCTAATATGATGATGCAGAATAAGAATAAGAATCATAACACATCACAACATATGATTTCCTTCCCCTACCAAGTTACGGGAAATCACACATTATTAGGTCAAACTGCCATGCCATCTATATATCAGGTATTTGAATATTAATCTGCAATCATAGAAAATGATGGAGCAGATCAGCATTCTCTAGATCATGGACATGTATTCTTTTATGATTGACAATTTCCTATTTATATATGTGTTCTTAATTAAATCCATATATCATTAGTCTTCACATATATAATGCATGGATAATAATTTCTTAAGTCATATACTTATTTATGCATTTCACTTTAATTTGTTGGTTATTATTAATTAATAGTGGATATTGTTTGTTGGTTTGTTGATCATGCAATCACTATATTATTAATTAGTAGTTAAACTTGACATAGTCCTAATGTGCATTAATCTTACGAAAAAGCTATTTTGTCCGTCCGTGGGCTGGTCCACGCTGGCCTGCGCCCACGTGGTTGGCAGCCATTGCCTCCCCCCACCGGTAACTTGGGCCCACCCCAGGTGGAGGAGCCAATGGTAGCCTGCCACGTGGGGGCGGGCCAGCCCCCCCGGACTGATAACGTAGCAGCTCCGTTTATCTTATCATCATTGCTACCATGTATATTGTTTTGTTTGCCTAACATTTATTTTGCAAAAAAATAATAAACAAGATTAATTACAGACACGATGGTCCAAAAACTTTGTCAGTCCAAAGGTTTCTATAAACTGTCCACGATAGCTACGGGTTCACGAACTCAGAGGTTCCGCTGTCCGATCAGCGGACGGGAGTCAAGGAGACAATGTCCCCCAGAACTGTATGCAAAGTTTGTCCTACATTCTACCGACGGTATATATACGGCCGGTATATCGTTGTAATATAAAAAAATTGTATCTGTTATGCATGCCTCTGAATCGCAACACCATTCTCGATCGTGGCCCAAATCATAAATGCTTTGTGCATAGATATTTGATCGAATCAACGTGCAACATTGCTCTCTTTCTCATGGATATCCAATCAATTGTTGTCTCAATGTATTTTGGGGTATAAGTAACTAAATGATAATTTAGGATCAGAAATTTATTTGTTTTGTTTCAATTAATTTCATTCACTTGTCCATGCCAATTACGCTACAGTAACTTGTCCAATTAAATTCATTATGATCTATATACATACATTCTACAAGACATTGTTAATTAATCATTTTCATGAACAATGTTCATCTAATCAAATATCCTCCTTTTTATAGGCATTCAAGCTCTAAAATTTTGTTTGCTAATTATTAGTAGTATTTGATCAATAGAAACTTTTCTCCTTCACTTTTGTCTTCTTCCTCAACTTATGGGTTGACTTGCAATCAGGGCCGGCCCTGGGGTAAGCCGGACAAGCCTTGGGGCTTGGGCAACCCCCCTCTGCTAGGACAATCCCTCTCTGCTAGGGCAACCCCTTAGGCTCAGCATAACCCCACCAAAGGGTTAAAGAGCAACCAAAATTAGCTCCAGGATAGGGCAACCTAAACCTCCGGGCCGGCTCTGCTTGCAATTGTAATAACTTTGATTATTTAAAAAGTATTTGCCACATCATTATGCAGTATGATTTAAGAATATACTCTCCATCTGAACGGATGAACCAACCTCTTCCTAAGTAATCAATAATTGACATAATTATTGGTCTCTAGCTTTCTCCATACAAAAAGGAAGAAGAAAATTGAATACTGAAATTTTCATAGAAAACATAGGAAGTTTATACAATTATAACCAAAGCATCAAGTTTCAACAAAATTCAGATTGAGCATAAAAAACGCCCTTTCGAAGTACGTTTTGTCAAAAAAAAAAACGCGAACGTTTAATTCCGTTACCAACCTAAAAAATAAAATAACATAAGGAGAACGACTTTAGGAAGGACGTTTCCTAAGGAAAAATCGTTCTTCCTACGGACGTTTTCCTCTGACATGACATTATTTTAGATATTTTTATTATCCAAAGGTATAATTTTAGAAAGAAGGCTGAAGGAGAGTAAAAGGAGGAAAAGGGGAAGGAAAACTCACAATTACCCAAATCCCAAAAATAATAAAAAAGAAAAACGCAAGGGCGCCCAGTGGCGTTTTCCTTTTTTGTTATTTCCTTTTCCATCCTTGTTTTTCAATGGTAGCATAGAGTAATTAATTCATATAACGGCGTCACATAAACTTATTTTAAAAAACCTTAAAAATTCACAAAACGTCCTTCCGAAGGATGTTGCTTTATTTATAATTTGAGAATGTTGATGTTTTAGATATAATTTTAGATATTTTTGATGCATTGAATGAAAATTTCCGAATTGAGTATTACTCTTTTCTGACAACTCTATTAATTACTCTTCATCAGCTGGAACAATTTTAAAGGAAAGTACAAAATAAGTACACATAGTTAGCCCAAAGTCGATTCATATTTATATATAACACATTTCTAACATAAGCCAGAAATTACAACTATTTTGTGTCAACATAACATGAAGCCCATCCACTCCCACTCCATGTCAAAAACACAAAAATCTAAAAGGAAAAAAAGAGAGAGAGTAGCCTCTTGTACGTACATCTTACAAAACCAGCAGCCAGTGATTTGTGACAAAACCTCTCTCATGCCCATGAATTGAAACCCAATCTATCAAAGTAGACTTGGATAAAAAGAGAGAGAGAGAGAGAGTAGCAAGAAATAATAAGAAAAAAAAAAGAAAAAAAAAGAAGCATGCATGCATGCAAGTAATTCTACTAGTCATGATCCCCCTGGATGTACCAGCAGAGGAGCATGGTGGCGCACCGCCGCAGGATGTACATCCTCGCGCGCTGCTCCTTCGCCAGAGACGCGCACCGCCTGGTGAACCCCCGCCCCGCCTTCTTCGATCGTGGCGCCGGGCTGCACGTCGACTTCTTCATGGATATTCCAGCCATGTAGTACTGATCGATGGGGGCTGGCTGGCTGGCTAGAGTGATATATATTGATTCCTCCTGAGCTGCACTACTTCTACTTGATTTAAGGGCTTATATAGAGGTTAGGGGTGGCTTGCAACTATGAACAAGAATTAGCTGAGCTTGGTCATGAGCATTGGGCCGGGTTAGGGTTTCTGCATGGGGATGAGGAGCTAGCTAGCATGCACTTTTTTTTTTTTTTTTTTTTTGGGCTTATAATTGCAGTTTGATATCTTCAACTATTTCAGTTTTTCAACTTAATATCCTAAACTTTTTTACTCAACAATTCGATACCCTCAACTATTTTAGTTTTTCAACTTAATACCTAAAACAAAATAAATTCCAAAACTACCCTTGGCTCCCTCTCTCTCTTCCCCATGCATCCCCCCTCTCTCTCCGGCGATGCCCCCTCCCCCTTCCTCTCCGGCAGTCGCTGTCCCCTCCCCCCCCCCCCCCCCTCCGGCGGTGTGCAAGGAGGCGGTGGGGGGTGGGGCGGCCGACGGCGAGAGGAGGGACACGGGTGGAGGCGGAAAAGGAGGGCAGTGGGAGGAGGGGGGAGGCGTGTGGGTGGCCGGAGGGGGGGAGCGGGTGGGCGGAGGGAGCTGGGTGGTGGTTGGAGGGGGGGGGGGGGGGGGAGGGGGGCGGGAGCGTGTGGCAAGGGAGGGGGGGGGGGGGGGGGGAGCGGGGGGTGCGATTTGGGGTGTAGTTTTAAATTTTGAACATGGACATTATTGTCAAAAAAAAAATTCAGGGTATCAAGTTGAAAAAAAAAAGTTCATGTATCAAGTTGAAAAACGAAAATAGTTGAGGGTATCAAAGTACAATTAAGCCTTTTTTTTTTTTTTTTTTTTTTTTTGAGATGTCCTGCGATACGCATGGGACTTTGTGGGACTTTATGCACGTTGCAGTGCATGTCTGTTGGGCCCACTGTCCTCCAACTTCTATCAAATAAATAAAAGGAATAATATGCTCCCTTTGCTCATCATCCGTCATCCAGCCATAATCTTATACCTCTCCTCGATAACCACAAGAGTCACTCGAGTACGGTGCTAGCATGCAGTTGCTAATTCATTTTTAATTGGCTGGCGACATGAACTAACGTGGAGATGGACTATACTAAACTTAAAGTGAGTGTGGGGGGAGATTGTATGAATTATATATTAGTTATGGTTGGAAATCGAAAACATTGCTTGAGATGAGGAAGTGTGCTCACATAGATGGGGGACAATGTGGCAGTTCACTTGGTTTAATTAATTAGGGTTTAGGACGTGGTGGCTAATTATATACTGTTAAATAATATATATATTATATATTTGTCATTATTAATTAAGACTCGGCTCGAATCTTAGCCTAAGCTAAGCCAGCTGATCGACACAAATCCTCGATTCCAGATTAGTTGTCTATATGCAGTGTGGTTGTAGAATATTAATTGAGAGTTCCAAATGATTCTATTGCTTAAACCCCATGGTTCATGTGCAGCAGAATTTCGCAAACAATATCCACATATCACTTCCTGCCATGAATTATTACTATGAACAGTACAAATTATTTTTATATGGTGGTATAAATTAGGTTTGGAATATATTGGTGGAAGCATATATATATATATATATATATATATATATATATATATATATATATATATACAAGAATCAGGATACATGTTCGTATGTATATATATATATATATATATATATATATATATATATATATATATATATATATATATATATATATATATATACAAGAATCAGGATACATGTTCGTATATATATATATATATATATATATATATATATATATATATATATATATATATATATAAGAATCAGGATACATGTTCGTATATTGTATATATATATATATATATATATATATATATATATATATATATATAAAAGAATCAGGATACATGTTCGTATATATATATATATATATATATATATATATATATATATATATATATATATATATATATATATATATATATATATATATACAATATACGAACATGTATCCTGATTCTTATATATATATATATATATATATATATATATATATATATATATATATATATATATAGTTGGAAAAAAAATTAAAAAAATTAATGTTGTTTTTCCTTGAGGAAGAAAACAATATTTATTTTTTATAAGATCCTAGGATGGCAAGGTTTATGACTAAAATGGTAGGATCCAAGTATAAATTTTAAGATACACCAAATCTCCTTGATTAAATGATCAAAATTGATCATAAATATATTGTATGACTTGACTGGAGTGATACAGATATTTAAAGTTCTGATTATATTAGGTTAGAATTAATATGCACTTTAATACCAATCGTATTTTAAAAATGAATAGAAAAAACGAGCAGCTAAAATAGGAAAACTAGAATAAACCACTAATGTTAGGTATAGAAAATTAGATTTGTCACTAATTTAGCAATTTTTTCGTCTAAATTTTTATTATTTTTTTTGACTTAAAACTTTTCTAGTCGATTTTGACCCCGTTGTATCCAAATTCTGACTACGCCACTGGATACATGCATACGCTACGTGTACAACATGCTGTTAGATGTACCATTATATTATTGGACGGATTCACCGAATTATTTCTCTAAAAGTACCTTTGCCTGCTAGGAAAAATGTCATTCCTATACCTTATATATTGGGTATGTTTTGTTTGGATGTAGGTGTATACCCAGTCCATTCGGTAGTTAACTAAACCATATCAGTAGTAATAAAAATAAAAAAAAATTTGGATCCTCTGCGAGTGTAAACGTAAGTACCTACATGTCGTAGCCAAAGATAGGTCAATTTGGATCCTCATGCGTAATGGAAATCGTAGTATTCAAGTCTGCAAGAATCTCAATGGTTGATGCATTATGTGATTAATTTCTTCGTCAAAAGTTAAATTGTCCCCAAAAGTTTTCTCCGATAAATAGTTCAGTTCTTGCATACTCATAGTTACTTTTACTAAAGATTTTGACGTAGAACTCAGAGGATTGATACTAGAACGTATATCAAGATTTCATTTAATTGTTTTGTGAAACTTTACTCCCAACCCTAATCTATATATATATATATATATATATATATATATATATATATATATATATATATATATATATATATTTTTCATTAGATTAGGATTGGGAGTAAAGTTTCACAATATATATACGGTGAAGGTGTGGGCCGAGTTTGTGGGCCTTCGGACAAGCAGTCTGTAACAAAATTACCTCCATATATATATATATATATATATATATATATATATATATATATATATATATATATATATATATATATATATATATATATATATATATATATATATATATTGGAAAAGGTAATTTTTATTCATACTAAAGAAACTGTTACATCCCGGCAGTCAGGGGTGAGCCCTTGTTTTTCTTAGACAATAGATATCATGCTCAATATTATACAATAAGCTTCTTTCCGATGTGTATTTGTGTTCAAAAATACGAGCGTTTCGCTCCCTCCAAACGTGTCAAACTGCTGCAGCTAGCCGTAGCCGGGCCTCTGTGTACCATTCCGCTCCTCTGCTCTTCCCGCTTAGTATTTGTTCCAAGACTTCATCTGATCCCAAGTTCCAACTGGCTTGGAGGTTGACCTTACGTTCCTGCTCCTTCCATATTCGTCGAGAGACTTCGCAACCGAAGAACAAGTGCCTGGCAGTCTCCTTGCTTTGCCAGCACATAACACAACATGAGTTCGTGATCTGAATTTGAAACCTGTCAAGTCTATCCATGGTCAGAAGTCTTCCCCGAAATAGTTTGTAAAGGCACAACTGCATCTTCCTCGTACTTTGCTTGCACCAGACTACATCAGCCGCCCCCCATACGTCATGCGCCTCCCGTGCTTGATCGTAAGCGACTTTGGAGCTGAACTCGCCGTTGGCGGACTCAATCGAGGTCCAGATGTCTGCTGTGAGATTGGGCTCAATCCGCAACTTTTGTATAAGTGGCCCGAGAATGTGTGCACGCGGGAGCCCTTCAAATAACCAGCGCCCCTCATCGATAATGCTGGCAACTTTAGTGCCTCTATAAGCTGCGTTTGTGACAGGTTCTCCCGCCCACCTCAGCAAGTTTTTATGGAGAAGCCAGGGGTCGAGCCACAAATCCATGTTATGTCCATCCTTCAAAACTCTCTCCAGACGCAAACTAACCGCTGTCCGATGCTTGAGCAGATGCTTAAAAGGGACTGATTCGTTGTTGTTTCCCTGATACATCCAAAAGCTCTCCCCCTTCAAGTACCTGCTATGCATCCAAGAGGACCACAGGGAGTCCCCTTGGAGGAATTTCTATACCAATTTCCAGCCCGCTACTGTCCGCATAGTACGAATAGACCGTAACCCGACTCCACCTTCTTTCTTTGGTCTACATAGATCCTGCCAGGAGATGGTGTGTATGTCCCCTCGCCATATAAATGTAGCACACATCTTTTTCTAACTTTTCAATGGTAGCAATTGGTAGAAGGATGGATTGTAGCCAAAAATTTGTAATAGATAAGATGACCGAGCGTACCAGTTCGATCCTGCCTCCGAACGAGAGATTCTTTGCCTGCCATCCTTCCATTTGTCGCTGTGCAAACTCCACAATGCTATTGCACTCAACCGCGCTCGCGTAGTTGATTGAAAGTAGAACTCCGAGATATTTAACTGGCAGCTCTCTCATATTAATTCCCAGCATGGCCGCCTTCTCCTCCTTATTCGTGTATCTCCTGCTAAATAAACCGTGCTCTTGGTTTTATTAAGTTGTAATCCTGTCATCCTCCCGAACCCCTCTAATATATCAGTCAGCGCTTGTAATCCAGTTGTTGTTGGGCGCATGAAAACCAGCAGATCATCCGCGTATATGAGATGGGTCACATGTGGCCGAATCTGACTGAACAGTGGAACGATGTTCTTCTGACAGCTAGCCAAATCCATCATACAAGTAAAATATTCTATAATTATAGTAAATAAGTATGAGGATAGAGGACAACCCTGTCGCAATCCTCGGTTGTTTGTAAAAAAAAACCATGAGGTTGGCCTTTGATGAGCACCGAGAAGGTAGCCGTCGAAATGCATTCTCGTACGCAGGAGATCCACGAACTCGCAAATTCCATGGATGACAGAATATGGCAAAGGAACTCTCTGTTGATCATATCATATGCTTTGCGAAGATCTAGCTTGATGCAAGCTCTGTCCACCCCCGGTCTGTTGAACTCTCGTACCAGCTCGTGTCCCAACATACTATGCTCTGCAATTGACCGCCCTTTAATGAAAGCAGCCTGATTTTTTGATATATATATATATATATATATATATATATATATATATATATATAACACAACATTATGCCCAAACGTTAATTCCCTACGATAAATTGGGCTATTAAAGGAAGCTTTTAGTTTATAGTTCAGCTATTGCATTTCTCCTAAAATTTATTCCATATCATTCTATTCTAGTACATTTACTTAGTTTATTTGTAAAGAAAAACAGTGAGCTCGAGACCAGCTCAGAGAATTGTGCATATGACTGTTAGCTCTGCTGGGGACCATGAATGGCAAACTCGACCATTAGCTGTTGTTTCCAGGCTAAGTTAAAAGAGTTTTGGCACTCTAACCTGTACATACCTATGCACTTTATTAACATTATCATCACTCATTCCTCCAAAGCATTGTCTCTTCTGATATAGCTAGCTTGGAAGTGAGCAACCTAACTTGACCACTTTTTATTCAACCTAATAAGAGCATGGGGGAGTGTTACCGGGTCGGATCCGAATACGACTTAGACCTGTATTGCAACCCGTTTTGGATCCGACTTCTAATTACCCATATAAGTTTTGGTTTGGATCCGGTTCGGATATGAGTCCCCTAGGTCCTCCACAAAGAGACCATACAAGACAACCCTAGATGTTCAGTGTTGGATTATATCTCGCATCCGATTGAACGAACATTCAAGGTTTACAAATTTTTTTATGATGATAAAAAAAAAAAAGAAATTTTGAGTTGCGTCCCACTTGTTTTACCATAATTCAAGGTGCACCCCACCGAATTACCATAATGCATGAAACCCCCCACTTTAAACGAAAACCGTCAATGACTAACAGTCAACTCCTTTGACCACCTATTTAAGTGGAGGTGCATCTTGTATTATGGTAAAATAAGTGGGGTGCAACTCAAAATTTTTTTTCTTATTTATGTAGGTCAAAGGAGTTGACTGTTAGCCATTGACGATTTTCGTTAAAAGTGGGGACTTTCATACATTTTGGTAATTCGGTGGGGTGCACATTGAATTATGGTTAAATAAGTGGGGGATAACTCAAAATTTCTCAAAAAAAAACCACAAGTTGTATTTAGTCTAACATCTGATAGACATATATACGGTATTGGAATAATAAATAGGTTACTTTCAAATCAAATATCATCTCATAGATCAACTCTGAAATAGGCCTGTCCATCGTATTTCCAACATTCAACATAGGTTAACCCTTGAATATATATTTCTCCACAATCTTATAATTTTTATACTTATCTTTAAGTTTTTGTATTGAAATATACATGTTCGACGGTATCCTTTTTCGAGTATGTGATCTACTTTCGCAAACATGATCCTAATCGTCCTCGGTTTTGAATATCGACACTAGCGGAGCATAAGCTGGACTGGCAGGGCTGTAGTCCGGACTTAAAAGAATACCAGAAAAGAAAAAGAAAAAAATCATTTATCTTTCTGGTAAGTTCCTGCTCTCAGCCCCTGCTAAGAATTTTTTCGACGATAATACTTGTCCAAAGCTGGATCCGGGTCCACGGGTCAAAATAACAAACCTAGGGCCAGGGTTAACATACATATGCTTACCCGGATACATATCTAAATTCAGGTAAGAAGATCATGGGAATGTGATCTACAAACCCACCCACCTGTAAGATTGGGATTCTGATCTCTTTGTATATATCACTCTTACAGCTCATGTAACAACTGTTCAAAGGATTGGGATGCATGTCCCATATTCTCTTGGATTCACCATGTCTTACTCAAAGCATATAATCTTCCTCTCCTCCCTCTCTCACATGTTGCCAAGACTTTGAACTTCTCTTCTTTTTATTGTACTTCACCTTGACCAGTCCATTCTTTCCATGATCCCCTTTGTGCACTCCAGCCATGTCTAACTACTTTATTTACATTCAAGTTCCCATGCTTTATTTTATGTTGAGATGTACTGATTAAGGACCCACTTGATTGTGTTTTCAGGACTAAAAGTATTATAGTCTTGCCAGCTAAAGAAAAGATTTGGAGTTAAAAGAGGCACACAAATTGCATGGGCAAGCAACATAGAGGAACTTAAGGTTCTCTCTCTCTCTCTCTAGACACTGTCCATTAGAGGATACTCAACTATTCGTTTGAGATAGGGCTGTAAAACGGACAAAGCAGTCTTCGTTGTCCGTACGAGTCCGGCTCGATAAATGGTTCGACCGCGGACCGTCCGATTGAATTAACAAACAGAATTTGGACATTTTTTTGTCCGTTTAGAAATCGGATCCGGACTCGGTCATATCCATGTCCGGACCGCATTTGTCCGCGGACCGTCCGATAGTGGAGACTCCTTTTGGTTTTGCATCAATTTTTGGTTGTCAAGCCTAAATTTTGGTTAACATTTTACCATTATTTGTTGTATTTTATAACTTTTAATTGTATTTCCTTTCAACTTGATTTTTTTTTTACCTACTATCAAGGTATCTTGATAAAATAACAGATTTTGGTAATATATTTAATTTGTCCGCGGACCGTCCGATTGAATTAACGAACAGTGGACTTGTCCGTGTCCGACCGTCCGAACTCATTTTCATTTTTGGATCGAACACGGACAATGGACCGTCTATATCCGTCCGGCTCGTTTACACCCCTAGTTTGAGAATGAACTAATGAGCATTAAGATTTATTTTAAAAAAAGGATTGTAGCATTGCTTTTTGTTGGGTTGGCTTTTGCTTATCATTTGAAGAAAATAAAAAATTAGTACTTCAAAATAAATGAACAAATCTTGTTGTATTGAGCTGGTAGCTTTGTTTTTTTTTTTCCCAGAACATCAATGCGCTAGGTTGGAAAAGAAAAATAAAGAAAATCAAGACTATTGTATTTTCTCCTTCCATTTTTTTATTTCAACTGTAGTTGAAAGTTGCAGAGTAATAAAACATCTTTCAACTCCACTTTCTTCTTCTTGTCTGCACTCTTCCTTTTATCCAAAAGGTATATTCGACACGAAAATGAGAGTTCTATATGTTGTTGCTGCCATAGAATTTGCCAAACCAAAGATTAAATAAAAAGTGCAAAATAAGTATGCTATATACATTGAATGATACTACTACCTCAATTTGTCCAACCAACTAAATTCCATGCTCACATTCCACTACAAAAGATGAATACAACATTTTGTACACTTGGTTCTGTAAGATCATTGAAAAAAAAATGCCAATTAAATACATCTGAAGAGTTACAATACGCAATGACACAAAGGGAGGCAGAAAAGTTGGGCTCATATCAAAATAATCTTAGCGCTAAAACAAGAACCTTCGTCACAAAACCACAAGCCTCGGCACTTTTCCAACAATCCTAATACACCGATCGAGGGGGGGGGGGGGGGGGTGACAGAGTATTCATAACAGACGATGTGATCATGCCTCCCTCCAGGTTCCGCAGCAAATAAAACATGTGTCACGGGGATATACTTTTGTAGATGCGGAGGGCTCGACCAAACTTAACCATCACCTGCAAGGTACCAAGACAAGCATAGTGAACAACATTGCCAAGGTAGGATCACCAATATTGCAGAAGTAGAATCAACAATATTTGGCCCGGATCAAAAGTAGAATGCAAAACTGAAGTTTCCTATGACCTACTGGTGCTAGGATCAACATGTACAAAGAAACTGGCTGCAACTATGAGATAACATAGTATGAGCATTAGTCCCTTTAGATAGTTTGCAGTGCCATCCTGTAGAAAAATAAAACATATATTTAGCAGAGTAAGAGGAAATGAACTTATTTCTAATCAGTGAATCTTTTCTGAAATTAATAACCATTATTGCCACTAATAACTGAACATGCACATTGGAAAACTTGACTTCTAAGGTGAACAGGCATACTGGAAAACTTAATCTCTAAGGTGCAGTCATCCTAGAATGTACCTTTCTTTATAGGATGGAGAGACACTAAAAAAAAGTAAAAGATAGCAAAATAAGAAATTATATTCATTTTTTTATTTTAAAATTATATTCTTAGTCTGTAAAAACTTTTAATATTGGTCTTCACAGTCCAGCCCATACTGAACAAGTATGCAATCGATTTTTCGATATAACCAAAGATCTAAATATAATTAATACCAGGTGAAAATGCAGTATTTTGCGGTTTTCGCACAACATAAACTATATCCGACTACTAACTTAATCCAGAACTGGCTATGTAAACATCATAATTTATCTGCTTCAATGAAATCATTAGAAACTGTGGCAATAATCATATTTCTTTCTTAGTCTTGTGTATTACTATAGTGTATTCAGTGGATTCCTTCTTTGCCTGCCACTTGTAGTTGTTGAATATAGTTATGATTTTCCTTTCTATAAAATGTAGATTGCAACTTATTTTTTGTTGTATATACCAAAAAAACACAACTAGAAGTCTACCTACTGCCTACATTGCTCCCCTTACTTCTCCAACCAAGATGATAATTGATGGGTCGGTCCATGACAACATTGCACTAGCCATGGACACAGGGATGAAAAAGTTCACACACTTGCATTGGCCATTGGCCATAGACACACAAATCTACTACTCTGCACTCTTTAGTCACCCGCCCAGGATAACCCAACTAGTGGGTCATTGACAACTTTGCATTAACCATGGACACAGGGATGAACATGTTCAAGCAACTTCCAACCTCTCATAGCTGATGTAGGGGATCTTCATTAGTTAGAATTTTAGTTGATATTAGGATAGTTCTTATCTTTGTTGATGGCCATGTTGGCTTTAGATATTTTCTTTATCTTATTGTTTTATAGTTAAGATTTATGTTTTATCCTCAAATTGAAGGATAGTTCTTCTCATCTTTGTTGATAGCCATGTCGGCTTTTCGATACTTTCTTTATATTATTGTTTTATTTTTAGTTAAGATTTATGTTTTATCCTCAAGTTGTAATAAATGCTATGTGCCCTATAGTAACCACTGAAAGACAGACATTGGATAATAAAGCTTTTCCTCTTTAAAGATATCGTCTTTGGTGGACTCCAAGACACCCATGGATTTGGAATTATCTGTGGACTTGGTCGCCGCTCGTGGACTCGGACACCCCAATGTGTCGCTTCGGTGTCACTAGTAATCTCCATAGGGGCCGCTTCAGTGCACCAAATTAGACAAATCTGCCTCCTTTCAGCTTCCGCAAGTGTAGGGTCCTTATGCTACATCAATAGCCCATATTACATATTAAGTAAAAAAAAATACAGTATAAGATGCAAAATATAATTTGGAGTTTCATGTGTCCATTGTTTCTGTAATGACAATGAAATCTACAACTCCATCGGCAAACTTAAAACTTGAAAGGAGTCGAGATGTTAAATGAGGGGAGCCCACTTGTTGGTCTTTGGAGGAAAGATGTAAATGTTGTCATGCTCTAATGGAAACCTGTAGAAAATAATGGATTGATTATTTTATTGATGGACTACTTCACTACTTATAGGGAGTCTAGCTCCTCTACATATAACATATTCCGATGTGGGACTAAAAGTCCCTTATTGATTCTCAACACTCCCCCTCAAGATGGGCGATAGATATTGATCATCCCCATCTTGTTACATAGCTTTGACAAACTAAATGAACTAAGACCCTTAGTCAGACAGTCTGCAACTTGTTCTTCTGAGCGGACATGGTCAATCTTCAGTATCCCTTGTTCCAGCTTCTCCTTGATGAAGAATCGATCAATCTCGATGTGCTTCGTTCTGTCGTGCTGAACTGGATTGTTAGCTATACTTATTGCAGCTTGACTATCGCTCAGAAGACGCAATGGTGCTCCCTTATCCAGCTGCAACTCTGTCAGCAATGCTATCACCCACAACAACTCTGACACTCCCAGAGCCATTGCTCTGTATTCTGCTTCAGCTGTCGACCGTGCTACCACTGACTGTTTCTTGCTTCTCCATGAGACCAGATTTCCTCCTACAAAAATACAGTATTCCGTGGTAGACCTTCTGTCGTCTATGCAGCTCGTCCAGTCTGCATCACAGTATCCCTCAACTTCTATGCGTCCATTCTTCTTGAACCATAGCCCCTTTCCCGGCGTTCCTTTCAGATATCTCAAGATCTGAAATACTGCTTCCATATGACCCTTTCTTGGATCATGCATGTAGCGACTCACTACACTTACCGCAAATGAGATATCAGGACGAGTGTGCCCCAGATAACTCAATCTTCCTACAAGTCGTTGATATCTTTCACGATCAACTGGCTCTCCTGCTTCTGCTCCCAACTTGCACTTCTGGTCAATTGGAGTGACTGCTGCTTTGCATCCCAGCATCCATGTCTCCTTCAGCAGATTTAGTGTATATTTTCTCTGTGAGAGAACAATTCCTTGTTCGCCTTCACACACCTCGATACCTAGAAAGTACCTCATCGCTCCTAAATCCTTCACTTCAAACTCCTTCGCGAGTTTTGACTTCAGCTTAGTGATCTCGACTTCATCATCACCTGTGATCACTATATCATCCACATATACAGCAAGTATAGTGATGTGGCCTCTTGCATGCTGGAGGAAGACCGTATGATCTGCATTTGTTTGACGGTATCCCATGCCTGTAACAACCTTTCTGAATCTGTCAAACCAGGCTCGAGGAGATTGCTTGAGCCCATATAGCGACTTCTTCAGTTTACACACCTTTTCTTGCGACGTCCCTCCGTTTGATTCCGTCGCGTAGCACCCTGGCGGGAGCTCCATGTATACTTCTTCTTGCAGGTCCCCATGAAGAAAGGCATTCTTCACATCCAGCTGGTACAGCTTCCACCCATAGTTCGCTGCAATGGAGACCAGAGTTCTCACGGTGCTCATTTTTGCTACTGGGGCAAACGTCTCATCATAGTCTATTCCATATGACTGTGTGAATCCTTTTGCAACCAACCTCGCCTTGTATCGCTCTACTTTTCCTTCTGGCGTCTCTTTCACTGTGTACACCCATTTGCATCCCACAGCTTTCTTCCCTTTGGGTAATGGAACCAGCTCTCATGTCTTATTTTTCTCCAGTGTCCCAAGTTCTTCCATCATTGCAGCTTTCCACCTTGGATCTTTCTTTGCTTCCTGCCAACACTTGGGCAACGAAGTAGAGTCTAACGATGCAATGAAGGCTCGATAATTCGAAGAAATGTTATAATAAGACAAGAAGTTGGCAATGTCATGTTCGTAATCATCAAAATGAGTAGGAGCCTTACCCGCATTGATGCGAGAAGATCTCCTTAAGGGAGCAATAGGTGGTGGAGAGATCATACCATCCGAGTCGGAGAGATCCGCATCAGAATCCGAATGATTCAGTGCGGGGGCAACATCTTCAGGAGTTGGAGCAGGAGTAGACGAGGGGCTTGGTACAGTAGGCACAGGGCACGGCATAGGCACAGTACTGGACTTCTGTTGTCTCCTTCTGCAGACTTGGAGCTCCTTTTCCCTTGTCTGCTGCTCCCCCTGCGTAACATATGTATCGTCTTCTTCATTCTCTGTATCTGAGTCACTGTGCTCTCCCCCTTTCGTCCAGTTTTCTACAACCGGACACGGAACCGATCCGACGACCACATTTGGGCTTATTATCTCCCCCTCACATCGAACACCATCTGTGTTTGGTGTGTCACCAAATGCTGAACCTTCATCCGAACCATAGTATGGTTCGAGTTCTCTGAATGTAACGTCCATGCTGACAAACATCTTCCGCTCGACTGGACTCCAACAGGCATATCCCTTCTGAGTCGCCGTGTAACCGACAAAGACACATTTAACTGTCCTAGGATCCAGTTTGCCAACGCCTGGCCTATTATCTTGGACAAAACACACATCCAAAAACTTTCGGTGGAACAGTGTATGTAGTTGCTCCAGTAAGCATCTCCAACGGTGTCTTCCAGTCCAATACTTGAGATGGCATTCTGTTGATGAGATAAGAGGCCGTCAATATAGCCTGCCCCCATAAGTGTTTCGGGACATTCATAGCCAGCATCATCGTCCGTGCGACTTCTAGCAGGTGTCTGTTCTTTCGTTCAGCCACACCATTTTGTGCCGAAGTATAAGCACATGAAGTTTGATGTAGTATTCCATGAGTGAAAAAATACTCAGCAATCCGCTTATTAGTATACTCCGTCCCATTGTCAGACCGGAAACACTTAATTTTAGCGCCATATTGTGTTTCCACCCGTCGATGAAAGTCCCGAAAGGCCTCAAGGACGTCACTTTTATTCTTCATAAGGTAGACCCATGTCACGCGGGTATAACAGTCAATAAAGGTGACGAACCATCGAAAGCCGTTAATTCCGGTTGTAGGACAAGGGCCCCATACGTCCGAATGTATCATGTCAAAAGCAGCTGAACTCCTATTCCCCGAGCTCACATACGAGCTTCTGGTATGTTTTTCCAACTCACAAGCATCACAAAATAACTTCTCTTTATCAGCCCTTTGATATAAGGACGGATACATTCGACTAATAACTTGAAAAGAGGAATGACCGACACGCTGGTGGTGGAGTAGCAAGTCGGCTTCAACACTGCGACAGGAAGCTTCTGGTGGTGCGGCTGCGACCAAGGATGCCAATGCGTTGTCCAGTCCAGTCCTGTCTAAATACCACAGCCCCTTATACCATGTGCCAGTCCCAAGTCGTCGTCCTGTCCCCTTCTCCTGAAAAATCACCGTAGGAATATCAAAGGAAACAGTACAGTTAAGATCAAGTATAATGGCACTAATGGATAGAAGATTGACAGGAAAAGATGGAGCATGTAAGACATTGGTTAGAGTGATGGAAGGGGTGCATGCGACAGTGCCTTTACCCACTACAGGGCTGGATGTACCATCAGCGGTCTGAATACTCTCCGGCAATGGTAGGTGAGTATAGTCCTGAAACGCACCACGGGATCCCGTGACATGGCGAGATGCCCCAGAGTCCATTATCCATCCTGGCTGATGGACTGATGCAAGAGCACGGGCAGGATTACCGGTGCTGGTTTGGGCAAAGCAACTCCTGAGATCCCCTGAGATAGAAGACGCCCCAGGACTGTCGGCCGAACCCAGCGTTGTGCCTCGCAACTTCTCAAGGAACTCCCGCTCAAGCGGGATTATTTCAGCCAGTTGATTCTCTCCCCCTTCCTCCACCAGATTCGCTTTGTGTCCTCCCCGTCCACCAACATATCCTCCTCTACTACCACGTCGGCCTCCACGACCCCGTCCTCGATCAGTAGACTGATTTCGCAAGGGTTTTGGACAAAATCGGATGTAATGTCCGGAGTCACCACAATTGTGGCAAACACCACCAACAGATGGAGGTTGATTGAAAGCAGCAAGGGCAGACTTTTCAACCTCGGCTCGCTCCCCCTGGTAGGAGCCCTTGTTGGACATCAACTTCAGTCGAGCTTCTTCCTGTGTCATGACGGCTATAGCTTCTTCCAAGGTCGGAAGCGTGGGTTGGGATAGGAGGATATTCCGTCTCTGCTCAAACACATGGTGTAGTCCCTTCAGGAATTTCATCATACGCTGCCGCGAAATATAAGCCAGGAACGTCTGAAAGTACTTAGCGAACGCCGGTTCGACTTGTGCATCTTCCATCCCAAGAGGATCATAATGATCCAGATCAGACCAGTACTTCTTCAACAGGGTTGCGTACTCAGAGATGGTACGTTCGTCTTGGGTCACCCTATCGAGTTCATCTTGTAGTTGAAAGACCCGCATAGGGTTGCCCGAGCCGGAGTACATATCTTTTAGAGTCCGCCATATATCCGCAGCAGCCTCCATTGCCTCGACATTGCTCGACACCTGGTCGGTTAATGAGGCAGTCAACCACCCAGCTACTACGTTGTTGACAATCTCCCAAACAGCAAACTCCTTTGCGGAGTGATCGGCTGGCGCCTTGGCTTGGCCAGTGACATAGCCAACCAAGCCACGTCCCTTCAGCGTCCGCATCGCCTGCCGCAACCACTTCAAGTAGTTGGACGTTCCTTCCAACTTCGTCTCCAGCTTTCCCATTTTGTAAGGTGACGGATCCACATCAGTATGGATCACACGTGGGGTTGCCTCGGTTAATCTCTTTGATAAGATATCATCAACCAAGGCCTTCATCTCTTCGGCCGTCAGTTTGCCACTGATCGAATCCATGACGTCTTCAACTGTGAACCCTATTCGTCGTCTTCTTCGTCGTCGTCGGAGTCTGCAACTGACCCAACGTCGTCGTCTTCGCCGTCTACGACGTCTTCTTCAACGCCAGAGACTTTACTAATGCGCTACTAACTTGGCCAGCACCAGCGCGCACATGTAAAGTGAACACGTCAGGACACCAGAGAAGACATGATCAGTCTCTGTATAGATCCCGATGTGAAGAAGGAATAACAAATAAAGCATTTGTTAGTTCCAAACGGCGTAAGCGAGGAACAGAGATTGTGCAAATAAAGTATTTGACAGCCGTCTCTATTCGAAATACGCCAGTTTTTTTTTTGTAAAAAAAAAGAGGCGGCTAGGGTTAGGGTTAGGGTGTGGATGGGGCTGCTAGGGCTAGGGTTAGGGTTTCCATGTCAAGAGAGGGAGAGGGAGGAGGGGGGGGCGGGGTGCTGCTGGTGGTCGGGGGGGTGGGGGGGACTGCTGGGGGGCGGGGGGTGGAGGGGAGGGCTGCTGGCGGTTGGGGGGACGGCTTGGGGGGGGGGGGGGGGGCGGCCTGGGTGGGGGGGGGGGGCGGCTGGGAGAAGGGGGGAGGTTAAAAAAAAATTGTGGAGAGAGAGAGAGAGAGAGAGTTATGGCTCTGATACCATGTAGAAAATAATGGATTGATTATTTTATTGATGGACTACTTCACTACTTATAGGGAGTCTAGCTCCTCTACATATAACATATTCCGATGTGGGACTAAAAGTCCCTTATTGATTCTCAACAAAACCAAACGACTTCAATTAAACAAGTAACACTTGTAGTCTGACATGACACAGCCTAGTGTTCCCAAATGCAAATGTCGAACAATCTAAGATCACATGAAAATCTTGTTGGTTATAGATCCCAAGTGGAAAAAGTTGACAACCTAGTCTCACATGATAATCTTCTTGTTGCTTAAAAAGTTATAACAGTAAATAATTATTCCCATGGTTATAATACAGGGGCAAATTTCCACTTTATTATCTCAAGAAAATGCTTAACTTTCCTAAATTTACTACTTGCTATGCTAAATGATTTTAGTTAGCAACTTGCTACCCTTTTTTTTTCCAACTTGCTACCTTGATGACATTTTGGAGGATGTACACAGGCAATATTCCCCGTCTTATACTAGCTCAGTCACCGCTGGCAGTACGCCAGTAACTGCGATGGTGCCAGCTGGTCAACAGTGGTTGTGACCCAGCTTAAAGTTATAATAACAAAAAAACTAGGACATATAGAAGGTTAGATTGGTACCAAAGAGGAATTAGAATAGAATAATAGAAGCAAGAAGGTATGAACACAAAAATGAAAATGAAAAGGTAAAAACTGAGGGGGAAGTCCCATTTGAGAGCTGAACCTTCATATATGTTTATAGTGTTACTCTCTATTATGTCCGGTCTGACATAACTTAGAAACCTACAACCAAATCACCAATGAAAGCACAAGTATTTTTTGGGTTGTAAAGGAAGGTTCAGTTCGAAAGTAGAAATAGATAAGAAGGAAACTGTAGCAGCAGGCCAAGGTGCCGGCACGAGAAATCACAACCACTTGCGCGCCGCTCTTTTCAACGTTCTTGTCAGTCCTCCGCTGGTTCTGGTCCTCACTTCTCTCTGAGGACGAGGGGAGAGGGCGAAGAGTACGATTGAGGAAGAAGGTGGTTAGATTGTTATTAGGTAAAAAACGATAAGGGCTTTAATATTAACTTTATCAGTGATAAAAAAGGTAAAAAAAAAAAAAAAAAGATGCATGTCCTTATTATGACAAAATTAATCGGTCAATAACATGAGGTAGCAACTTGCAACTCGAAAGTTTAAAGTTCAGGCTATTAACTTACTACCAAAATAAATACGGTATAAAGTAGCAAATCAGGAAAGTTCGGGGTATTTAAGTGCATAGTAACCAAAACAGGTCCTGGATATGCAGGATTCACATCTCCTAACTGGTGGTATAACTGCAAGAAAGGTTGAGACTTGAGAGTTGCAAATCTCTCCACTCCACGTGCATTTTACTAAGTATCATATATGAGGACTTATGTAAGCCAATTATCGGTCTTCTATTTAAGTATATGCAAGGGTTGACAAACTTTTCTTCTGGGGAAGTTTTAAAGAAAGGAATTTTTTGGGGTTTTTAAGTGTGTTCACAAGTTTGGTTGAGAGGATTTTCAGGTCATCTTGTTCACGAGATTTTTGGTGAGATTGGATGTGCTTTCCTCTGTATATTTAGTGTCTACCAGGAAAGCCTCAGATAGTTTGCCTTCACTCATGCAACATAAACCGTATTTTGATTTTTGGTTGAACCACATTTATCTGTAAATTATAATGCTCTCTATTTAAGTTCTCCTGGATTCTTCACAAGTGTAATCCCATACATCTTGGAAAATGCAACTTGTCAGGCTTTCATATTTATTCAAGTCATTTCCACATAACAGATATGCCAAATGTATATAACTGACTGCAAGTTGACTTGTTTCTTTAAGTAAATGAGAACAATAATAAAAGTATAAAAGCAGAACATACTAACAAACAAGTCAAATATCAAACTATTTGGCACCTGCTTTATCTAAACGTGTTCATCTTTCATAATACTATGCTTCGATTCAAGATCCTTAATGACAGAGTAAGTCAAAAGGTACAGTTAGTTATTCAAAAAATATGTACTTTGAGTTAGAAAAGGAAAGTAATATAAACCTATGTTGAAAAAATATAAGTTCAAGAAGATACCTGCAACATAAATGCAACAACCAATACAGTTATAAAGAGAGAGGCTGTCTCAAATAATTGAAAATTCAAATCCATCTGCTTCCCCATGATCCAACCCACAACCACACAGAAGGGGATCTGCAGATAATGAAAAGTGTTGGTTTATACTTGGTCAACAGTAACTACAATTAACAGGGAGGGTCCCCCCATAGTACACACCTGCAAGCAGGAGTGGCCTGAGCTAGGGGGGCCTAGAGATCATAAAGCTAATATTCTAAGAATTGGTAAATTAGCAAATGGATTTAAATACTAAAAATAAGCAATCTTTTTTCAAAATGGCTGTCCGAACCAAACTCAGATTAATCAAAACAATAAAAATAAAAATTTAATAAAACACAAATAATGGCAAACTATGGGAGATGTAAGATATGAAGTAATCTGTAATGACATAATAGCAGTAGAAACAGTATACAAAATTGTCGTGGTGGTGGTTGTTCATTAAGCACATAACAAAGGCACATAATAAGAAACAACCTAGATTATCTACTTAGCCTTGTCTAAGTTGTATTACTTAAGCTGAATACTAAGAAAAAGAACATTCAACATGCAGTATGCTAGTTTGAAGTTACTTTATTAAGTTTATACAAACAGTGACTAAACATCTGATTTGAGTATATCCCACAACCATACCATCATCTGGTACAAATACGAACTTCAGAGTTCATAGTCTGCAAACATTCCTATTTCTAGTCCTATCCTTCACTTTAAGACATCTACCTAAGCATTCAGATCTCTTCAGTTTCTGTCTTTAAGAATGCACCCTTCCGTGCCTTCCACATAGCTTGCTAATGAAATTTTTAATGGAGGAAAAAAAATGTATGGTTCCTTCTCTTATACAGAAACCTTTAAATTTATATTCTATAAGTTAACAAAATCCACGTAACCTAGGAATAGGAAGCACAGACACTTCAAAAGTCAGTGCCATGTCGAGTAGGACACATATTTGACACGACATGCACACTCCAAAAATACACCAGGACACTCCAAACTTGGTGCTGTTCCATGTCACCATGCTGGTACAGTGTCGTGTTGTATTTGTGTCTCTGCAACATTGTAAACAGTTTCAGTCTATCCATCCCATCCAATTATATGTGAATTATCTACACCATTTTGTGGTTCTTGAATATTATACAGTATGACACTCCAACTCCCACTTTCAGGTTTATACGTGCACCAACAGCCAAAGTACTTCACAATTATTTAAAATGCCCGTAACTCTTACAAAATTAACTTGATGGACATTTAACTTGTGAAAGTTTTCCTGCTAACTACAATATATGACGAAAGTCTAAGCAGTCTTATGAAAAATAGCTATATAAGACTGGAGAAAGTATTTACAATGTGAGAACCTCGAATTACAGGACACAGCAACATATCCTCGTTCTTCTACTTAGTGGAGGTGCCAATGTAAAAATGTGTCATATTCCAAATAATGCAATATTGTTGTTCGTCTATGATTTTATCACGAGTACTCTAATATTGTACTGGAAGGAATAAAATACAGATGAATGCAATTAGCACCAAATATGAACCTTAGTAAACCATGTCTTTGTTTGGTTACATAAATCCGAAATTCCACAACCATTTTGTAAAGTAGATATATCTTGCACCCAATTGGCCGTTAGAGTTTATGCCATCCTCTCTATTTCCACTGTGTTCTTAGCCAGAAAATGGTACAAACTCATATATAGCTAACGTCAGGTTGAAAGCCGGTTCGTGAAAACTCTATCTCTCTATGAAGTTTCTAAGTAGTCATGCTCCACAGACAATTCCATTCTATGTATAAGAGGCGGAACACCCAACTTCCTATGTACAGACATTAAAAATCCAATAGGCTACTTTTTTTAATATACAACATTACTCGAACTATACTTCTGAAGATCTGAATGTTGAGGGAGCAATAGGAGCCTAATTATTTGCATAGATGGTTTTGCTTAGGGTTCAATTGAATATATTTGATGGATAAACTCAATTGATAGTTATAGGACATGAATAATTCAATATTCGATAATTTCATCTTGTTTAAACTTTAAACTAATACAGTTCTACGTCAACAATACACCAGTTTTTCCCCGTGGAAAAGGAGCAATCTCACTTACAGCAGCAAGAAAGCCTTAATTCGAAGCTACATGAAATAACGAAAAATGTTCTTTCATTTTAGTTTAAATAAGGGTCATTTCTTATGAAGATGAGCAAGTAACACATTGTTGTTTAGTTTGCACAGAGAGAACACGAGAAGGACACAACAACACAGATACGGGATCTATTTGGTGTCCTAGAGTATTTTGGAGTGTCCTACACCTGTCACATGTTCCAGATTTTTGGAGTATCCATGCTTCCTAGTCTGCCCCTCACCGCCATCGTCGTCAAAGTCTTCTTCCCTTCTAATGGGATGTGCTATAAAGCACAAGAAAGCTCCTCAAAAGAAATGACAAAATTGTATGACCGGTGGCCAACCTGATGTCAACCACTGCCTCATGTTGAATTCCTGGCCAAGGTAGAATACAAGGCCTAGGCATAAAAAGTGTAAGACTAGTCATGCACTTTAAGCTCATGCAACCAAGGAGCAACCTCCAAGTTCCCTTAAACTAGAAAATAGTATACAAATGCTACATGGAATTGAATTAATCCCTATGGCATGCTAAGACAGCGAAAAGAAAGTCATTCCTTAGGTCCATCCTAATTCTATCATCATAAATTAAGGATCAACAAGGATGAAGAATTACCACAAACATTGCAATCTGTGTAGATGACCCAATTGCAACCCCCAATGTTATGTCCTGCAATGAAAAGAAACAACATATTGATCAAACTGAAGATAGAAAAGTTATAAAGATGAAAAAACCTAGGACACTTACAAGCTTATCTTTCATGGCAAACATGATCGCACTTGCATGCTCAGCAGCATTTCCAACAATAGGAAGTAAGATGACACTAATGAAAGCCATTGGCATGTTTAATGATTCAGAAGCTCCCTAATAAATTATCAAGCAAAACAATTAGATATTAGATGACGAAGCCATATTCTTTTATTATGAAGTACCAACTCCAATGCAAAAGGCCTGAAAGGCAGACAGACACACACATACACACACCGATATAAGTTGTTATAGGCGTATGAAGCATGTGGTGTGATAGTAAGTCCCTTAAGGGTTTCAGCGACAGTTAGAGTTTGAGTAAAAGCACACATAATAAGAGAAGTTGATCTGAATTTCTTAGCTTCTTTAAAAGTAAAAAATAAGAACAGAAAATAGAAGAATTTTCTGCCATCACAATTTGATTAAGAGCATTGATTACAAAGTGTAACAAGTCCTGTATGGATAGCAAGTTTAAGCAAAAGATGGTGTAGAATGTGAAGAAATGTGAGGGAGAATAGGAACTACACAGAATAAAAAGGCAAAAATCTAGATACCAGTAACTTTAAGAGTGTCTAATCTTCTTCCAGAAGTATCGGACTCAAACTTAAAGTCTACAAAATATAAATCTGACTTCAAAACAGTATGAAATGTTTGAGCGTTCAATAGCAGAACCTAGGGACAGGGATTACTAGAAAACAAACAGGTATCCTCCAAGATGGATAATAGTCTCCGAAAAGTAGAATTAACCCAAATGGTACATTTGCTCTTCGACCAACCGTGCTTAAACAAAGGAAGCAAGTTCAATTGAGCCAGGTCAACCTTGAATAAGAGTAGGAACTACCTTCTAAAGACATCAGGTGCATCCAACCGTTGAATTCTATTTGGATCCACAAAACATAGTTTAGTCCCCGAATCTGGTGGTGAGCATCAGCTGGCATAATCAATTTGTAAAGCAAAGTTGTTAAAGGTGCATGTAAGATCCGAGGCTCTAACCTCAGCGCCTCAGTACATCAGTACATGTGGAGCGAGGCTCTCTTCATGAGGCGCGCACCTCTTGGAGCCTCATGGTGAGGCTCATGCCCAACTGAGGTGCACGCCTAACGCTTATAGTGAATTTTACATTTCCTTTTAATTTCTATTTTACCAACCATTGTCTTTGTTTTAATAAGGAGGGACCACCATTAGAAGCCCTGAATTCTTCCTTTGCTCCGTTTTTCTTTCAGTTTTGTCGTGTTTTTCCCATGCTATGATTTCTTCGTCTTTTTACTTCCTTCTCCCACACCTAAGCATCTAGTACTTCCTGTGCTTCCTAGAATATTCCACAAGTTCATGTTCTTATATATAAAGGCACCTAAAGATATGCAAACCACATGAAGGAAGAAGTAAAAGTGTGCAAAGAAATTGAGATAAACAACTTCAAATTAATAAACATCTTCATTCATTCAAATACTCTATATGAGTTTGTGACCAATGTTCTTATGTATAAAGGCATCTAAAGATTTACAGATCAAGTAAAGATTTAGTAAACATGTCACAACTAATATATCATGATAAGTACTCTAAATATTCAAACTCATAAGAAACATCTTCCTAATAAAACCTAGCTAATCCTTTTTATTATAGCCTCAACCCAGTTTCTTAAGTGTTTATATCAAGATAGAACTAGATCAAACTCTCAAGAAGACACTTAAAGTGCTAGGAGGGACCTTTGAAGCAATGGAACACCTTCAACCAACATCTGGAACTCCAATTATCACATTAAATAGTATCAGTGACTTGAGAAATACAAATATCATCTTTTAGCGACTGAAAGCCAAACATAAATAGGAAATATGTTAGCATCACGCCCTTCCCTTGTAAAGACTCAAACCTCTTGCCATAAACTCGAACATTACACTAGAATCCTATACTTGAGAAAGCTACAACTAATTACATCGAAGCAAATGTTACTTTCAAAGTGGAGTAACCACCCAATTCTTCCCCGTATGACACATGTAGAAGAGATAGGGCATTGCACCATTCACATGAATATATTGTGAAAATCTCCTTAAAACATTACTGCAGCGTGTAGAGAAGAAGACATGGGTATCAAACTTATAATCAATAAATGCACACAAGCACTCAACTTATGATAGCAATACAATATCCTCAAAGCATTTATCTTGCATGGACAAGAATATGAAACAACAGAATACAGCACATATTAGGCGTGCCCTAGTGATTTTTGAAGTGTCTAAATTGTGTCCACCGTTTTTTTGTATTCCAAAAAGAAAACATCGCTCCAACATACTTGTACCTTAATTAGAATCAGAGGATCTTTGTGCAAGGAGGTTTGTTTACCAAACTGGATAGGTTCAAGAAGGAACTTCTCAAAGAAAAAAGGAAAAAAAAAAAACAAAACAAATTTGATGTTGTGTATTTCATAAATAGTTTTGTAACTACTCAAGGAGTGATAATTCATAATGTGCCTACGCAAAAAGTGAAAAAATTATTTCTGTTTTGATGTGAATTCAATAATGACAAAATTGAGAAGACTGGGAAAGGTACTAGTAACTTTGCATGCTAAGAGCATAAAAGCAAGAATAAAGAAAGCCAATACGTTACCTCTATAGCATCAACAAGATATTCAGAAAGAACAGAAATCCAGATAGTCAAAACAGCAAGCCATGATATTGCTTCCCACAGAGTCACTTCTGGAACTTCATCTTCATCAGAGTCATCCCCAATTGGCTCCTCTTCCTGCAATTTTCATAGGTGTACAACAGGATGGTAATTGTATTAGGATTGATATAATTGATGTAGGTTTCAAGGCTAACACAAGCCAAGAACAAGAGGCACTGCAAAAGTTAAACCCAATTATGGTTCACTAGAAAACATAAAGATTATCACAATAAGATTTTCCTTGGCAAGTGTATGCATAATGTCCACGTTTAAGAGAGTGACTATTGGCTGTCTAAAATATGCTTTGTGAGGAAAAAAAACAATGTAAAACTCAAAGTCATTAGATGAGAAGCAATCATGAAGAAGCGCACGAATGGGCATATAAATTAATTTAGACAATCAGAGAAGATACGCCCAAAAAGAAATGGAATACCTATAACTTCCTAGTGGTTAGGGTTCAAACAGAGATTATATGAAACTAGTAATATGCTCTCACAAAACATTTGTAAATAACATCTCAAGACCACTGATCACACTCATAAAAGAACTTACAGACAACACAATCATAACTTTGTTATTAGAACATGTTGTGATACAAACTAAACGATCAATGTTATGACTTACTATAATATTAGTGAATCATATCCCAATTATTGGAGATTGGCATCTGAAACTTACCATAATGGCAGTGACATATATCACATAGATCCAAAATTATATAAAATGATGTTCTACAGAATTCAAGTAAATGTCCATTTTCTAACAATAATAAGATGCCCAAATCCATCTGCATTTTTTCGACAAAGCAAGAAAAACACTTAATAAAGCAACACTAGGAATCAGTGCATTAAAGAGCTCCTGTACAGTATGATTTGTCATTGCTACAACTAGACAATGGTACCTAACCACCTTGATGACCACACTGTATACAAGGTAACCCATGCCACCAAATATAAAACATCTTTTGCAGTAAAGCTACATAGTGTAGCTAGTTTACACATGCGAACTTCAGTGAGCAGATTCTCTCAGTAAATTCCTATTATATGACTTGAACAGGTAAGTTTTGGAAGGGCAGTACGATTAGCAAAAAAAAAAGTTCCAAGACTGCTTTGTGTCATGTACAATCAAATCAAGTTGGTTCTAGATGTCATGTAAAAAGTTGTCACTCTTCTGGGTTTGCTTATAGATCAGGTTCTACACAAATATCCTTGTCCAGATAAGTAGATAACTAACCTGCTTAAACATATATAAGATACTAAACACCACAGGTTCTATACTTCTCAAATAGAAAATTTAAAGTTGCTCCCAGCTTCAGTATTTACATAATAAGCTCAAGCATGTATCAGAGTTTGGAATACTTAAGGGGGTATATAACTCAGAGAATTGTGGGGAGGCATTCCTCCCAACCGTTATAGGACTAATCATATAGTAGCATACTATCTAACATGTCTAAGACTCTAACACCCCCCAGCCCCCTCAAACTCACTATGGTATCACAATGTTTGGAAAGAAGAAAGTATAAATGAAAACTACAAACGATAATCAACAATAAGACCATGTCAAGGTTTGGACTTTGGAATACTGAATCTGTATTGGGCTCTGTGCCATAAGGGGTGACAATCGGGTCGCGGGGTGGGTGGGGGGGGGGGGGGGGGGGGGGGGGGGGGGGGGGGGGCTCCTCCCAACTAGTATGGGACTAATCATATAGTAGCATACTATCTAACATGTCTAACAACATGATGATAATGTGCCATGATTTCCCGAGCCCAACAAACAAACAAATAAACATTTTCGCCATCATCATCATCCAAGCATTCTTTATTAGAATGGGGTGCGTTAGGGAGAATGATAATTATGCATAAAATTATTTACGAAGTTTTATGACCAGCTTTCAACTGTCATCGACTCTCTATGTTGGTGCCAAATTCCTATCGCTAAGTGGTATAAGCATGAAAGGGTCATGTCACAAAACTAGTAGGCCAGATACTGGGTAAATAGACCTACATTTTAGCTATGCAAAACAAGTCCTTGCAACCAAGGAGCAGTCTCCAACTTCTCCTCTATACCCTTTAACTTCTCCTCAATACCCTCTTTCCAAACCTACCAGCCGCCGCATACATTTCACCTAGTAGAGGGAGGGGGGCAACAAAACCTCTCTCTCCTCCCCTCCATCCTCGCTCATCTTTCTCTCCCTCCATTCTTCACTTCATTTTCTTTTCCTTCTTTTATTTTGGTCTTTTCTTCTTATTAGCTTCATCTTTCACCAACCTTGTCTACGTCCATGTCATCAACAACAACATTCCGACGAAGAACGGCCTCGACAACATCAATCATCCAATATGCCATTTGCAGCCTTTGTGCACAGATTCGACACCAATCAACAGCTCTATACACAGATCCGGTCCAGGAATGACCTTTGCGTGTGGATCCGGTGTCGGGCAACCCTCATGTGAGATTCCAAGCATGTTGTTTTGACTTCATATGACCACTCTATATGGGGATTTGCACCATGAACACCTCCGGACATCTAACTTTTGTCAACTCCTTCGAAGAAAATGGCGGCGTTGTGGTTTGGACGAAGATCATTTTCGTGTCATGTTGTTTATTTTCGATTGAGTGGACGCGGGTACCTTGACAACTATGGTTGGGCATAGGAGCCTTGTTTGGGTTTTGAAGCGCAAGAAGTCTTTAGAGATCCAAAGTATGATATAGATCAAAGACCACACTAGGAGAAACGATTAACTAGAGGAGTGAATATTCATAAAGGACAAGTAACCAACAAGAACCCAAGTGTTTGTTCGGCGAGGAGCTGAGGCACTTGAGGGATTCGATTATTCATTTGCTAGTAGATAGAGCACCAAAGGGAACTAAGTGTTCATTCAGCGAGAGACGAGACACTAGACGCCAATTATTCGCTAGTCGATGAGCACCAACGGAAACTAAGTGTTCATTCTGCGAGGGACTGAGAGACCTAAAGGGAGACGATTATTCATTTGCGTCATTTGCAAGGAATGAACGCCAACGAGAACCAAGTGTTCACTCCGCAAAGGACACAGTCACTTACAGGGAGGCGATTAGCCGTTTATTCAGTCTGTAGGAATGAGAACCAACGAGAACCAAGTGTTCATCCGGCATGGGGTCGAGTCCCTTATAGGGAGTTGGGTACTCACTTGCGATGGAACGAAATGCCGATGAGAACCCAAGTGTTCGTTCGACAAGGGGCCGCAGATTCAAAGAGTCAGATGCTAATTTGTAAGGGCATGAGCCACATAGGGGAAGAAGAGTATATCAACCTTGTGGTGTTTGACAATGTCTTTATACAGATCTTCAAACGGATCGTTGCACTAAGGACACACTAAGGACACGAAGAAAATCAAGATATATCATTAAGTCATTAAGTGACAATGTCTTTATACGGATCTTCAAACGAATCGTTGCGCCAAGGACAAGAAGAAAATCAAGATATATCATAAACTCTTTAATGAAAGCAATGGATTCTACCTACGGAAAGCATGACTAGTTGATTTTTTTTTTGCGATTTTGTTTGAGTTTGGGTACTCACTTGCGAAGGAACGAATTGCCGACGAGAACCCACGTGTTTGTTCGACAAGGGGCCGGTTCAGTTTCGGAGAGTCAGATGCTCATTTGTAAGGGCATGAGCCACATAGGGGGAAGAAGAGTATATCAACCTTGTGATGTTTGACAATGTCTTTATAATTTATACATATATTCAAACGGATTGTTGTGCTAAGGATACGAAGAAAATCAAGATATACCATGTACTCATTAACGGACAATGACTTTATATGGTCTTCAATCGAATCGCTGCGCCAAGGACAAGAAGAAAATAAAGGTATACCATGAACTCTTTAACGAAAGCGATGAAAGCATGACTAGCAGATTTTTTTTGCAATTTTGTTTGAGTTTGTATCTTGCATTTTTTTCCCTTGTCCTCGTTGTATTTGGGTCTTTGTTTCGTTAAATATCCTTAATGAAGCGCAGGGGAAATTTCTTGCCACCAATTATTTTTTAAAAAATTGTATAAAGAGTCTAGACAAAGACATCAAATGACAAAAATTTATTTTAGGGAAGTGCATTAATCTATGTGAGACATTAAGCCAACGGGTGAAAAAGAATGGGATTCCAACAAAAAATATAAGCAAATCCAGACCTCAAACTTTCTAGCAATGCGTCTACTTCATTGATGACAACAACAAAAAATTGCACGACGAATGTACAATCCCCACAAATTGTTAACTCAATATTAACAAGTGTCATTTGCTACTATTGTCCATTTGCTAATGCATTTCATTGCTGATTACAGAACTACATGATATAGGATATATCACCATCTCAACTCCAAATAATGAAAAGAAAAAGCTAAAACTAACATGAAATGCTATGATTAAATCTTAGTGTACTTAATTAGTAACCATGTCGAAACCCAACTTCTCCAAAAGAACTTACATTGTGAATTGGATTATATAGATTGGGATGACTCTTTAGCTGGAATACAAGGTAACTTCCATATGCCACAAGCATGATGCAACTACTAAACCTTGAAAGCGCCACCTCAGACTTTCCATATTGCACCTCTGAGTGTGTGAAGTGCAGGACAGCAGGAAACATTAGGCCCATTACAGCCATAAGCAGCAATCCCGAGTTTACCGCAGCTGTTGCCTGTCACGGAAAGGTTCTAATCCTCAGGTACCTTCTAGGCAAGTGAAGATAACACTTGTAAGTAATTGTCAAAGAACTATGCTGATTGGTGAAGGTGGTTACCTTGTTGAACACTTGGTCTTTCTTGTAATGTACAATCCCACCAGAGAAGAATGAGCATCCTAGCACTAAGAGCATGTTTGACAATATAGAACCCAGTAATGATTGTTGGACAACACGAATTAGACCACTCTTCAGTGCATATATTGCAATGATCATTTCGGTTGCGTTGCCAAATGTAGCATTTAGAAGCCCCCCAACTACAGTATCCAGGATGAATGGGTAAAATTAGCCAAGCAACAAATTACAAATAATAATTAAAACTTCTGACAAAGAATTCTGGGCATCCAGGATTCTACATCATAAAGTTGATGCAAATCTAGACAATAGCTCACCTGTGGGGCCAGTGTAGAAAGCAAGTTGCCTGAACCACAAGAAAGATGGAATGTCAATTGGCGAAAACACTATGGAGTATGGATAATGTTCCAGATAAAAGGCATTCTGAACACACTTACTCAGTTGCATAGCCCAACCGCTCCGCTAAAGGTATTATGCCTATCAAGCTGAAGAAAAATACCAATCCCTGATGAGAAAAGGTGAACATTATGATTATATTGAACAAGATAGAATAATCGTCTGATTATCGCATGACATAATGAGATGCAGCTTGAATAATTTGTCGACATAACAGATTGTTTAGATCAGCTAAGATTAACGGTCAAGTTTGAACCCTCCCTTCAAGTCAGCCCCCCCAACGGCCCAGACCACAGTTCTGATCAACTTGAGATAAATAGCATAGAGACAAGCACATACACTTTCACTAGATTGAACTTCCTGACAGTCATTTCAGTATTAGACCAAAAAACCATGCCAGGACTAATTCATCCATTTGTAGCCAAAGGAGAGAGGTATAAACAAGCAATTTCACCAGTTGCATGCCCTACTATTTTGATGACTAACATAGAAAGGTACAATTGTTTAAATCAGATTAATTAAAAGTATTTCTTAAAACAGCTGAGGCTCAGTGCCTAAGCCTTTCTCAAAAAGAAGAAAGAAATTAACTCTTACATGCTTCTTCGTAAGATAATGGAGTATAATTGATAAGGGTCCGAAAGGGAGTAAAACATTGATCTTTGCTGACATGATCACGATGCTAATACTTCTCAACAGTCTTCTAAGTGTTCTCCTAAGAGAGAAAGATTGAGTAGCATCTGACAATGTTCCAGTGTGATGAAGCATATCAGGAGTGTATATCTTCCTCGTGGTTGGTAATGAATTAGCAAGTGCTGCCATCTCAAATTCAGGGTCTTCGTCCTCCCCCATGGGTTTCATCTGCATATCCAAAAGAAGAAGAATCAGCAAATCTATAGGATCGCCAAGAAGAGGTAATGACAAAAAAAAACCATGGTTATATATATATATATATATATATATATATATACACACACACACACACACACAAAACTTTTAAAACTTGAGTCAAGCCAGATGCACCAATCAAGTCATCAAGTCAAAAGTAAACATCAATGAAGAAGCTACGCGTGCAATATTAAGATTAGATGATATGACTCATAAGCCTTACCTTTGCTCCACCATTTCAATATGTTCCATGCCTTTACAAATTGAAATATACAATAATTCCCTTAAACCATGTAATATAATTCTCTAAAGGCATCACAGTGCCACGATGTAATATAATTTTCTTATCTAGGATACTGCAATGTTGATGCATCTTTCAGGACACCAGGGAAAAACATACAAAGCAACTGTACATAGTAAAATTGAATTCTAAGAATGCTCAGGAATGAAATGAGCCCGAGGAAACAAGATGAAAATAGCACATGAAATTGGTAAGAATAATAGCTTGCAAATAGGGGGAGTAAAGCATGGAACAGAGATGCAAAAGTTGCACCAATTGAGGACGAGGAAACCTTGATGAATCCAACCAAGATCGCATGCTAATGTAAGCCGGAGAGTTGAGGAGGACACAACATGAAGTTCCTTAAACAAGAGGAGGACCTTGCTTTGTTTGGAGTAGGAAGGCCTATGTTAACATTGATAAAAATCAATCTAACATCAAGGGACAGAAAACGAGTCTCTCACTTGACACAGAAATCAACTCTCAAATTGTTGGGAATCCGGTTGTGATTTCGAAGTTGGGGAAGAGGAATCCAGCCACGATTTCAAGGTTGGGGAAGTCTGAAGCATTCGTCGGAAAATATGTGACGAAGACAACGGATCGGTTGCAGTGAAATCGAAGCTCGATTTGGAGACAAAACAGCAGCACCGATATACCGCCGGTATACCAGATACTGCTCCAAATTTTCAGCAGATTTGGCACAAATTTGTGCGCATCAAGCATAGTATACCGACAATATGCCGATTTGTGGCAGGTTGGACAGATTTCAACATATATTGGTCCGACAGGTTTGATAAGGATCAACTGCCCGAATTTGTTGGTGCTAGCTTTGGGGCTTCTAGGATTTCTTAGCCCTATTTAAGGAGGCTAATGGGATTATTCCAAGGATTGCTCCTACGGAGATTCAAAGGGAGAATCAACCAAATTCAACAAGAAGACCCGTACTTGCTCATAGGTCTTACACTTCAAGAGAAGAAGGTTCTTAAAGGGGAAGTCGCCATCTCCGTTAGGTGGGGATCGTCATCGACGTTGTCAGTAGACAATCACTTTCTAGGTGAAAAGCTAGTTAGGGTTGGGGGTTTTGTTACAATCTCTTCTTTGTAATACTTCTTTGTATTCTTCTTGTTGAGATTTGTAAGGGGTCATCTCTTGGGACAAAGGAAACGACTACTTTGTATTTGCAATCTTTGATATAATAGATACTGGAATTTGCCCGAGAAGTTAACACAGTCTGAGTCTGATCTGTCTTGGTTCTCAATTGCAGGTACGATTCTTTATCTTTGTCTGGGTTCCAGGTGGTCGATGTTTAAAGTATCCGTTGCGCACATTTTTGAATTCCAAGAAAGTGGTATCAGAGCTCTCATGATGAAAATACAGCCACAGCCACGGAGAAGACCACCTCATGTATGATTATCCTCATAGGAAAAAACTGGACAATCTGGAAGCCAAAGAAAGGATATGCTTTAGTGTTTGAATTTTCACAATTCGTTGGAGAGCAACAACGTCAAGACAAAGGACACGTCAGTTGATGTTTGGACGATTGGGTGTTTCACCATGTCTCCATGGAGAGTTCTAAGAAGTAAGAAGGAAATGTGGGAGAAGCTGGATTCCATGTACGATCGAAAGACGACAAGGAATAAGAGGTTCCTTATTTGCCAACTCATCAACTCGAGTGGTGCAACATTTGAATAACATTCAGGGTATCATCAATCGACAATTTGCAATGAAGATGGTAATTGAGGATGAACTTAAGATCCTATTGCTTTTAAATTCTCTGTCAGATAGCTAGGAGACTTTGGTGGTATCAGTGAGCAACTCCACGC
This sequence comes from Iris pallida, assembly GCA_029216955.1. Taxonomy (NCBI): domain Eukaryota; kingdom Viridiplantae; phylum Streptophyta; class Magnoliopsida; order Asparagales; family Iridaceae; genus Iris; species Iris pallida. The sequence goes on from JANAVB010023600.1 coordinate 2,384,257, forward strand.
GAAGGGAGTTGTCATAATGGAGATGGTCAAAAGAAACATGTTGAATGGATAGATCCGATGTAAGCAAAATCATCGCAGGAGTCCGATCTAGTTGCTTCTGGCATGAAGGGGTGGCCCAAGTCACAAATAAGAACGGGAGAAGGTTCTCGGGGTCTCATGATAGTGGATTGTAAGGACGGATGCTATCATTTTGAAGAGAGGAATCATTATAAACTGGACTAGTAAAAGCTCAAAAATGAAAAGTCCAAAGGCAGGATAGACAATCACGAGGGTCTCTTGGTTATGGGAGATATCGTCATCACGGTGACCGAAGTGGTAGAATCTTGTAACACGTGGCATGACCATAACTTGGTCATGGACATGGGGCATCTTACCACGCCACTGAACGAAGGAGAAACTTTATGAGAACGGGAATGCAACAGTTCTAGGCATCGTGATGTACACTTGACGATAGAGTTTGATGAGAAGCTTGTCCTCAATGGGGTTTATCAAGTACCGAGTTTGCAAGTTAATCTAGTGTCGGTCGGAAAACTGACGGATGAAGGATGCTACATTATATTTCGGGGAAAGGACTGAAAGGTTATCAAGAGTTCTTGACCACTGGCTCAAGGGGATACGTGTTGTGACATGTATAGTCTCAAGCCATTGAGGTGTACGGATGAATAACAAGCATCAGATAATAGCTAAAGAGGTGCTCGACAGGAGGTGGTCGATTGACAAGGGCTTGTCGAAAAGGGTCTTTAAGAAGATTTGAGAAGTATGGAGGATTCGACTCATCGAAGGAAAGCAACGAATAGGGATGTGTCGATTCTTGAGAGTCAGACTATCAGTCCCATGACAGTTGGTCGATCTCCTGGTGGAGGTTGGTTCACGTATCCGGGTTTTGGCGCGGGACGGGGTGTCGAAACTCAACGCAAAGATAACAGTTTCAACAGGGAAGGAGATTAAGTGGTACACCCAACTCAAGATATGACAAGTACATCTCTATTTGCACAATTCACATAAAGTTGCAGGTCTTTTACGGCGTCCATTACATATCATACTTCTCTGCATGAGAATGCGAATGTACGAAAAAAATTTATGTCGAACATTTAGGCGAGCAGGTTTGGAGCTTGAATCTCACGGAATCGCATCATACGTTTGCTTAGACCAACCAAAGGTAGGAAAGTTCTAAAAAATGGAAACACATTCCGGTGAAAGATGAAAGTCAAAGATAGGCAGCCGAGACTCATAGTAAGGCTAGTGGTTATGGACTTCGATCTTGGCCAAGTTATTGATCTTAGGAAGATCTCACTTATTCTTGAGATGTTACGTATGGCAGTTAGCGTCGACATGGTGGTCGAGCAACCGGAGACGAAAGGAGATGTGGATCAGCCCAAAGGATTTGGGGTCGGTGACAGCAAAAAGTAGAAACATTGTCGCGGGGCCACAAATATGGAGTTTGATTGAGGAGTCATGGAGCCACACTTTCTCATCAGACTGGATAGGGAGTTAGATGGAAAATAAGTCATCATTTCGAGGTTGAGGGTGGTGGAGTCGTCGACAAAATGTGTTGTGAAGATGGCGGATCGGTTGCAGGGAGACCGGGGCTCGATGGAGCAAAAAAAACAGTAATGACATATAGCCGGTATACCGGATGCTGCTCCAAATTTCCAACAGCTTTGACACAAATTTGTGCACATCAAGCATACCGCAAGTATACCTGCGGTATGTCGGTTAGTGGAGGTTTAACATATTTTGGACAGATATGATGATGATCAACAATCCAAATTTTTTGGTGCTAGCTTTAGGGGCTAAGCTAGAGTTTCTTAGCCCTATTTATGGAGGCTAAGGGGATTATTCCAAGGATTACTCTATGGAGATTCAAGGTGAGAATCCACCAAATATATAGAGGAACATATCTAACAAGATGTGCAAATATATTGATATCTTTGAATATCTGCTAAATATGAGCATAATACTTCTCAGCTCGTGACTATTTTATAATTCACTAAATTGAACAAGTTGTATGCGATTTAAACAAGTGGGAAACATAGATGAAGATGTGCCGAGTCAAACACAAATGACCGCAGGGAAGTTAGTAGGGAGAAGTGTCTACATATCATAGGATAAAACTTAGGAGCACGGATCTGACAGAACATGTTGACACCCTGGATAAATCTTAGCAACTCACATCATCAAATAGTCATTTCCTTCTTCCCCAGTCTTACCAAATTTCACTCTGCGGCGCTTTAAAAGATAACTTCTGCATAATGCAGCATATATTACATAATTTGTCTCCACAGCCAGATGCACAGCACTTGCTAGGCTTCTATAAAACACAAGTTTCTTTTAGTGGGCGAGGATCTGCCAAGTTTTCACATACCAATAAATTAACAAAGAAAATATAGCCTCTAAATTTCCCGTAAAAGCCACAGTAATCACAGACATATCGTCTAATCACGTTAGTACATACGAATCAATTAACAACAGGTAGATGTCAATTACTTATACCAATATTACCAACAAAATTTACCAACTTTGCCCACTAAATTCTAACTTGGATCCAAACTTTGGTCACTCTCAATCAACCCAAATGTGCACAAAACGTAACACACCAAGATCAAAAAAAGAAGAAGAATAAGGCCAAATTACAAACAAAAACCTAGATTTCAATGTCAAACATCAGGTCATTGGACTAAAACCCAAATCCAGACATGTCTATTAATCAATAGCACATAGTAAACACAAATTTACTCAAAATTTACCAATCGTGCGCTCAAATTGAATTTGACCAAACCATATAATTCGTAAAAGAGATTCCAAATTCGATCCAAACTTCGGTGACAATCAATCAACCCCAATGTGCACATAAAAAAGAACATGCCCATATCAAAAAGACAGAAACTTTACCAACAAAACCCCCAAATTTCGATGCCAAACATTACTTCATTCAAACAAAATCAAACTTTGATACACGCCCATCAATCAACAACGCAGTTTAAACACAAAGTCACTCAAATATTACCAATCGCTCGCGCTCAAATTGAATTTAACCGAACCAAAACACAAATCTACAAAAGTGATTCAAAATTAAATCCAAACTTCTGCCACACTCACTCAATCAACCCCAATGTGCACACAAAAAATAACATGCCCAGATCAAAAGATGCCGAATTACAAACAGAACCCCAAATTTCGACGTATAGCATCAAATCGCTCGACTAGAAATCGAAACCTTTATACATTCCCATCTATCGACAACGCATTCGTTAAAAAAAAGTTTGGGAGATCCAGATCTTACCATGGCTAGAGCGCTTCCCTCCCAATGCGAGAAGAAGGGGCTCCAACACGGGTCGGGTTAAGAGCGGCAGCAACGGAGGGGAGAGAAAGAAACAAATAAAAGTTGGCAACTTTTTATTTCCAATGTTATTCCTTTCTTCTCTTTGCCCCGAATTTTACTCTGAGAATGGAGAGAGAAAGGAAGAAGGAGAAGAAGAGAGCTTCGAATTTGGTGGTGATGGGGAGGCACTCCGGAGGAAATGATTCGCGGAAGGTGAGCGATTTGATGGCTAAAATAGAGAATAAGAAGAAGAAATTTAAAATAAAAAAAATTGAAATATTTTATTTCAAGGCGGTTTGGGATCTGCGTTTCAAAACTTCATTAATGAGGACCGTTGTGAAAAATAGTCAGCCCTAAGAGCATCTCCAACCTATTGTCTTGTTAAGTGTTGTGAGTCTTAGGTGGCTCCTATGTGGCATGAGCCACAAGACAATATCTTATTTACGTGGCAAAATTATATCTCAAAAGACAATGAGATAGAAAAACTCTCTCCAATGCATAAGTATTGAGAAGACAATAAAAAGTATTTTTTCCAACTTCCAAGACAACTTTTAAGACAACTACTCATCTTCTTTCTTTTTTCTAATATTTTTTATTCATAATTGATGACATGGAAGAGAAGACATTGTCAAGTGCATTGTCTAGAACAAGACAATCAACTTCACAATGTCTTCTTTAATTTTTGCCACATAAGCTTTACAATTGACTTGACAATTGCATTGGAGAAGAACTTTTGAATAAAATTTTGTCATTCCTATGTGGCATTAACTTTTTTCCAAAGTCACAATAGGGTTGGAGATGCTCTAATCTGCTGACAGTGTTGTTGTACTTAGGGGTGAGCAAATACCGACCGATACCGAAAAATCGATCGAATGCCGAATAAAAATATTTCGAAAAAATAAACCAAAATTATGTACCGATACCGAATTGCCGAACCGACTAAATTACGGTATAATGGTAGTGATAACGGTTTGAGTGTAATACCATACAGAAAATACCGAGCCGAACCGATTCTCATACACACACACATTTTTAATGTTGTTCATGATTAATTTTACACTACTCATTTTCATTTTTATCTTTGTTTTGGTTTGTTTCCTAGAAGTTGGAATGAATTTTAGTGGACTTGAATTTATGTTAAGAATGCTAAGAATTGAGTTTTTGATCATTTGAGCTTATGTTTTTGTGTTCTCATAGAATTTTGAAGTGAATTTTGGTTACTTAAACTTATACTAAAGATTAAACTTAGTGACTGTATTTGATATTTTAAGCTCATTTTTAGGTGTTTGCGACTTGTTACATATTGTTCTAATAATTTTGATTAATTGTTTGGTGGTAGAGACTTGGCTTTAAAATTAATGCTTCCAAAAAGTAAAAAATATATATTATAGGTTAAGAGGTTCTACAATATTAAGTGTGTTAATTGATCAAATATTAATTGGTAAAATATCGATACCGAACAAAAATCGACCGAATACCGATTTAACCGAAACCGAAAAAACTGATTCTAAATGGTACGATATTGGTATTGATTTTTCAAATACCGATTTTAAAAAATATCGAAAAAATTGACCAAATACCGATCGATTATACCGACGCTCACCCCTAGTTGCAATAATTGGCTTGCTAGCACTCCCAATTTTTTTTTTAAAGCAAGTTGGGACAATCGATAGGAATGTATCAATGTTTTCATCACAAAAAAAATGGTACATTATAGAAACTAATCCAGAAATATATTTTAATTAGAGCTTTTGCTATAGTAAATACAATTGCCCTAAAGAAAATAAATACGCTAACACCTCCTATGTTTTTTTTGAGTATTAAAAGACTACCCCTCATCTCAAAAATAGTTACACGGCCTCTCCTTTATAACTTTTATAAAAAAACTATTACATTATTAATCACATCTCCGCTTCCTTATTCTTACTAGTAAATGCACGTACTTTACACGTATAGTAACTGATAATAAAAATAGTATACAACTATAATAAAATATCTCTTAGAACTCATGTGGTTAAGGTGTGAGGTATTTTTCTTGTTTGGTTGAGTTCGATTTTCCATGTTGACAAATTTAACTTTTATCAACAATTTTTACAAAATTTATTATTTTTTTAAAATAAAATGGACCATGATACAATGACGGCTTGGACGGCTCACTATTGAACCATTTTGAAACCTCATTATATAGTGTAAGATTTTAATTAGTGTTATCCGGATACATGTAAGCAGGTCGGCGGGGAGTTTGACCAATCAAATTAGACTTGACTTGTTTATTAGTAAGCAACTATCAGATCCAATCAAAACGATCGAACATTTGTTCGAGGGAAAAAAAAATCCCATCTGGATTATAGAAAAACATTAAAGGCCCGTTTATCATTTTTTTAATATTTATTGTCAAACAGAATTACAAAAGGCATATTTGGTAAGTATTTTAATGGATTTTGATTTTTGGAAACTAAAAATAATCTTTTAATAGTGAAAACAAAAAGAAAAGTTGTTTACCAAGTGTGTTCATAAACAAAAAAAGAAATAAATAAAAATAAGTAAATAAATTTGGGATGCAGATACCATATGTTCAAACGTGCTTTTTTTATGAACAAATAACAACTTAGATATGGGGCGATGATGAGCCTGATCTGTGCGACGCGGGGCATCCACAACGCCGGAGAACTGACGAAAAATGGCCACGATCTGAGCTGGCGTGGGACAGAATGAGGCGCCCCGTGCATGAAAACTCATCGGCTAGGGCGTCGTGCGGACGGTCGAGGACCGGCACCATTCTACCACGGGTATAAACGACGGCCGACCACGCGGCCCGTCGTGCGGCGCCCAATGGGCGTCGGGAAGACGTCGTGCACATAGAACGGATGGCTGGGCGGAACCGGCTGTCGTAGGCGTCGTGAAGACGTCGGGGGCGCCTTCGACGTCGTGGGCTAAGCGAGGCGTTGAGTTGCTGGCGTCGAAAGACGTCGGCCGTCCCGTGAGGCTCTAGAGCGCACGGAGTGCGCGAGGCATACGTGCCGGATAATGATGAAAAAGCCAGTGTGGACAGGATCCGCACGAAGAGTCCGAAGCGACATGACGACTGACTAAAAATCGGATGGGGGATGTCACCCTCATTTCTCGTATTTCCCGTATTTCTCGTATTTCGTATTTATACTCGTATCTGGATTTTGGCATGTATTTTTATTTTTCTCAACTTGTGGAATTTCGGTATTTCTCGTATTTTGGGTTTGTGACATGGCTCGGTTTTAATTGGGTTAGTTTGGTTTGGTTTATTGTGTATTGGAACACCTTAACCTACACTCCACCTTCAACACACCACAACCCACCCTCTTTATATTCCCCACCTACCACTCTCTCTCTTCATTACCACCACCATTTATTTCCTTCTTCTTCTTCTTCTCCTTCCTCTACACAACTCTCCCAACCCTAGGCAAGTGCATCTTGCCACTACATGAGAACCCTATTTTATTTGTCCCTTTGCTAGATTAGGACATGGTGATCAACATTAGTTCTTAGCATTTTGTGATTTGGAGTCTCCATTGTTCTAGATCTAAGTCTTCCTATTTTCGGATTTTTGTATGTTTTGATCTATTTTAGTTGGTTTTCTATGAGTTTTGATGTTTCCATGTGGAAGAGCATTCAATTCCACCCAAATTGGAACTTTGGAAATCCGGATTTGGAGTTCGGATGGCCAAGTTATGATGCTGTGTAGCCTTGAGTTCAACCATGGTGTTCTTGCTGTTTGGAGAAGACAATGAGCAGTGTGCAGAGCTGTTTAGCTTACGCACACTGAGCTGCGCGTGCTCTTTAGCGTGCGTACGCAGACTTGGGTACGCTTTCTGTTGGAAGCGTGTCTCCTTGAGCGTGCGTGACTTTTCACCTACGCTGCTCTCTGTAGCGTGCGTGACTTTTCACCTACGCTGCTCTCTGTAGCGTGCGTGACTTTTCACCTACGCTGCTCTCCTTGAGCGTGCGTGACTTTTCACCTACGCTGCTCTCTGTAGCGTGCGTGACTTTTCACCTACGCTGCTCTCCTTGAGCGTGCGTGACTTTTCACCTACGCTGCTCTCTGTAGCGTGCGTGACTTTTCACCTACGCTGCTCTCCTTGAGCGTGCGTGACTTTTCACCTACGCTGCTCTCCTTAAGCGTGCGTGACTTTTCACCTACGCTGCTCTCTGAAGCGTGCGTGACTGTAACTCCACCTTCCTGGAATTTGAAAATTTTAAAATCTTTATATTATATATTTTGAATAAACAATTTAGAATTGTTTTATAAATAAAAATAATTGGTGAAGTGAATTTCCTTTCTTGGTTTCCTATTTTAGGTTCAGCCCATGGCTGAAGCCCAATAGAGCCCATGACCCACTCCTAGAATTAGGTTAACCCATCATTTTTTTTCTTTTTCAAACCAAACGTTCGAATCTCTGTTCGAAATTCTCGGAGGAGAGGCGGTTGCAACTGCCATGTGCAAACCCACGACCTCCATTTTCTTCCCGCAAATTCTTTTCCCCCTCTCCAAGCATTGATCCCCTCCATCTCTATATAATCATGGTCTCCATCGAATTAATCCATCACAGAAATCATTTCGAGAGGTGTCGAATTCTTCTGTCCTCTCTTCTTCCTGGCGAAGCTGCTAGTGCCCATGGCAAGCCTCCTCCTGGCTCGGCGAACGATTCAGACAGCCACCAATTGGTAGAGGCAACTTGAAGAATTTCTTCCTGGTCGATTCATCAATCAGAACCATCGAGATTGAAGTGAGTATTGCCATCAATTCCTAGATTCGATCGATTTCCTCAATTTATGATCGATCTTCATCTGAACAAAATTGATTGATCCATTTGATTTTTCTCTTCATATGTTCAGATCTGAGAATTTTGGGTCAGAGATTGATCAAATCTGTTTGTTGCTCCTATCAAGCCTCGATTTAGGTAAGCTGTGATTAGAAGTTCTTTTAAGTTATTTTGTTGAGGATTAAAACTCGAGTGTCGATCTAGTGATGGATCAGAGTTAGATTAGTGTTTTATGGTGCTCTATTTTGAATCAAACAGTTGATCGACCAATCATTTCTTGGAGTTTTAGTTATGAATTTTTTATTGTTGAGCTATGGTGAAGGATCAATTAATTCTTTATAATCTTGGGTTAGATCGGATCTGGACTCAAGAGTTGGAATACGCGAGGTTGTGTCAAGAGCTATTTTTCCAATTGAATTCTTCAGGTAATGTCTGAAACCCATCTAGTTAAATCCTTAAATGTTAGTTTGATTTTCCTGGTTAATTGATGTGTGTTAGAGAAGTGATGTTGTGATCTCTGAATTGGAATGCAAGTTGTTTTGAAATCATGAGCATAAGATGATTGTGAGATAGATCAGGATATTTATTATGAAGGATGGGACTCTACAGTTCAGATTTTAGGAGTACTTTTATATAAAATGGTTCACTTTATATATCCTGGTAGTTAGGTTCAGTCCTAGGTTTAATACCATGAGGCATGCTAGAATTTGTTAGCTGCTATCAACTCTAAATTGAATATGTTTTAACTCCTGTTGAAATTAACAAGCTCATGTGTATACCTATAGAATAGTTTAGAATTCATGTTTAAAATATAAGTGTGCCATTGATGTACCAATGGGATGACATAGAACCTGGTAATGAGACCATACTGTGGGTTCCTGTTTACCTATAGCTTTCACATGTTAATTGTGTAGATTGGGAGTTTATTGGTAACCGAACAGGATATTTGGTGGTTGATTGAAACTAATACTGCCTCTGCAGTAGTGTTCAGTCGATTTCATTTGTAGTTGGGTAAGCTGACATGTTGTATCAGTGTTGCCCCTAAACTGAATCTTCACATTTATGCTTAACCAGTGAAGAACCTGGGTCTGTAAACCCATGTCTTAGTTCAGATATTGAATTGGGATCCATACCTCAGTGCCAAGATACCATGGTAAATGATTTGGGGAGCCTTACTAACTGAGCACAGGAGAGGAAATTAATCCTGGTAGCTAGGGATTAGTTGATTGCTGAATTGTTCCCTTTAGCAGCGTTTGATTCCAAACGATCGACCTGGGTTTAGATGTAGTTGATTCAGGTAAGTATAGAATTTTATATGTGATGTTGGTTCATTCTTTGAACTTGAGATTACCTGTGAAATTCCATTCAGTTATGATATATAGACTTGCATCATTTTCATGTTCAGGACTGTTTAGGAATGACATGTTTTAACTATAGGGAATATCAGTTTCTTAATGAAACTGAACTGTGGTCAACTCAACTGATAAAAGGATGGGTGTTTTGAGTTGAACTACAACTCTCTAGCTAGGTAGCTGGAATTAGTTCATGTCCTGTTCAGGTTATTCTCACTTTTCAAATTGAGTTTGGGTTCCAAATGCCATATGATGTTGCATTGCACTGAATTTTGCCATCTCGGTAATCTGAGATTGGATGTCCCCTTAATGACTAAGAAGGAATGGTGTCAGGCTCATGGTTGGAACCAGGAAGGGTATTCTAAGGCTAAAGTTGTATGAACTATTGAATGGGGTATTGAACAGATAGGATTGGATATGTCCTAGTGTGGACTGAGAATAATCAGTGGCTGGTAGTTAGAGTTGTATTGGGACTGATATCTGTTTATAAATTAGATTGTAGCATGTCCTAGACTAAGGCATGGACTGCATATTGAATTCATATATGTTTGCCATTAAAATTGTTTGATTGAAAACTTTAATACAAACAGAACAGTGTTACAATGTAGGACTTAGACGTAGTCCTAGGAGTACACTTTTGTTTAAGCTGGGTCCTTAGTGCCAATGGAGCGAGTGGTAATGCGTTGACTCCGTTGACCGGCTGACGACGGTTATCGGTTCTCTGAAGGCGTGGATTGCTCTGGGTGCTGGAGCTTACTGAGAGGAGGAAGACGTTGAGTGTCTGTATCTGCCTCTCTTGTATGTTCGTTGTGGATTCTGTCTGTTGTTCGTATATGTGAGAAGGAAATGATCCCTCTATTTATAGCTGGGCAGGTTGGCTGCTCATGCGCGCATATGTAGGATGCGCCGGTGCATGGGGACGCCACGTGGAAGTTGCTGATGGGGGCGCATGGATGATACGCCCTGATTGGGAGGTTGAACTCTTCATACTGCTGTTGTGAGCCGGCACGTAGCAGAGGAGAAGATCTTTCTGTTGCTGAAATCTTGGACGAGTTGAGTCAAAGGACACGTGTCATCGACCCATGGCTCGAAGATCTCGGATTTGGGGGGGCAGTGATCTGGTGAGCTGCGCCTTGGACTGGGCGCAGGAGGAGACTGCGGCTCATAACCTTTAGGAGTTATAAACCATTTAGGGCGCATGGCTTTTGAGGCGCATGCAGGCGACTTTCCTTCTGTCTTTCGGGATCAGAGATCAGTCTGGGGCGCATGGCTTTTGAGGCGCATGCAAAGCTTCAACTGGAGACTCTTCTTCTGTCTTAGGGATCAGTGAAGGGTCTGAGGCGCATGGCTTTTGAGGCGCATGCTGGTTTGGACGCATGGCCGTAGAGGCGCATGCGGGTTTGGACGCATGGCCGTAGAGGCGCATGCGGATGGCCACGTGGCAGTAGCCGTCGGAGTCATGATGATGCTGACGTTGCCGACGCTTCGTTCTCTGAAAAAGCTGTCAACTGTTCAGCCTTTGGGAAGCGTGCTGCCAACTCTGGTGTCAGTTCAGCATTTAATGTTTGTGATGTTCGATGGACAGCTGAGTGGGCACATTGGTTGGTGTTCCACTCGGCATGGAGATGTGAGGGAGGGCGCATCCTCTGTGATGTACCGGGTACTGTAGGGCGCGTCTGTGTGATGTGCCTGATGCTGGAGGGCGCGTCCGTGTGATGCGCTGTTTGGCTGGCGCGTCCCTTGCATGGCGTATCTCCATTGGTCCGGCTATTGAGTTCTTCGGAGCTTTGATGGCTCTCCGACTTAGCTGAATTCGAAGGAGGCGAGTTCATTCATCATAAATACAAGTTCATTGCACCGACTTCGGGAAGGTTGCCACTTGGCGCATGGGTTTGATTTGCCCTGGCCTATGAATAGCAACAGTTTGTGAGAGTTTTGTTGTCTCTCCCTTTGACTTCTCGACGAAGATGGATTCGACTGATCCTCCTCCTTGGCAAGACGTTGTACTGTGGATGATGACTCTCTTTGTTCGAAGAAGCTTTGACGGTGAACTCCTTCAGAAGACTGAGATTTGCCGAGTTGGAATGGACATAGATGTGCCTAAGGCTCATTATGATGGAAGAGCCCCATGCTGGCAGATGCGCCTGTGTGTTGACGAGGAAGTGATTCACTCTGAAGGGACGGAGTGATGCGCTGGAAGACAGGTACAACATGTTGCAACTGTTTAAATACAGACTGTCTAGGTGGTGGAGCCACTGTCTTGCGGTAGCAGCAGTTGATGGCGACCGTAGCACAAGTGTGCCCTGTGAGGGGCGTATTATGCTTGTTGGTCGTCTCTCCTGATCGGCGTTTGTGAGTGATCACGTTGCGCAGATCGTTGGAGGAGAGTGCCACCTTCGCACCCCCCTCAGGCGCATGGCAAGGCCAAGCGCCGGGGTGGTCAAGTGAGAGCGCCACCTTCGCACCCCCTTCAAGGCGCATGGCAAAGCCAAGCGCCAGGGTGGTCAAGTGAGAGTGCCACCTTTGCACCCCCTTCAAGGCGCATGGCAAAGCCAAGCGCCGGGGTGGTCAAGTGAATGCTGCACCCCCTGATCTCCCGATCAGTAGTGGGGGAACAACATTTAAAGTGATTTGAACGAACCTCAGACGCACAACCAGAGGAGGCGCGGGAGTTCAAGGCCACTGGATTTGCCTTGCTCGACTTGGTTGTGAACGCAATAGATGCGCCCAAGTGAGACAAGGACTTTGAAGGTCGGCTCGTTTTTGGCGCAGCAGCACCTGAGTCGACCTTATACAGCTTACCATCAGCAGTGCGCATGATTGTGAACGCATGCTTCTGGTTTACTGTTGGCATAGCACGTTTGCGGCGCATGGCCCGTGCCGCCTTGGACTTCTTCGTACCAGCCCGTGGGGCGCATAGTACTCAGAGTCCAAATTATCCTCGCCATGACAGCGAGTGAAGAGCTTGCAGCCGACCCAGAAGAAGAGAAGAACAACTGCAACTTGTGGCTCGAACGGGCTCCCTGGATAACGGGCTCCCTTTTTTTATTTATTTTTTTGGTGCCCTTTTCAAAGGAGGCAAGAGGTCTCTATATATAGAGTGGAATGAGGCCTCCCTTCTTCTCCTTTCCGATGTGGGATTAAAAGAAAGATCTCTTCTTTTTCATGCTTCTACAAGACCCCCTTCAAAGTTTTTAAAACTTTTGGACAAGTTTTGAAATACTTTGAACAAGAAGCATGAATGGTAGAGCTGTTTAGGTGTGACAATCCTATCAGAGGTAGTATGGACGTGATAGGTTTGGGTACTTCCACTGGGGAATTTATGTGGACTTATCATCTATGGCGCACCTTGGTTTTAGGTACAGATAATAAGTTGAGAGAGAGAGAACCAACATATTTACTCAGAGGTAATATGGACGTGGTAAATATGGGATTGATGGTAGAGCTTTTCCTACTCAGAGGTGATATGGACGTGGTAGGAATGACTCTGGAGAGAGATACGCGGAACTACTCAGAGGTAATATGGACATGGAAGTTCTGCTGGGGATAGTGTAGTCCTTTACTCTGCCTTTTTAGAAATAAAGAAGTACACAATTTTCTGTGATGTGTTCATTTTAATTGTCATGAACTTAATGATTTGTGTGGACCTATTATCTTTTGCGCACCTTGGTTTTTAGGTACAGATAATAAGTTTGAAGGAACCATTATGTTTGCTCAGAGGTGATGTGGACATGGCAATCATTGGGTTCGAAATGATAGAATCTCCCTACTCAGAGGTATTATGGACGTGGTAGGAATGATCTTGGGGGATACGCTGAACAACTCAGAGGTTATATGGACGTGGAAGTTCTGCGATCAATGTACAATAACGCAGGGGTTGTTTGTACAAGATGTTTACTCAGAGGTAATGTGGACGTGGTAAACATGAAGGGTAGCGTAGGCTTACGAAGTGTAAGATTCTGCTTTGTAGGGTGTAGAGAGACAACTCAGAGGTAATATGGACGTGGTTATCTTTCTACTGGAAGATGCCACGGAACAGCTGGGTTCCGGAGGCGTATGAGTTTGTGGAAAGAGGTTGTTTGAGGAAGTACATGTCTGGAGGATGTCAAGAATAGTACTTCTTTAGGAACTTGCCGTTGATGGGCATCATAAACAAGTCTCCATTGGGTTTGGCGAGGCGGTAAGCACCGTTTGAGTATACCGTCTCTATGATGAAAGGTCCTTCCCACGTGGGCTCGAACTTTCCTGGTGTCTTGTGGGTCAATACCATTGGTCTTCTGACTGCTAAAACCAGGTCGCCAACTTGGAAAGTCCTCTGTTTGACCTTTTTGTTGAAAGCCTGTGATATGCGGGCTTGGTAGAGCTCGATGCGTTGTTGAGCTAAGAGACGTTTTTCGTCAAGTGCCTCCAGTTCCCGCAGACGACGACGTTGATTGTCCTCTTCTGTGAGATCGTTTGTGATTGCCACGCGGAGCGAAGGTATCTGTATCTCGAGAGGCAGTACTGCTTCGCTCCCGTAGACCAGGGAGAATGGAGTGTTGCCTGTTGGGGTCCGTACCGTTGTGCGGTAGGCCCAAAGGCATTCGCCAAGCTTTTCGTCCCAGTCGCGTTTGTTGGATGACACGACCTTTTTGAGCAGCCTAACGATAATTTTGTTGAATGCCTCAGCCAATCCGTTTGCTGTCGGATTGTAGGCAGTTGAGGCCACGTTCTGAATGCGATTCTTGTCACAGAACCTGCTGAAAATGTGGCTGATAAACTGAGGGCCATTGTCATGGATGATCCGCCGGGGTACCCCGAAACGGTAAATGACATGGTGTTTGATAAAGCTGACTACCCTGGAGCTTTTTACTTCTGCTAGTGGAACTGCTTCCGCCCATTTGGAGAAGTAGTCGGTGATGGCCAGGATGAAACGGTGTCCTCTCGATGAAGGAGGGGTGATTAGCCCTACAATGTCCATGCCCCAGGCTTCGAAGGGCCAGGAGGCGACTGTAGGATGTAACAGCTCCGATGGTGTATGTATGAAGTCTGCATGAAGTTGGCACGCGTGGCACTTCTTGGCATACTCGACAGCATCGGCAACCATGGTTGGCCAGTAGTAGCCCATACGTCGCAGTCGATCTTGCAACTTAGGACCGGGTTGATGAGCTCTACAAGTTCCGTCATGAGCTTCTTGAAGAGCTTCGGCTGCTTCTTCGTTGGACAGGCATCGAAGGAGGAGCCCATCGAAGGAGCGTCGGTACAGCGTTTTGGTAGCCGTATCGTAGTAGAATCGAAGAGAGCGTCTCCTGACTGAGACGGCTTCCTTCGGGTCCTCTGGAAGGATTCCGTAGACAGCGAAGTCGATGAACGGGAACCTCCAGTCTCGGACATTAACACCAGTGTTTGTCGGCATGGCGTGGGCCACTCGCAAGCATAGGTTGTTTCTGGGACAAATCAGATCTCGTCCTGTTACCGTGATATAGTGTTGAGTCCCAAAGGGCGCTGCTAATGAGGCCGCGAGGCCGGCCAGAGCATCGGCCTCCAAGTTTTGTAAACGGGGAACATGTTCGATGAAGAACCCGGTGAAGGTTGAAATGATGTTCAACGCGACTTCATGATAAGGGATTAAATCTTCATGGCGAACTTCGTATTGTCCCCGAACCTGGTTTACGACGAGTTTTGAGTCGCCGTAAGCTTCCAAATGGTCGACCCCCAGCTGTTGTGCGAGCTGGAGTCCCATGACGAGTGCGTTGTACTCGGCAACGTTGTTGGAGCACGGCTTCGAAAGAGAGTATGCACGCTAGATGACCAGCTGATCGGGGGAGACTAAGACTACCCCCACTCCTGCGATGATTTGGCCTTTGGGGCCCGTTCTTGAAGCGCCGTCGAAGAACATCCGCCAAACGGAACTTCCTTCGGTGACGTTGGATTCTTGGACCTCATCCGGGATATCTTCATAGAGTTTTGAGGATTCTGGGATGGGGTGTGCAGCTAAAAAGTCAGCCAGAGCTTGACCCTTAATAGCTTTTTGGGGCACAAACACCATGTTGTACGGTGTTAGCAAGATCGCCCATGTAGCCAGCCGGAAGTTCAGGGATCCTGGCTTCGTCATGAGGACTCTGAGCGGGTTGACTCGGGAAATGACATGAATTGTCTGACCCGAGACATAATGACGAGTCTTCTGGATGGCAAACACCAAAGCCAAGCACTCCTTTTCGACGGGGTTGTACCGGTGTTCGGCCCCGATGAGTGTTCGACTGAGGTAGTAGATTGCTTGCTCGTAGCCTGTATCGCTGTTTTGAGCCAGCAGAGCGCCAAGAGAATGATCCATGGCACGGACGTAGAGGAGAAATGGTTTGCCGGTGACTGGCGCTACCAGGACTGGTGGGCACGTCAAGTAGGCTTTGATGTCGTCGAAAGCCTTCTGGCACTCTTCTGTCCAGACATAAGAGACTCCCTTCTTCATGAGCTGAGTGAAGGGTTGACATTTACCGGAAAGGTTTGCTATGAACCTCCGGATATATGCCAGACGTCCCTGTAGGCCCCGAAGTTCTCGAAGGTTCTTCGGAGGGTCCATGTTGAGGATGGTTTTGGTCTTCTCAGGATCAACATGAATGCCTTTCGCTGTGATGACGAAGCCCAAGAATTTGCCGCTAGAAACCCCCAGAAAGGATTTAGCGGGGTTCATTTTGAGTTGATGCGCCCGCATGAGATTGAAGACCGTCTTCAGGTCCTGTAGGTGATCTCTTTTGAGGCGGCTCTTGACTGCGATATCGTCAACATAGCATTCGACTGTCTTGCGAAGATGTTGACGGAAGATGGTGCTCATAGCTCGCTGGTATGTCGCACCGGCGTTCTTCAAGCCGAAGGGCATTACTGTGTAGCAGAAAACACCCTTTAGAGTCCTGAATGACGTGTGTTTTGCGTCATCGGGGAACATCTTGATTTGATTGTAGCCTGAATACCCGTCCATGAAGGACATGCGCTCAAAGCCACATGTGTTGTCGATCATCACATCAGTGATTGGAAGCAAGAATTCGTCCTTCGGGCAAGCAGAGTTGAGATCCCTGAAGTCGATACAGACTCGTATCTTCCCGTTCTTCTTGGTGACAGGAACGATGTTGGCTACCCAATCCGGGTGTTGTTCCTCACGGATGAAGCCGCTAGTCAAGAGTTTGTCTACCTCCTGATCGATGGCATTCATGATGTCCGGACGGAAGCGTCGCTGCTGTTGTTTGATAGGTTTGGCATCAGGTAAGATGTTCAACCTATGCATTGCGATCTGTGGATCGAGTCCCGGCATATCCTCATAGCTCCATGCGAAGACGTCGATATACTCTTTAGCCAGTTGGATTAAAGATTCTCAATCTTCTCCTTCCAGGCTTTTACTGATGAAGATGGGTTTGGAAGAAGACCCCTCCCCGAGGTCGATCTGCTCGACTTCGTCTTCGGTGGGAGGTTCACAAAGCTCAAAACGAGATTCCCATTGTTCACCTAGGCGTTGGGCCCAGGGTTCTTCTTCGAAGGGTTCTGGCACTTGGTCTTCGCCTTCACCTTTCTGAGGTTGTGCTGACGTCATGTTAGCTGACAGCACTTTCCTGAAGACTGATCCGATACTGGTATCGGAATCCCAAGTCGATGCTTCGGACGAATGGGAATGTTCTATGTCTTCTGCATCTGAACTCTCTGGGGTTGATGGCGGCGTGACATAGCCTAACCCTCGTCCAGTCCGATTATAATAGTCCTGTGGCTTTCCATTGGGCATCGAAAGCCGGACAGGGAGATGCCGACCCTTGCCGTAGTTTAAGCCTTTGTTGCTTTTCAGGTCGTAGCCCATCTTTTGGATGATGTGCTTAGCCGCATCCGTGTACCGATAGACTTGTACTCTGCCGGTATCAGGTTCGGGCTCGATTGACGGGAGGTCCCGACGACGCTCGACTTTGCCCGAGATGATGGTGCCTTGGTCTCGGCTCCGTGGAGGGACTATGAAGACTCCTTGAGACGGGACTATTTGATTATGGTAGACGATCGTTATTTGTGTTTGCAACGACGTAGAGCGTTGTCTAATGTATACATGGCATTCCAGTGTGGAAGACAAGAATAATTAAAAGACACTCTATTATTGATAAAGTACGAGATCTTATCCCGTGGGATTACATTGTCAAAGGAGGGTGCCTCTACGTCAGCCGAGATATAATCACCAAGCTCCTCGTCTGTAAGAACTGGGGGCGGACTAGGAGAGTCCAATACAGCTTTGGGGTCTGAGAGGGTTATACGAGCCTTCTCTGACACCTTGGATGACTGCGACGGCTTGCCCTTGAGACGCACCTTGAGAGGCGCCTCGGTTGCGCCTCCGGTGAGTGGTGCCTTCCCTTGTAATTTTGCCACCAGGGGAGCCGATGTTTGGCTTTCCCTTGAGGCGTATCTTCAGGGGTGCTTCGCGAGCCGGCGCTTTCCCCGATAGCTTGATGCTCATTGGAGGCGCCTTCTGGGGTGGTTTTCTTCAGTCGGATTTTTAAGGGGGCGTCGGGAGTCGTCTCAGGCTCCATGTCCGGCTCTGTTGTCGTCTCTGCCTCATCATCAGCATCGTTGGCTTCCTCCTCGTCAATGGGTTTGTACAAGTCGGAATCGGTGAAGTAGGCTTCAATCCCTTTGAAAGGATCGATGTCTGCAAACTCCGTCCGGATGACGCCATTGGTGGATACATACTTCATGCACTGGTGGAGCGTGGAGGGCACCACCATGTACTCATGCAGCCATGGTCGACCGAGCAGGATGTTGTAGTTGACCTCGGCATCTACCACATAACAAGTCACCTCAGTTTTGAGGCTGCCAATGTGACACTTCAGTCGGATCTTGCCCAATGGCTCGCTCTTGCTAGCATTGAAGCCACTGATGGTTGTATTTGAGGGCGCCAGCCGGTACATTGGGATCCCCAGCTTAGATAGCAGCGCCTTCGAAATGATGCTCAGGGAAGACCCAGGATCGATCTGAATCCGGCTCACCTTGACCGAGCCAATGTACCCTGTATAATACAGCGGTCGATTATGTCGGTGATGCTTGAACAGCATGTCTTGTTGGGTGAAAGTTATGTTTGGGATAACTTCATCCGCACAATGACAGTGTGCACAAGTAGTTGGGAGGTCTTCAGGCTGCTTGACCTGACTGAGAAAGGATTCAGCGTCCTTCAGAGCTTCGCAGAGAGCTTCTCGGGAATCTTTAGAAAGACGCAGGAGCTCGAACAAAGACAGGCGCGCAGGTGTACTGGCTAATTGTGCCAGAATGTCAAAGTTGTGAGGCTTGGACAGCCCCGAAGCATTCTCCTTCCGTAGAGGTCTGTCAAAACGGGCCTCCACCTGCTTCTGCTTATTGGCTGCTGAGGGCTTAGATGGACCCTCCTCAGGGATGGTGCTAGGAGGCACCACCTCGGCGGCGGCTTCGCCGGACTGGGAGTTCTGTTGTGCACGTGTTTGCACTGGAAGTGCCTCTTCTGTTGAAGAAGAGACTGTGCGGCAAGACTTGATCTTCCTGCCTTTTGATTTGGAGGTAGGGCATACCTCCGATTGAGTCACCTCGGAGACGAGGTCGGGGTGAACCCAGAGGACCTCTCCTCGAGATGTGGTGAGCGGGGTGAGTCCACTCACATTGTCACGAGTAGGTGGTAAGTTTACCACCTCCATTGTCGCCTTAGGGATGGGGACGACGCCATCTTGTGTGGTAGTTGGCGGCAAGGTGCCGAACTGAAGCGAAACCAGATTGGCCGACACCGTCTTCTCTTCATAGTCGACGGAGATTACATCCGCATTGATCATGCGCTGGATGTAATTCTTGAGGACGTAGCAGTCCTTGGTCGGGTGTCCGACAAACCGATGGTAGTGGCAGTACCTTGGGTTGTCTACTTTCCCAACTTCATCGGGCCGCTTTGGGTCCGGTAGCTTGATCTTGTCACCCTGCTTCAGTATCTCGAAAAGTTGCAGGGTATCGTCATCATTGAATGAATAAACCTCCTTGGGTCTCGGTGCCAGTGGAGGCTTCTGAGTAGGCACAGATGCGCCTTTTGAGGCATTGACAGTCAATGCCTGTTTCCCCTTTGCTTCTCGTCCGGAGCTGTTAGCTGCAGACTTTTTCCCCTTATCGTCAAAGGCGGGGAAGCTGACACCCAGAAGACGTGCATTGGCCGCCTTTTTTCTGCAGCTTCAGCTTCGATGATCAGGGAGCTCCAGTCAGGAGGGGGAGTAGAGTTGAGCCAGAGCTTTACTGCAGGCAACATGTTCATGCTGCAAGCGGAGAGGAGCGCATGTTCTGGCATACCTGGAGGTAGCCTGAAGTAAGCCTGTCGGAAACGTTCGATGAACGCCCGAACCGTTTCCTTCTCCTTCTGACGTATCTCTATGAGAGACGCCATCGTCATGTCCTTCCCGCCGTCGTAGAAGCGGTCGAGGAAGAGGCGCGTCAGGTCGTCGAAGGACGATATGGAATTGTCGGGGAGGCTGCAGTACCAGTCATACGCCACTCCTTTCAGGGCCCCGACGAAGATGCTGGTGAGGAGCGCGTCCTCCTTCGGAAGATGCCCTGTCTGTGACTGGAAGTACGTCAGGTACCGTCGCGGAGAGTCCTTCCCGTCGTATGGGGTGAGTGTTTGTGGTTTATACTTTGGGGGATAAACCACCTTGTTCCACTCGAAGGGATAAGGCTGTGGAATGCCCATCTTCTGGCGTTCCTCTTGCCTGTTCTTGGACTCGAAGCGCTCCCGCAGGTCTTTGATCATTTCGACCACATCCTCCGTAGAGCTAGGAGTCGGAGAAGGAGGTACCATCTGGATTGGAGCGTTTGAGGGCTCCGAGGTCCGAGGTGCTTCTGTATCCGAGGGCGCCCGTTGGAGGGGCACACTCGACTCCCCATTAGCTCCTGGGTCAGGACCAGTTGAAGGTGTCCTGATCAAGGCTGACCGCATCTCAAACACTGCTTGAGTCAGTGCTTGCATTGAGGCAGAGAGGGTTTTGAGTCCTCCCTCTAATGAGTCTATGCGCTGGACTATGTCCTGTGACGGCGCATCAGACTCAACATCATCCCCAGCCATGTATACTGTCCTGACACGGCCAGGAGTGGATGGATTGGTTGAGGCTTCGCTTTCGGCCTCACTCTCTTGCGGGGGAGTTACTTCTCCTGGTGTTTGGCCACCCCCAGCCGCATCCTGGAGTTCATCTTCAATAGGTGCATCTGCAAGGGTCTGCTTGCCCTCAGCTCCGTCTTGAAGGACCTCTTCGTTTCCAGAACTACCCCCGGCAGTGTCCTGGAGGACATCCTCATTTTGAGGGGTTTCAGGAAGAGTAATCTCGCCTTGATGATGAAGATCCGCCGCAGCTGTGCTTTGGACATCTTCGTCTTCGGAAGGAGGCTCAACAAGGGTCTGGCTACCCCCAGCTTCCTCCAAGGACTTCTTCCTCGACCGAGTGCCTTCAAACACTCCAGAGGTCGAGACAGCTGCCTTGGTTTTCCTCGGCTGGCTTTCGGATGAAGACGAGGAATTGGCAGTCGTCTTCCGGATTGATGAGGAGTTGGAGACCACGTTGCATGAAGCGACCTTTGGCTCCTCTTCAGTTGACACCTTCGCCCCAAGGCGACGTCGGAGAGGTGTCGATGATTGTAGTCGTTGGAAGACCGACTGTCTTGGTGGAGCTGCCGCCTTGCAACAGCAGGTGATGGTGACCACCGCACAAGTATGCCCTGTAAGAGGCGCATCGTGCTTGTTGGTCGACTCTCCTGACCGGCGCTTGTGAGTGATCACATTGCGCAGGTCGTTGGAGGAGAGTGGTACCTTCACACCCCCTTCAGACGTATGGCAAGGCCAAACGCCGGGGTGGTCAGGTGAGTGCTGCGCCCCCTGATCTAATACCAAGCAGGCATCACGATCAGTAATGGGGGAACCACAACATTTGAAGTGACTTGAACGGACCTCAAACGCACAACCAGAGGAGGCGCGGGAGTTCAAGACCACTGAGTTTGCCTCTCTCGACTTGGTTGTGCACGCAGTAGATGCGCCTAAGCGAGATGAGGACTTTGAAGATCGACTCGTTGTTAGTGCAGAAGCACTTGAGTCAACCTTGTACAGCTTGCCATCGGCAGCGCGCGTGATGACGAACGCGTACCTCTGGCCGGCTGCTGGCATAGCACGTTTGTGGCGCATGGCCCGTGTCGCCTTGGATTTCTTCGTACCAGCCCGCTGGGGCGCATAGTGCTCAGCATCCAAATTCTTTTCGCCATTACAGCAAGTGAGTCTGTCAAAGACAGAGGCTTTTTGTGGCGCATCAGAGGTGATGCGCGGGACATTGGCTGCGCCCCTGCTCCGTCGACGTATCTTCCTCGCCTGAGAGGGAGATGGCTGGGGAACGTGGTCGGCCGCACGCTTCCCCAAGAGATGCGCTGCATCGGCGGGCGCACCTTGGTTGCTGAGAACGTCAGCAGGAAGGGAAGGCTGGATTGCTGCATCCCCTTCAGTGGTGGTGCCCGAGGCGTCGACTTTGCGCACCCAGGCCGTGCGGGTCTTCTTCGGCTTTGGTAGCCGCTTCGAAGGACTCGCACTTCCTTCAGAAATGAACTCCTCGTACGCCTGTTGATTGAGGCGCACGACCAGCGTCTTGTGGGAGGAGCCCACCTTCACGTCGTCGGCCTGTGACACGACTTTCTCGGAAGAGGAGAAAGAAGTCCCCAGCAGAGTCGCCAGCTTGTTTGCCATTAAAATTGTTTGATTGAAAACTTTAATACAAACAGAACAGTGTTACAATGTAGGACTTAGACGTAGTCCTAGGAGTACACTTTTATTTAAGCTGGGTCCTTAGTGCCAATAGAGCGAGTGGTAATGCGTTGACTCCGTTGACCGGCTGACGACGGTTATCGGTTCTCTGAAGGCGTGGATTGCTCTGGGTGCTGGAGCTTGCTGAGAGAAGGAAGACGTTGAGTGTCTGTATCTGCCTCTCTTGTATGTTCGTTGTGGATTCTGTCTGTTGTCCGTATATGTGAGAAGGAAATGATCCCTCTATTTATAGCTGGGCAGGTTGGCTGCTCATGCGCGCATATGTAGGATGCACCGGTGCGTGGGGACGCCACGTAGAAGTTGCTGATGGGGGCGCATGGATGATGCGCCCTGATTGGGAGGTTGAACTCTTCATACTGCTGTTGTGAGCCGGCACGTAGCAGAGGAGAAGATTTTTCTGTTGCTGAAATCTTGGACGAGTTGAGTCAAAGGACACGTGTCATCGACCCATGGCTCGAAGATCTCGGATTTGGGGGGGACAGTGATCTGGTGAGCTGCGCCTTGGACTGGGCGCAGGAGGAGACTGCGGCTCATAACCTTTAGGAGTTATAAACCATTTAGGGCGCATGGCTTTTGAGGCGCATGCAGGCGACTTTCCTTCTGTCTTTCGGGATCAGAGATCAGTCTGGGGCGCATGGCTTTTGAGGCGCATGCAAAGCTTCAACTGGAGACTCTTCTTCTGTCTTAGGGATCAGTGAAGGGTCTGAGGCGCATGGCTTTTGAGGCGCATGCTGGTTTGGACGCATGGCCGTAGAGGCGCATGCGGGTTTGGACGCATGGCCGTAGAGGCGCATGCGGATGGCCACGTGGCAGTAGCCGTCGGAGTCATGATGATGCTGACGTTGCCGACGCTTCGTTCTCTGAAAAAGCTGTCAACTGTTCAGCCTTTGGGAAGCGTACTGCCAACTCTAGTGTCAGTTCAGCATTTAATGTTTGTGATGTTCGATGGACAGCTGAGTGGGCACATTGGTTGGTGTTCCACTCGGCATGGAGATGTGAGGGAGGGCGCATCCTCTGTGATGCGCCGGGTACTGTAGGGCGCGTCTATGTGATGCGCCTGATGCTGGAGGGCGCGTCCGTGTGATGCGCTGTTTGGCTGGCGCATCCCTTGCATGGCGTATCTCCATTGGTCCGGCTATTGAGTTCTTCGGAGCTTTGATGGCTCTCCGACTTAGCTGAATTCGAAGGAGGCGAGTTCATTCATCATAAATACAAGTTCATTGAACCGACTTCGGGAAGGTTGCCACTTGGCGCATGGGTTTGATTTGCCCTGGCCTATGAATAGCAACAGTTTGTGAGAGTTTTGTTGTCTCTCCCTTTGACTTCTCGACGAAGATGGATTCGACTGATCCTCCTCCTTGGCAAGACGTTGTACTGTGGATGATGACTCTCTTTGTTCGAAGAAGCTTTGACGGTGAACTCCTTCAGAAGACTGAGATTTGCCGAGTTGGAATGGACATAGATGTGCCTAAGGCTCATTATGATGGAAGAGCCCCAGGCTGGCAGATGTGCCTGTGTGTTGACGAGGAAGTGATTCACTCTGAAGGGACGGAGTGATGCGCTGGAAGACAGGTACAACATGTTGCAACTGTTTAAACACAGACTGTCTAGGTGGTGGAGCCACTGTCTTGCGGTAGCAGCAGTTGATGGCGACCGTAGCACAAGTGTGCCCTGTGAGGGGCGTATTATGCTTGTTGGTCGTCTCTCCTGATCGGCGTTTGTGAGTGATCACGTTGCACAGATCGTTGGAGGAGAGTGCCACCTTCGTACCCCCTTCAGGCGCATGGCAAGGCCAAGCGCCGGGGTGGTCAAGTGAGAGCGCCACCTTCGCACCCCCTTCAAGGCGCATGGCAAAGCCAAGCGCCGGGGTGGTCAAGTGAGAGTGCCACCTTTGCACCCCTTCAAGGCGCATGGCAAAGCCAAGCGCCGGGGTGGTCAAGTGAATGCTGCACCCCCTGATCTCCCGATCAGTAGTGGGGGAACAACATTTAAAGTGATTTGAACGAACCTCAGACGCACAACCAGAGGAGGCACGGGAGTTCAAGACCACTGGGTTTGCCTTGCTCGACTTGGTTGTGAACGCAATAGATGCGCCCAAGTGAGACAAGGAATTTGAAGGTCGGCTCGTTTTTGGCACAGCAGCACCTGAGTCGACCTTATACAGCTTACCATCAGCAGCGCGCATGATTGTGAACGCATGCTTCTGGTTTACTGTTGGCATAGCACGTTTGCGGCGCATGGCCCGTGTCGCCTTGGACTTCTTCGTACCAGCCCGTGGGGCGCATAGTACTCAGAGTCCAAATTATCCTCGCCATGACAGCGAGTGAAGAGCTTGCAGCCGACCCAGAAGAAGAGAAGAACAACTGCAACTTGTGGCTCGAACGGGCTTCCTGGATAACGGGCTCCCTTTTCTTTATTTATTTTTTTGGTGCCCTTTTCAAAGGAGGCAAGAGGTCTCTATATATAGAGTGGAATGAGGCCTCCCTTCTTCTCCTTTCCGATGTGGGATTAAAAGAAAGATCCCTTCTTTTTCATGCTTCTACAATATAGATTGTATCTAAATCTGTTATAGCTGACTGGTGCATACCAGTTTGGTGTTGATTTATCCAAATCCTGGTTAGGACTGAGTATTACCTAAAGTAAGGACTGAACTGTAATGCCATAGTGAATGGACATTGAACCATTACCTAGATACCTGTAGAACTGATACTTGTAGGACTGATACATAGTGATATGGACAATGGACATTGGACTGATTTTGTAGGCTGATAACTAACCATGGAGAAGAATGGTTTGAGAAGTTCCTAAGGCATTTCCTTCGAAATATATGGGTATTTGAGATTGTTAACAGTCCTGGAAATACCAATTTACTTCAGTTTTAGTTTACCTTAGTGTTTATATCAATTTGAGCTTTGGACTTAATGACTGGGATTTTATGCAGCCTGTGTTAGATTAGTATCAGCATTTTCAAGATGAAAATCAGGACATGATACTAAATTCAGTGGTAATCCAGAGTACCCTGACTAAGGGAGTACTGATCTTTGGAATAGGGTAAAAATTCAGTACATATTGTATCAACTATATTTTTTGTAATTTGTCTATAAGTAGAAGGTGTAGTAAAATTGAACTTATGGTTTACACCAATATATATATATATACATATTGCAAACTAGATTCTCACTTAGATTATTGATTTTAACTCTATAGCAAGGTATAATAGAAGTTGGAAATCCTAAACTAAAACTTGTATGGATGTTAATCATGTGTACCCATTATTAAATTACAGGAGGATATCTAGCTCTATTGCCTACCCGTACTTTCCTGGAGCAAGGCAAGTACATTCTATGGTCTTGTGCATTTCATTATATCCTGTACTTTCTTGATTGACACGTTACAACACGTCATGTACTTTCTGGTGCTCATGTTCTCTTGTTCTTATTACTTGTATCTGGGGAGGGGAAATATGCTATCTATGTGACCAATCCCAAGTAACAACTCAGGTGTGTTTTAGCTTAGACCCCTCATCGTGCACGCGGGTCCTAAGCCGTACCATTTCATGTGCTTTCAGGTGCTTTCATGTGCTTACCCCTAGCCGGTCACATATTTAGTTATATTTCAAATGTAGTACACACATGTTCAGGAGATTACCTTGTACTTATTTCCTGTGGTTCCATGATATCATGTTCTTTCAGGTACTTACATATCATGTTCTTACATTCATGTTCTTTCATGTACTTTACACTGTTCTTCATGTACTTATTCACCTGTTCTTCCAGTACTTTCCATGTTCCCTTGTACTTTTATATCATGATGTCTTGTTCATTACCTAGAACTGTACTTTGCTCCGCTCCTAAATAGGATATGTTGCAGGTGAGATGGAGGCTTTGTGTGACACCTACTACGGACAGGATATTGCCTTCCCTACCGAGCCAACTGGAGCTGCTTCTGACCTAGAGACTGCAGAAGCCTAGTACTTCATTAGTTTTCCATTATCTTTCCATGTATTGAGACTAGCAGACTCTTTTATTAGCTGTAATGTAATAATTTCAGATATTGTACTTTACTCTGGTTGGGACACATTTATATAGATGTTGTGATTCCTTTCATGTTCATATTTATCTGGTTAGTTTCCCTAGATTGGTACAGCTTACTTTGTTGTGTCTAACAACAAAGGCTGGGCGTGTCCGACTCGTATCCGGTTATTCGGGAGCGGGTCGTGACAGTGACTTTTGCGTACGCTGCTCCCCTGACCCCTTGCTTAACCCATTGGCTCTTGGAGTTTTGGTCTTATTTTTTTAAGCTTGGCTTTTCTATAGCCCTGTATATTAATATTTTATTAGATATTTTACGCCCATTTTATATCCTTATGCCTTTTGTCATGAACTTGATTTTACTTAATATGTTTGGAATGACTATTGTACATGGCATGGTATGACAAGGAACTAGCATAACACGACAGTGATCCGTAGTGGTGCACTCCTGACATGACCAACCTGATATGATAGTGACCCGTCGTGGTGCACTCCTGACAAGTACCCTGACATGATTTATCTTGATAACTTAACGCTGTTGCGACGGCTAACTTGACATGCTAAGTGAATTCTTGACACCGTGGGTGATTGTATTGAATGTGCTTGTGTAAGCAACCAGTCTTATCTCGCATCATGTCTAGGACATGAATCCCTGGTTTCCCACGGTCAGGGATTCATACTAAATCTGGCTAGGTTAATGACTATATGGATCAAATAGTTCATGGAGAATTCCCCTGTACCCGTTGCCTCTTTGGTCCCGGCCTTATATATATATATATATACATGGGATTTGTTGCTATCCGTCGAGATGAGCGCACTTCCAGCCCGTCGTCGAGTGTGGTACCTTAGGACACATGTATCTTACTACAGTGTGTCTGCTATATCCTGCTATCTTTTCCTTTTCTTGCTGGGATCACTCAGGTAGTAACAAATAGGTAACCGGACTTGGAATTTCTTATTGCATCTTGCTAGTAACTAGGCCTGTGATAACCCTAGCTAATTAAAGTAGCAAGCCGTACTTATTGCTTGGCCGTGATTGATTGAATGAAGTATAACCTGTCTAGTCTTGTTTTGATTCCTGCACAAGATTGCTACCTGTCATGATTTTCTTATATTTTGACCGATAAATGGTGGGAGAATCCAAGTTCCGTTCAGACGAAGGGTTACAACCCCGGTCCTTGTTTGGTTTACGGGTTGTAACCTGGTTATCTGAATAGTCCCATGGTTATCTCATCGTATATCACCTGTTATGTTTTTCCTTAATTCCTGTCTTTATTACCTTATTATTATTGTGCTGATTGCTGGCTTTTGTTCTTATTTTGCGGCCTCCTTTGTGGCACTTGCTCTTTCTGGGGTCTGACCCAGCTGGTTTTGTATGGCCAGATACCGGAGCAGCAGCAGAGGATCTACCTGCTTTCCAGCCAGATGGTGACCACTTGAGGGAATCCTGGCAACGAATGGATTTCTTTTGTTCTTCCACTGTAATTGTACATTATTCTTTTGAGGCATTTAGCCGACGAGCACCTATTAGCTCGATGCACTTTACTTTCTGTCTGCCTACGGACTGTAAACATGATTGGCAACTCGAGGTTGATCATGTATGACTTAACTCTTGCTAGTCCTTACATTTTGTACGACTAGCTTCATGATCATCTGGATATGTAATGTTTGGGACGCCTTACAATTGTATATTTGGTGGTCTGATATCTTATAATTATTATTGGTTGAGATTGAGACAATAGGATAATCTATGACCTTAAGAGACGGATGGCTTGTAGATAAACCCTCATATTTCTAGACAGCCGTGACCGTATAGCGGTGTGGATTCCATTTCGTTATACGTAGCTGGCTATGTCTGCCCCCGCTCTCCAGTATTCTGGTTCTGGGGCGTGACATGGTTTAAGTGGTGGCCCATACAGGTCTTGTCAATCAAGAAATGTGAGGGTTTACCGGATAGATGTCTCAATCTGTACTCGCCTTTGATCTCCACTCGTATCTTCTTATCTCCTTGGATCCCTGACTTGATAACATGCTTGCATTATTGTTCTATTCTGGTCCTTCCTTAATATTCCTGACGTCATTGCTTCAGTGGCATCATTCCTGTTGATCAGCCAGAAGAAGTTCGACCGGCAGACCAGCAACAACAAGAAGATCAGGATCAGTCCTCCGCAACCGCCTCCCGAGCCATGCCTTCTGGAGAACCAATGCCTCCAGTCCAGCCAGTTCTGCCAGCAGGGTCAGAGGATGGGGTCTTGATAGGGCTCATCCGTGAGTTGCTTGCATCTCAGGACCGTCGAGGTGATGCCTTGCAGCAAGCAGTACAAGATGCTATGAGCGGAATTGGTCCTCGAGGGAACAGTGCAGTCAACAATTTCAAGCGCCTGAACCCTCCCTTCTTCGATGGCAGCGAGGATGCTATTGCTGCAGATGCCTGGCTACAGAACATTAAAGTTATCTTAGAGGCAGCCAGGACTCCTGAAGCAGAGAAGGTGGCGGTGGTGCGCCTGCAGTTACTAGACCTAGCCCGCAGCTGGTGGGCTATGCAAGCAGCGAGTTTAGGTACGCCTGTCATGTGGGCGGTATTCAGTTATATGTTTCAGACCAAGTACTTTGACGCAGTGGCTAGATATGACCTACAGACCAGGTTTAGTAATCTCAGGCAGATGAACAGGACGGTCGACGAATATGCGGCCGAGTTTTCAAGGTTGAGTCGGTTTGCTCCTACCTTGGTGGCAACCAAGCTAGACAGAGCACAGCGATTTCAGCAGGGGCTCCACTTGGAGATCATATTGGCAGTAGAGCAGTTCGAGCACAGAACTTTTGATGCCGTCTTACGAGCAGCGAGGAGGCATAAGTACACTTCCCGAAGGATAGCGGACCAGACCGGAGATCGAAAACGGTCTCACGACCAGATGAACCAATCCTCAGCACCGGCCCCGGCAGCTAGGGCCCTGACCATTGGAGCTACGAGGACAGATTCGGTTACCTCCTTACAGCATTCTGCCCCGACCTATCCCCAGCAGCAGAAGCAGAAGCGGCCTTTCGCAACGGGTTGTTCTCATTGCGGGAAGCCGGGGCACGTTGTTACTGAGTGCCGCAGAGCACAGGGATTGTGCTTGGTTTCTGGTTCACCGGACCACATGATAGGATCTTGTCCATTCAGAAACAGATCATCGTCGATAGCAACTAGTCCCTCGGTTATGGGACCAGCACCAGCACCAGAATCAGCTCCAGATCACCAACCACAGCAGCTCCCGTTCCCGGGTCCATTGTCGTCTCAGGTCCAGGCCTTCCAGCAACAGAGGCCACAACAGTTCGCCCAGGCCCAGGCCCAGATCCAGAATCGGCAGAGAGGTATCTGTGTCCTATTGTCTTGCTTTCCACCGTCGTTATGTGGGACACATGTCATGTTTCATGTATCCTAATTACAACGGTATATCCCGGGCCCGAGCCATTTCTTAGATCATTCGAAAAGGTTGGTACCAATAGCCTTTAACCTTTTCGTATGAGGAGAGGCCCGTGTCCCTGTTTGACCAAAGAGAGAGACCTTAAGCGCAAGACTATCAGTTTAGTTCGTATTGCTTGAGTTCATCGCTCCTTGGGAGAGTCAAACGTGGGAGTGTGAGGATGATATCCGATCACGTTATCCCAATCGGTTTGGCTCGTGAGGTGTAATATCTTCCTTATGCCTTGTACTTCGATTCCTTGTTTGTATGTATGATTGTATGATTGATTGGTAGCATAGATTGCTTGCGATAGTATAGCTGTCCCGACATCTCTAGCCTCTTGATTAAATTCCGAGGACGGAATTCTTTTAAGGTGGGTAGAGTTGTCACCCTCATTTTCCATATTTCCCGTATTTCCCGTATTTCGTATTTATACTCGTATCTGGATTTTGACATGTATTTTTATTTTTCTCAACTTGTAAAATTTTGGTATTTCTCGTATTTTGGATTTGTGCCATGGCTCGGTTTTAATTGGGTTGGTTTGGTTTGGTTTATTGTGTATTGGAACACCTTAACCTACACTCCACCTTCAACACACCACAACCCACCCTCTTTATATTCCCCACCTACCACTCTCTCTCTTCATTACCACCACCATTTATTTCCTTCTTCTTCTTCTTCTTCTTCTTCTCCTTCCTCTACACAACTCTCCCAACCCTAGGCAAGTGCATCTTGCCACTACATGAGAACCCTCTTTTATTTGTCCCTTTGCTAGATTAGGACATGGTGATCAACATTAGTTCTTGGCATTTTGTGATTTGGAGTCTCCATTGTTCTGGATCTAAGTCTTCCTATTTTCGGATTTTTGTATGTTTTGATCTATTTTAGTTGGTTTTCTATGAGTTTTGATGTTTCTATGTGGAAGAGCATTCAATTCCACCCAAATTGGAACTTTGGAAATCCGGATTTGGAGTTCGGATGGCCAAGTTATGATGCTGTGTAGCCTTGAGTTCAACCATGGTGTTCTTGCTGTTTGGAGAAGACAGTGAGCAGTGTGCAGAGCTGTTTAGCTTACGCACACTGAGCTGTGCGCGCTCTTTAGCATGCGTACGCAGACTTGGGTACGCTTCCTGTTGGAAGCGTGTCTCCTTGAGCGTGCGTGACTTTTCACCTACGCTGCTCTCTGTAGCGTGCGTGACTTTTCACCTACGCTGCTCTCCTTGAGCGTGCGTGACTTTTCACCTACGCTGCTCTCTGTAGCGTGCGTGACTTTTCACCTACGCTGCTCTCCTTGAGCGTGCGTGACTTTTCACCTACGCTGCTCTCCTTAAGCGTGCGTGACTTTTTACCTACGCTGCTCTCTGTAGCGTGCGTGACTTTTTACCTACGCTGCTCTCTGAAGCGTGCGTGACTTTTGCGTACGCTGCTCCCCTGACCCCTTGCTCAACCCATTGGCTCTTGGAGTTTTGGTCTTATTTCTTTAAGCTTGGCTTTTCTATAGCCCTGTATATTGATATTTTATTAGATATTTTACGTCCATTTTATATCCTTACGCCTTTTGTCATGAACTTGATTTTACTTAATATGTTTGGAATGACTATTGTACATGGCATGGTATGACAATGAACTAGCATAACACGACAGTGACCCGTAGTGGTGCACTCCTGACATGACCAACTTGACATGATAGTGGCCCGTCGTGGCGCACTCCTGACAAGTACCCTGACATGATTTATCTTGATAACTTAACGCTGTTGCGACGGCTAACTTGACATGCTAAGTGAATTCTTGACACCGTGGGTGATTGTATTGAATGTGCTTGTGTAAGCAACCAGTCTTATCTCGCATCATGTCTAGGACATGAATCCCTGGTTTCCCACGGTCAGGGATTCATACTAAATCTGGCTAGGTTAATGACTATATGGATCAAATAGTTCATGGAGAATTCCCCTGTATCCGTTGCCCCTTTGGTCCCGGCCTTATATATATATACATGGGATTTGTTGCTATCCGTCGAGATGAGCGCACTTTCAGCCCGCCGTCGAGTGTGGTACCTTAGGACACATGTATCTTACTACAGTGTGTCTGCTATATCCTGCTATCTTTTCCTTTTCTTGCTGGGATCACTCAGGTAGTAACAAACAGGTAACCGGACTTGGAATTTCTCATTGCATCTTGCTAGTAACTAGGCCTGTGATAACCCTAGCTAGTTAAAGTAGCAAGCCGTACTTATTGCTTGGCCGTGATTGATTGAATGAAGTATAACCTGTCTAGTCTTGTTTTGATTCATGCACAAGATTGCTACCTGTCATGATTTTCTTATATTTTGACCGATAAATGGTGGGAGAATCCAAGTTCCGTTCAGACGAAGGGTTACAACCCCGGTCCTTGTTTGGTTTACGGGTTGTAACCTGGTTATCTGAATAGTCCTATGGTTATCTCATCGTATATCACCTGTTATGTTTTTTCTTAATTCCTGTCTTTATTACCTTATTATTATTGTGCTGATTGCTGGCTTTTGTTCTTATTTCGTGGCCTCCTTTGTGGCACTTGCTCTTTCTGGGGTCTGACCCAGCTGGTTTTGTATGGCCAGATACCGGAGCAGCAGCAGAGGATTTACCTGCTTTCCAGCCAGATGGTGACCACTAGAGGGAATCCTGGCAACGAGTGGGTTTCTTTTGTTCTCCCACTGTAATTGTACATTATTCTTTTGAGGCATTTAGCCGACGAGCACCTGTTAGCTCGATGCACTTTACTTTCTGTCTGCCTACGGACTGTAAACATGATTGGCAACTCGAGGTTGATCATGTATGACTTAACTCTTGCTAGTCCTTACATTTTGTACGACTAGCTTCATGATCATCTGGATATGTAATGTTTGGGACGCCTTACAATTGTATATTTGGTGGTCTGATATCTTGTAATTATTAATAGTTGGTTGAGATTGAGACAATAGGATAATCTATGACCTTAAGAGACGGATGGCTTGTAGATAAATCCTCATATTTCTAGACAGCCTCCATTCCGTTATACGTAGCTGGCTATGTCTACCCCTGCTCTCCAGTATTCTGGTTCTGGGGCGTGACAGGGGAAGACACGATTTAACTGAGCTCGCACGTGCTTGAAAAAAAAAAAAAACTTCTTAGATATGTCAAACATGCTTACCATGTGTTCATAAACAAAAAAACAAGAGAGAAAAATAAATAAGTTGGAATGAAGGTATGGTATATTGTTTATCATGCAATCAAACATGTTTTTATTTTTATTAACAAGTAACAACGTAGATATGTCAAACATGTTAATTGATTGGAAAAACTACAAACAAAATTTATATTTAAAAAAAACGAAAGTGATATCAATGGGCCTAAATGTTCATATAAAGTATGTAACCAAAAAAGGGTAGGATGTTTGAATCCTTTCCGGACTAAATATCCACCCCACCAATTATAATTAACGGATTATGATTATGAAGG
Organism: Iris pallida; assembly: GCA_029216955.1. NCBI lineage: Eukaryota > Viridiplantae > Streptophyta > Magnoliopsida > Asparagales > Iridaceae > Iris > Iris pallida. The sequence goes on from JANAVB010023600.1 coordinate 2,417,473, forward strand.
AATTATGAAGGAATGAGGGATAACACTAATTAAAATAAAAATGAAAGTAGTGAAAATATGATTAACAATTGGAGAGGTAAATACAAATAACTCCATTAAATATATCCTTTGAGCTCGTGCTACAAGGCTTGGAACACCCTGAAGGCTCTATCACTGAACTGATTCACACAGGTCCAACCCTGAGTTGAAGTGATACATGTATGCAATCATGCCTCCATCCTGTAGTTCTCGCTACAAATCTCTGCAGGAACTGGTATTGCTTTCTCCAGTCATTCTTACAAATAGGTGGTGCAGCATCTTATACTCCAAAAAGAGGATCCTATGGATCAAATTCACTTTCAAGCATATGAGCACCTCTTTATATATAATCAGGTTCATACAATAAAAAAGTTCAAAACATAAATACAACAATGCCCATAGGCCATATCATACAAGGAGTTTATTTCTGGGCCTCATAATATTGAGGAGCCAATTCAGGTAGCCACAACGGATCGATTCGTGTTAGGTTGCGGACATAATTTTGGTTAGTTCGAACCAACTCGTTGAAGATGATACAATCAGGCTTTGTTCGAAATAAGACTGAAGAAGGATGGATCTGCACATTCTGGCTGCTTGCAATAGCCCTGCAAAAGAAAGACAATTGCGTGATTAAGTTGGTAGTCATTATAATTTTGCTGCGGGCAATTAATCATGAATAAGTAAAAAAAAGGTTAAACAAGTGCAGACTCTACTACAGTGAAGGAAATAAGTTGCAATAGAAGCCAGTGGTCAAATAATGGCTTCAAAGTACACAAAAGCTGTTTTTGACAGGGTATTGTGGTAGATTAAGAAGAAGAGAGCACACTTTCCACAACAGAAACAATTTGGTAATACATGTAGGTAACATATTCCCAAAGTATTGACCATGTGGGTAAGAGATGATAAAGAAAAAGATCTCCAACTTGACAAAGTAGCGAAATTCAAACCTATATGATCCATCAGGTTCCTTCAATGCTGCGTTGAGGAAGAAAGAGGCTGTAAGGCATCTTCGGAACTGAACCATCTCATCTCCACAAGATGAGATCACTAGACCCATCTGCCGCACATGCCCTTTGATTTGACTGGAAGACAGAAGAATTCACAAATTATGAAAAACAGAAGTACGTAAATGGCCCTAACAGCAAAAGAAATATAACATGTATATGATATGGACACTACAAAAACCATGATAAAAGTAAAACATGCATTCCCTATAGGTTTCAGAATATATTTGTGATAAAAACAAGTGTAGATACAACAAAATATTCATACTACTAACGGATAAAGAGGCATATTATTTCTTTTATTTGCTTCGTGTTTATTTAGATTCCAAATATATCCCTAGGCCTACAATAATTTTGGCAAGTCCAAGGTAAGAACCAGACCTGTGAACATCTCGTGCATGCTTCAGAGAACGATTATTGATAAAGTTCTCCCGACACCATTTATTCAGAGACTTCTCCACTGTTTTTTCCTTGATATTTGCAGCTTTGCTCTTCTCCAGACATTCTGTAGCACCTCGATATACATTCAGCAATGTTATATGGTCTCCCTCGGAACTCAAGAAACTTTTCCTTGAAGCTCTTGCCTGAAAAATTGCAGCAGGTGTAAAATTTGTGGTTTAACCAAAAGTAGTTTTGCTTTAACCATTTTCTGGTGTAGCCCTTACTAACAAAGTAAAAAAAGAAGATCATACATGGAAGTGCAAATGAAGTGTAAGAAATGGTACAAAGTCCAAACGGGATTTATCATGCAAACAAGGAAGCACTATAACATGCATGGATTTTTGTATGTATACCTCCTCCAACTTTTCGCGGGGGAAGTAAAAAATGGATTCCACTGAAAGCATTGCCACTATTATTAGCATTTCTTCCAAGCATTTGAAATCGCTAGCCATAATGAGAGCTTTGGAATATAAGGGGTCTAAGGGTAGCCGAGCCATTTGAAGCCCAACTGGATCTGAGAGTTTGTAGTCATCAGTTAAAGCCCCTAGTAAGGATAACTGCTCCAAAGATTTCACAATAGCCATCCTGAAGAAAAATATGAAAATTATTAGGTAAATAAAATAAGAGATAATTTGGTCTCAGAAAAAAAAAAATGTGACATGTTACATAGAAGTGCTACTTAAGTTACAAGTTACAACCTTCATAGGTAGTTGCAAGTATCATTTGGTAAATTTAGAAGCAAGGGTCAACTCTCACTAAAAATGAAAAAAAGACCAAGTGCTGTCCAAGTGCACAACAACTTATTTACTGTTTGCAATAGCATGCTTCAAAACTTCTTCCCTTAATTGACAAGATTCACAAATATCCTAGCATACTAGAAGAATTAATATTCAATTGGTCATCAACAATTGGTCAAACAGAAATTGTGGCAATCAAACAGAAATTGTTTACTATAGGATACTTCTAAAAGTTACAGCATACTAAATTTAAAACTCGACAATAATCTTGAGACAATCACTTAACTGCAGCATGCATGATGATTATCCTTGCATTGAGGTCTCCAGAACTAGGCAATCTATATCCGAAAGAAGACTTTCATTTGGAATTCCTCGAACAATTCTCCAAATAGATTTAACCTATTAACGAATATAATGACAAATACAAATATGTGACAGCGCAAAAATGATACAACCTATTAACCAATCTAATACTCCAAATTGCTTCTCTGAATAAGATGATAATGGCAGGACTCCATTCCCATCGGAATGGGATTGGCTATGGAGCAAAACAGCTCCAAAGAACAGACAAGTTCCGGTAATAGCCATGCACCTAACATCAAACTCAGGTGTCGCAAAATTGAGGCTAACTATCACATATATTATTCAATTCAAAGAAAATGACTCGAAAAACAGATAACACGTGAAAAGAGCAATAAATATCACCTTGAAGGTTTCTCCATGAAATCAAAACCAATGATATCATCAATACCAAGGGCTTTGAGTTGTAGCACAACATTTGAGAGGTTACACCTTTTAATCTCTGGCACGGTAGAGTCAATAAGTTTACCAAATTCACTTTCTGGGTACAAGCGAAAGCACTTCCCAGGTCCCTCACGTCCAGCACGACCACTGCAGATCATAAATCCAAATGGCAGCTGAGAATTTCTGACCATCACAGATACATAATGTTTATGCAATCATATACTTGAATAAGGTGTTAGCATTCAACAACCATAGGAAGAAAAGAAGCCAACTTTCTCCCATTAGGGATTGTTACTACTAACAAGCCAAAACTGACACATGCTGCACTGGCCATCATCATCATTAATATATTATCATCACCTTTTACTAATATAAAAAAAACTAATGGTTAAGGAGAATTACTAAGGCCTCACGGAAAGATTGACCCTCTATCATCAGCTGACATCTTGATGTCAACCCTCATATTGTGCCTAATTCTTGGCCAGCGGAACAATGAGTATGGCAGGTGCTTACTTTGAGACCAAGAAGAATATCGTGCAGATAGCAAAACCATTCTTATTAATCATAAGATTAAGGCTCAACCAAGGAGTGACACTCAATGATTATCTTATATACTAAGGTCTAGATAAAGGCGAAGATTGCAGTAGTAGTAAAAGACATCTGGATACTGGACAAATTATAATTGATCCTGTATATAAGAGGTTTGGAAATGTATTGCCTTTGGGAGTACAATTTAATATTGTCCAGTCAGTGTGGTTGAATGGTAGGTCGGCTCTACAATGCCAAGATTCCTAATGACGCTCAAAGCAAGCAGAAGAAATCAACCAGCTAAGTTTTGATTCAAATATGTACTTATTTTCAACCTTAAAAAATGAGGATTTTGGCCAACACAACAGGACAGAACAGGTAAAGCTAGCAATCGATTTAGAAAAGCAATCAACTCTGCACGACCAAGATATTATGCACTCACTAAAGATCTTCGTCTTCGCGTATATAATCAATAACTAATTTCTTGGACATCAAAATGTATATAACCAAACAACTATATCATAGATATATAGCAGTAGGTTCAGATCAAAGATGGGTAAACATCATGGAAATATAGTCCAAAATGACAATTGTTGCAAATATCTAAATCAACCAGTCAAATTTAAGACGAGAAGCATATAATGATTCACCAACATCCACTTTCCTACCTCCTCTGAAGAGCCTGTGCTTTTGAGATTGGGATAATTATCAGTGATTCCATCCCTGTGACGTGGTTGTAGGAACGAGCTTTCACCAATCCAGGATCTATAACATACTTGATACCAGGAATTGTCAATGATGTTTCAGCAATGTTTGTAGCTAGTATAACCTACACAATCCACACAAAATCATCTACATACAGTTTCAAGAGCAATACAGTGCAAATCATCAACTTGCATATAGTTTTGGCTTAACAAATTGTAACCAAATAAATATCGTTGAGCTGGAAAAGACACAAATGATATGGAACAAAAGTAACATCATTATATATTCAGACAAGGATGTTAAAGTCTCTTGCATTTTCCAAACAAGCACAATTTGGGCTCTATGGGCTTCACAATTTGAGTGGAAATTATGGATACCATAGCCAAAGGGCTGTCTAAAAAGGAGTGTATGTTCTTTTTTTTCCAAGGTTAATGACGCATCGAGGGACAGTGCAGAGGTTCTTAGAGTCTCCTGTCACAGTCGATCTTCTCATAAAACCTCTGCAATTAAGTTACATTTGTGACATCTATTAGACTAGAGACACTCAACACAAAAAATAGCTTTCTCTGGGTACATATTTATAGTCAAAAGGTTAACATGCATCAGAAGAAAGTTCCTAAACGTTGGGAAGGAAAAAAAAAAAAAAAGGATTTTGTACACAGAAATCTGTCCCACTTATTAACAAAAATATTAACTCATTACAGCCTATCAATATGAAAACCCTGACAGCTAAGAAATATAGCAAAATATCATAACATTAAGTTTACCTTGCGATGACCAGGCGGGGCTGGCTTGAACACATTCATTTGCTGCTCTGAGGGAAGAGCAGAGTAAATAGGAACAACAAGGACCTTTTGACTACCCTCAGGTAACTGGCGAGCACGCTCATGTACTAACCTCTCTACAGATTCAATCTCCTCTTGACCAGTCAAGAAAGCAAGTATGTCTCCAGGACCCCCCTCTAGATGGATCTAACAAAGGACACAAATTATTACCCTCAATTTTAGCAACTAATCACCAAAATCTAACAAAGAAGCCAATTTTTCTACAACAATGAATCCTTTATACCCAAATTATTTTCTACAAGATACAACCAATTGAAATGGGCACTACTCTAAGAAATTATTTTACTAATTTTTTACCATAGTACGCTGAGAGGATAAAGAGATAGAAGGCAAGCATTGGTTCTTAACTGAGTAACAGATAAAACAAAGAATATATCCAATCCTACATATTGGTAATGAGCTTATCAATTTAAAAGAAAACAACTGAACCAAAGCATGGTGTATCCTTTTAATCTTGACTAGAACTAGGCAGAAAATGCAGCTGATGAAAAAAAAAAAGGAAAAGGAAAAGAAGACAACAGGCCATAGCATTAAAGGGTTAACTATACCTGGAAAATGGTAATTAGGGTAGCATCCAGATAATCAGGCTCCGGATGATATGTATACAGTATATCTACAAGATATTGCCGCCCTTGAATATGAACAGCTTTCGCGCCACCAAAGTACTCTGAGAAACCCCTCGCATCCAAGCTCGCAGACATTATAACCAACTTTAAAGGAGCGCATTTTGCATGCTGGCATGCCTTCAATCCACTAATGCCTTGATTCTTAACTTCTTTATCAGATATCACCGGATTTTTACCATTTAGTCTATCGAAACTTTGTTGTTTAAGCATAGATTGGGACCTTGCATGTTGTACATTTTTCAACAAGCCTAGTAATACGTCAGTATGGACTGTTCTTTCATGTGCTTCATCAACGATAATGATACTATATCTAGACAGAAATGGATCCAATAGTGCCTCCCTGCAAATACATTAGTAGTGACAGTCCCCATGATTAAAATTCAGAAAATTAAAGCTCATAATCATCAGTAACCCCACAAAACATTTATGCATACTGTGACAATTTGATCTCTATTTCTGACTACGTTTATAAACATTAATATCTGCAAGAAGATGATATTACCATGAGATGGATAGCAAGTATTGTTTGAATCTACTTGCTTCTTTGCCAATGAACACTCAAAATACTCGCACTATAATTTTTGGGGAAATTCTATAGGCACTTCATATTTTACTTATGACAGCCCATTACTTGGTGATAGCTCAGGCTGACCCAATTTTTACTCGGGACAACCCGAATTTTTCTTTGGGACTGCCCACATCCCAAATTACTTGGTGCTAGCCTAGGATGGGTACGCCTCCCCCATCGACCTCGCTACTGCCAGCGACCACTACGATCTCGTCCGCGAGCTCCTTCGTCGCCTCAACTCCCTCTAGCGGCCCCCCTCCTCGTCACCCCCTCCTCGTCTCCGTCGGGCGGCTCCCCGCTCCTCCAGGCGCGGCTACGGCAGCTAGCTCCTCCGTGCGTGTGGCTACGACGACAAGCTCCTTGGCACCGACCCCCTCCTTGTCTTCGTCTTCAGATGCGAGCGACAGGTAGTGGAGTCGGGACTCGACGGGGGGATGGTGGTGGTACTGGCGGTGGCATCACTATCATCAGGATTATCTAAATATTTTACAGTCATTCCCATCATCAGGATTGTCGAAATATTTGACAGTCATTCCAATAGGAAGGACTGTCGAAATATTTGACAGTCATTCCAATATAAAGGACTGTAGTCCAATAAGTTTTTTGACAATCCTGAAATAAACTGGGCTAGCCTAAAGCAATTTTTCCGGTGGCGAACATGTAAATAACTAAAAAAAAAAAAAACTTGCGCTAGCCTAAGTAAAAAATGAAGTGCCTTTAGAATTTCCTTATTTCTTTTGAGATTGATAAAGCATTTTATGACTCATTATTTAATAAACAGAAACAGATTTTAAAACATACAGCGCTGAAACAATCTAAATATGCTCATTTTCATCCAACTCTATGCATCCATGATCAACTGGGTGTCACAAGTCACAACTGCAAATGAAAAAAGACTTCATCTTTTATCAACATGATACTATATCCATGGAACCTCGGCCAAGTTGAATCAAATCATATATGTAACAGTTAAAGATAACTCACATACAAAGTTGGATAGTGTCTAGTATTATGTCAGTACAACAATCTGATTGCGTCTTTGTAGCATTGATAAGCCTTTCATTCAGAATCTCTTGTAAGAAACTTATTCAGATTTCTGGCAAGCCTCCAAAGTAGTACAAATGATGAAACCATCCAAAATAAACCTTATTAATGTCCACTTTACATTTCCTCGAGAAGTTGTAAAAAGAACTCTCCAACTTCTAAATACTGATGTGAGAAGGTTGTTTTTAATAACTCGATATGTGTACTCCAAGAGTATGAACATGATATGATCTAGCAAAATTTATTGTCTAATTCATTACCATATTCTTCTCTTTCTTGCAAAAAGTCAGACTACTGTTTAAGAGGCAAGGCTATCTATCTAAGGTTTATATTGGATGAGTATAAATAACATTGGATGAATACATAACAAAGAACCTTCACATATTAAAAACAAACCATTGTACAAGTAAGGTCCAATGAAATGACTACCTTACTAGCAGACCATCTGTCATGTACTTAATCCTTGTTGTGCTAGATGTTTCATCTTCAAATCTAATTGAATATCCAACCTTCTGGCCTAGATTCACATTGCATTCTTCAGCCACCCGTTTTGCAACAGTCACAGCTGCAACCCGCCGAGGTTGGGTGATGCCAATGACCTTCCCATCCGCACAATATCCAGCATTAAACAGAAACTGTGGCAATTCTGCAGAGGTTATTGCCAAAGCAAGTAAATAATATTCACATAACAAAAGAAGCCAAAAAGCTATTACAAAAAAAAGAAGTAAGATTTCAAGATTCAAACTTAATCATTTTCACCTAACTTATCTTCAAAGAGATTCTCAACAAAATTACGTCGATTTGACATTTCAAGCATCAATAACAGTAAACACGTCAAGTTAACATCTATGGAGTATAAGCATGAAATATAAGCTTCACGGAGGTTGCGACAACTTGCTGCAAGCATGCACACTAGTAATGCAAATTAACAAATCAGCTTCATCCTTGATCTTAGCAATGAAAATAAGTTCATACCTGAAATGTCAAGGAAATTTCAAGATGGGCAGGATTAATCAAAAGTACGACATTTGGTAATTTAACCATTATATTAGGGTACCGAGGCAGGGGCGGATCCAAGTACTCTGTTGGGTGGGCTGTAGCCCATCCAATATTTTTTTTTTCACTACATGTATTTTTTTCACTACATAAGCATATATATTCAGCCCACCTAACTAAAAAAATAATCCAGCCCACCCAATAACCCAAAGCATGGGCTGCTCTACTACACGCGCGCGAGAGAGATTTTGAGGGTGGGTTTTGATTTTTCATTTACTCCTCTCAAGTCTCAAGAGTCAAGACCAGGAGCAGGAAGGCGGAGTTCATCTCTCCCAACTCTTCCACTTCTCATGTAAGTTTTTTTCTTGCTAGTTACATTTTTTTTACTGATCTTCTTTCCTAAAAAAATTAGGGTTTATGTACTTATTTTGCTCCAATTTCTTCCGAATACAGAATTTTAGGGTTTGGAGAAGGTTAGGAGAGAATGATCTTTGTGATGAACCCATGGTGGATTAGGATTAGGGTTTGGAATTTGTGATGGACCCATGAACCCATTTTAGGGTTGCATGTTTCTTCCAAAATTAACTTTTTTTTGTTTTGGTTAGGTTAGGACTTGGTCGAGAAGTCAGAAGTTGCATATTTCTTTGAAGTTTTAATTTGTACATTATTAATACTTGAAACATTTTTCAGAAAAGATTCATGTCAAATGGTGCGGATAGATTTATCAGGAAACATCTTTCGGTTTTCTCACCATTGGATAGTTTCTAAAATGCAAATAGATTTTTTTTTAGTTTGAAACTTTTCCATATTTGAATTCATATTCTAAAGGGATAATATGTTAGTTGCAAAATATGTGGACAGTGTGACAGATTCTAATTGGACTAAATTGGAAATGGAATGGTTTATATTCAGTATAGAATCTTTTCTTTCAATGTTTTTATTAATTGTAACAGGTATAGAACCTTCAAATAGAGGGGAAAATATTTGTGTAGTAGCCCATCCCGACTTTCAATCCTGGATCCGCCCCTGTACCGAGGTATCCATATTCTTTGACCATTGCAACATTTTGGAGTAGACTAGTTATTAGAGTATGACTACTCCGATGCAGCATGACTGTGGAACCTTGACATGGTTTATGATGCATATACATTGAATTTCACAAAATACTATGGTCGAATTTAAATAACTCCATATGTGCACACCAAATAACCCAAAGAACCCACAACACTTGTAAAGAAAGTAGCTCACGTGTGGTTTTCCCGCTCCCCGTCTCGCCAACAATTATCAGAGTGTCATTCTTCCTCACTTCATCAACAAGTCTCTTCTCGACTGAAACAACAAATCGTTCAAAAAAATAGTTCACAAACACTCACTTGTCAACATCAACCGTCTTGAAGTAGTAAAAATTTAGTCTTTGAACCACAAAAGAGCTCACCTGCTGCTATAGGTAGGGATTTCCTCTGTTGTGCAATCAACTGCTTCCTAAAGCACAAAAAAACAAATAATTAACACAAAAAAGCTACTTCCAAATCATAAAAAGTTAGGTTCTTTCTTACCTAGCTAACGACTGCTGGGTTCTGTGATCTCCGTGAGTAAAGTTACTGTCTTTTTTGCGAGTTTCGGCGGACGCCACTTCGGGAAACAATGGCATCTACAGAGCATTAACGTATGTCAAAATTTCAATACAACAGAGAAATCCACAACATTTTGATTGGAGTCGGAATCAGAAGTAGTAAATTTACTCCGTAGAGAAGTACAGGGGCGGCCAAGGATTTTTCCGGCCGGACTTACATTATAATTAAAATTTGAAAATATATCCAAAAATGTCTGTTGATACTCAAAATCCTACCTTGCATTTCTAATTCTTTTGTCAAGTACCTAAGAAACACGGACACTTCAAAAATTCATGCCATGTCCGTATCGTATCGGACACGCCACGGACACTCCAAAATACGCTAGGACGAGGTGAAGAGAAACAGACCTCGGTAAAATTCAAACGTACTTGACGGTGAGTTCGGCCACTCCGGCCGCGCAGCCGCAGTATCACGAAGGGATCGCCGCAGGCTATCTCTCGCGCGCGCGGTGGGGGATGGGGCGGAGTCTACTCCGGTGCCGGCCGGCGGAGTTGGCAGAAGCTCCTCTTATTATTTTGATTTGGAGTTGTGGAAATTAGGGTTCGAGGAGGAGGAGAGGGTTTAGAACAAGACGGGGGCTAAAAACGGGTCGGGTTTCTGTAATATCCGAACCCTAACCATATTAGTCTTTTGGGGTTTGGAATTTTTTTTCCCAGAAAATTTCATATGGTGACAAATTTAACTAAAATATATAATGCGGCTTATAGACCGAGAATCCAATAAAAAATTCGGCTCGATTTGGAAAAAAAAAATTTGTGGTTCCATTTGGGTTTTTAAAAAATATTAAAATTATTTATTCGGTTTCGGTTCAGGATTACGATTTCAATCCAAAATCGAATAAGACTTATAAAATAATATAATTATCTTCAATTTTATGCATATTTAATAATTAAAAATGTGAATATTTTTGTATATATTTTAAAAATAACAATTCTATAAACGCTGAAAGCTCAACTTTAATAATTTAATAACTAGTCCAACTTTGGATCCAACTTTAAAATATAATAAATATATGTATAAAATTATATTTTAAATATAATTTAACTACAATCCCAATCTTGGATCCGGTCCATTAAACAATAAAAATAGTTTAACCGAACAAACCCAATCGATTAATTTCGGTTCGGTTTCAATTTTGGATTTTAGTAGCTTGGTTTTAACTATTTTGATTCAGTTGAAACCGAATAAACTGAACGCAAGCTGATCATGCTGTTACGATAACGTTGTGGCTATGCAGTCCTATACAGAGACGCCTGTACAGAATGGTTATCTTGGCAAATTCCAACTGGTTGAGCATTTTTAAGTCGTCTTTTGCACTCTCCAATGGAGAATTGTCAAGAAAATAAATTTCTAAGAAACTTTAGTCTTCAAATAATAAAACTCATGTCAAATTGTATTGCGAAAAGATGTTGCAAATGTATTAGCTATATATTGTCGTCGCAAACCATCCCAATATAATTATGTTTACCTTTCAAGTCTTTTGACACTTACCCGGAGAGGAATTTTTGACACTCCTATCCGCATAAGAAAAATAAAAATATCAGTATCCACTAAAAAAAAATTTAGGAGATCAAGTGCTATTTCAAATTAAAGATTATATATTGTTAGTGCAAAAATTATGATCGAGCCACATAATGAAAGAACAGTAACATTCATTACCATCTACGGATTTACATATTAAAGCATAACAAGGCCTGAAACACTTAAATACCTTTTCATCATCACAATGCTCGATAAAGGTTTAATCCATCATGTTAATTATTCAAATACATATAACGAGTGATAAATTAAGATGGCTTGTAAGATTTGAAAGGAGGAACGAAAAAAAAAAAAAATGAGATCAGGAAGGAAATAGATTATGAAACAAAATCATAATCTTTATACTGGATAAGAAAAACGTAGACGAAGTATTCATCTCAGGCAGGTTTAGGACTTCCAAAATGTAGTTTACTATGATCTCTGAATATACAAACACAAGTATCTTGACTGAGAGAAAAAAAAAATCCTCATGGTTCCAATACTTCCAAAGATGCAAGATACCATACTTCTCCAGAAATAAAATATAAACCATCATTTATTCACGAAACTCGTTATGTTCTCAATAGTGCTCACAAATGCTTTACATACTTTCGAACTCAACTAGTGAGCATTTATTTAATTTAGAAGAACTAATTTCATCCATTCCTGAAGGATGGCTTAGTTACAAGCAGGATTTCATACATACATCTTGAGAAGCCTGCCAATGCTACTCATACTGCTAATTACACCTGCAGACTTATTTAAACATAATAACACTTGAGACTGTTCCTTGAGAGCACATGCAACTATACAACATTTACAATTAAGCCGCTAAGTAAAATAGCAATTAATACTGAAAAATCTTCTTCAGCTCACAAAATCTCGACTTTTTCTGGAAGCTTGATTCCGTATGCTTCTAATATATCCAGTGCTGCATGCATAATTGTGAACGTATAGTCAGTTTTAAGTGCAGTGAAATTAGAGTTTTGTAGTCTACAATGAGATTTACCAGGCATGTAGACTTCAGGGTCCAGGGGTCGTATGACGCCTCTACTTTGAACCTTGTTCTAAAGTAAGAGCTGTAGAATTAAGAGGATAATTTGTTAATTATTTTTGGGTTTTATTAGGCATGGAACTATATGAGACATAAAATAGAGTATCACCAGAACTCCAATTGCTGCTGGAATGCCAACAGTGAGGGCCATTGCGGTGGTTGTCTTCCCATTTTCTGTCCTTCCGAACTCCAATAGGGTGGCACGGTGGTTCTCCATGGGCCTTCCATCAGGAAATTCCACTTCCACTTCATGATGCAGGAGCACCATGTCCTGTGAGACACAAGTCAGGTGAGAAAGTGAAACTGTAAGATCAATTTTTGACCCAGAAGCTTGTCATGATTTGTAATAGCAAAGCAATTTAGACTTCATATTTTTGAATCATACTCTCATGTTATATAGGATTTATAGAATGCTAATGAATATGGTTCCCATGGTAGGAATTCTAGAGTTGATTTTTATACATAATCCTCACATTAATAGACTCTAATGTGATATTATATGACTAATTGAATCCTAATAAATATGTTTCCTTCGAATTTTGACACTACATTTGATTATCCATAACCCACTAATTTTTTTTTTTTGAGATTATCGATAACCTACTAACTGTTGTACTGGTAGCAGAACATGCACAACAATAAAAAAAAAAGCAGAAATGACTTCTCCTTCTGTGGTTGGTGTGTGTCCCTCGATTCTTGGTTGCAAAGGAAGTCTTTGAACACTTTATCCTATCTGACAAACTGCTACTCTACTAGCATGCATCTTCAGCTTGTTCAATAAAGAGCACTACCACAAGCCACAGATTTATAAAAATGCTTACTTATTTGTACCAAAAAACAGAAGTACCTGCTCATCGGCAGAGTAGGATAACCTCTCTTCCATTCGTAAACACACTACATCGAATGCACTGGAGCAAGTTGCTGGAATTGTTAGTCCCTTGGCGAACAATCGATGGAAAACCACGAATTCAGAAACTATTGTAAAGACAATGTTTCCAGCAACAACACCCTAAAGAAGGTGATGTTGTATTACGAGAATCTAAAAAGATTTCGTAATGATTCTCGAAGGCAACTGAACCGTATAACTTCTAAAGAGAAGCCACAGTATTCTCGAAGGCAACTGAACCGTATAACTTCTAAAGAGAAGCCACAATATTCTCGAAGGCAACAGAGGAAGAAGAAAGCCTGCTGGAGTGAAAGATCACCGGCGCTCAAAGCTATATCCGCCTTACGGACAAGCCTCCAGGAACCAGCAAGTTCGAAGAGAACTTTAGAACGCTGGCCAAAAATGTCGACTCCTCGGAATAGCAGTAGCACTTCTCTCTCTCTGGAAATTTTCTGAGTATTTTCTGTAACCCTGGAGAGAGGAGATGCTGCTGATATTATAGGCACGAGGTGGGCTTTTCAAATTCTGAACGCACGCCCTGGTTTAATGCCAGATCCGGATTTTCTGGATCTGAGCCATTTCCGGATCTGAGCCCACAAGGCCCGCGGACGTTACATAATTTGAACGGCCCACTCGACCCGCTCGACCCGTACGACCCGTACGTCCCGTACGCTCCGTACGCTCCGTACGCCTCGCACGCCACGCAGAGGCTCGCGCACGAGCGCAACTAAAGCGCACAATGCGCCTTGCGACGAGCTGTCGTGCTAAGTGCAAAGTGCCATCAAAAAGCCACATTAAGCCTCAAAAGCCCATTAGCCCAAGCCCAAGCCCAAGCCCAAGTCCGAGTCCGAGTCCGAGTCCGAGTCCGAGTCGCTAAGCCCCTTCGGGGCTTAGCTCCAATAGATTTAAATCTATTTTCATTTGGCAAAAAGTTGGTTTCTTATTCTCACCTCTATGTAAAATCCTCCCACATGGTACCCTCCATTGGGCCTCAACCCATGTGCATCTCTCTATTCCTTCATAAGTAATATATAGAGATACATATTGGTGTGATTTTCCGATGTGGGACTATCTTTTAACAATAGAATGTTGTGAACACACACAACACAAAGAATAAAACACCAACAATCCCCCACATATCTCTATATATATGAGTTAAGCGTTCCACATAATAACTGTCCATTATGCATTAGGATAGATGTCGCTGACGACTTGAATCTTCCCGCATGGGTTGAACAACAGTATGATACAAGAATGGACTACGCCTTGAATTCTGTACCACAGCTGTAATTTTTTTCACTCACATAATGTAGTTATCTGTGCTTCTGGCTGCACATTAAAGGCCTTGTGCCAGCCTGGATTTCAATGTATGTATCTTGGACGTCTACAAATTTACCCTCAAGAGACGGCCTATTTCTCTGTCCATACATTATAGGTGAGTTCTTTATAAAGAGTCATGGCATGAAGCATTGCGCTCCTTTGCGGTGCTACGCCGCTATGACATGGCTCAACGCCGAGGCTTTACCCCACCTGGGTACCTCATCGTAGTGTCATACTACTGTAGCATGAGGTCACAATCCTCTTTGTAGTGCCAAACTACTCAGCATGAAGCCTTGCGCTTCTGTGCGGTATTATGCCGCTATGACATGGCTTGCAAAGCCGAGGATTTACCCTTCCTGGTACCTCTTCGTGGTGTCATGCCACTGTAACATGAGGATGCCGTCCTCTTTGTAGTGCTGTCTACACCTCTTTATGATTATGCAACATTAGGCTACCTGCCTATATGCGGTGCTACGCCGCCTGTGACTTGGCTAACAAAGCCGAGGCATTACCCCTACCTGGGAACCTCATGGTGGAGTCACCCCACTGTAGCATGGAGTTGTAACACTCCTTTGTGGTTGTTGCGCCACCATGCTTCCTGTAAAGCATAACAGACCTTCACTCAGTCTGAGAACTCATTAAGGCATTATGCCATCCTTCCCACATGATCAATTTTTCGTAGAAAATTCATAGTAGACAACAGTGGTTCTGGGTCCGAAACCCTTACATGTTCCGCAGAACAAGTACCCACTGTTAACTAATATTTTTCCAGTCAATAGTCCTCCCTTGAATCAAAAAATTAGATATCTGGTAGATTTCTCTTTGAACCAATAACATAAAATTTATTGATAGGATTATAATGACACAATATTAGAATGCCTTCAAACCCATCTTCCTTGCTGTGTCCTCGACCAGCTGTCGTTTGAGGCCTTTCGTGAACGGATCCGCCAGGTTCTCCTGACTCCGAACATCGATCACTGCAATGACGCCTCGTTTGATGAGATTGTTCACTGCTCTGTGCTTTAACCGCACAGTCCTCTTCTTCCCGTTAAAGAGTTCATTTGATGCTACTGCTGCTGCCGCCTGGTTGTCACAGTATATCGGGATTGCCGGTATCTGAGCTCCAACCACTGGAAGATCATACATGAGCTCCCGAAGCCACTATGCTTCATCTGCAGCAGCATCCAATACAAAGAATTCAGATTCCATGGAGGAGCGAGATAACATTGTCTGCTTCTTCGATTTCCACGATATAGCAGCTCCGCCCAAAGCGAATATGAATCCACCTGTAGAATACTCGCTCTCCACCTCTGAACACCAGCTAGCATCACTGAAGCCTTCCACTACTGACGGATCTCCGCTATAGTATAGTGCAAATGTCTGAGTCTTTTTAAGATATCTCATAACACGCTTCACAGCGTTCCAGTGTTCAACGCCTGGGTTGCTAGTGAACCGACTCAGCATTCCCACCGCAAAAGCTATGTCAGGCCTTGTGGCAGTAGTAGCGTACATCAAGCTTCCGATGACGCTGGCGTACTCCAACTGCTTGACGCTTTCTCTCGAATTTGGCTCCAGCTTCTGATCACTCCGGTACGGTGTATCAATTATAGGAAGATCTTGATACCCGTATCGAGTGAGCATTTTCTCAATGTGATAAGATTGTGACAGTGCTATTCCCGTGCCTGTCCGGATGATCTTGAGCCCCAAGATAACATCAGCATCCCCCAAGTCCTTCATACTGAACTTGGTCGAGAGAAATTTCTTTGTCTCTGTAACACAGCTTAAATCCGTACCTAGGATTAGCATGTCGTCAACGTATAGACAAACGATAACTCCTCTTCCGTCAGCAAACTTAGTATAGACACACTTGTCTGTTTCACTGACCTTGTAGCCATTTGACCTTATCACTTTGTCAAACTTTTCATGCCACATTTTGAGAGCTTGCTTCAAACCATATAGAGACTTCATCAACTTGCAGACTTTGTCTTCCAGACCTCTGACGATAAATCCTTCTGGTTGTTGCATGTAGATCTCTTCGGTTAATTCGCCATTAAGTAATGTCGTTTTCACATCCATCTGATGTATCACTAGTTTGTGTATTGCTGCTAGAGCAATTAACAATCTGATGGTTGTCATCCGAGCTACTGGAGCATAAGTATCAAAATAGTCGATCCCCTGTTTTTGAGCAAACCCTTTGGCCACTAGCCTGGCCTTGAATTTGTCGATGGTTCCATCTGCTTTCATCTTCTTCTTGAAGATCCATTTGCATCCGATGGGTCTTGCTCCTTCTGGCAGGTCAACTAACACCCATGTATTATTGGAGGTGATTGAGTCAATCTCATTGTCTATCGCCTCCTTCCAGAATACAACATCTCTGGTCTTCATCGCTTCATCATAGGTAAGCGGATCTGCTTCCACATAATAGGTGACGAAGTCATCTCCGGAGTCTTTCGGCCTCCTTACTCGCTTAGTTGACGGCTCGGCGAGTTCTGGTTCAACTGGTGTCTCTTCGACAATAGCTTCTTCTTGGACTACTGGTTCTTTAAGGACTTCTGTCTGCTTTGCACTCTCATCATTCTCCGGAAGATCTGCGAGAACAATATTTTTGTGCCTTGCAAACTTGTCTTCAAAATATTCAGCATCGCGAGATTCAATGATATGATTTGATTCTATATCAAGGAATCTCCGAGCATCACTCTTCTCGGCATAACCCAAGAAGATAGCCTTAGTAGTCCTAGTCCCCAGCTTCTGAATCTTCAGATCTGGGAGCTTCACATAAGCCAGACACCCCCACACTCGAATGACATTCAAGTTAGGTCTGACTTTGAACCAGAGTTCATGAGGGGTTATGTCCGAAGTTGCATACGGTACTCTATTGAGAATGAAAGTAGCCGTTAATGCAGCTTCTCCCCAGAAGCTCTTTGGAAGACCCGCAGTCAACAGCATAGAGTTCATCATCTCTGTCAACGTTCTGTTCTTCCTTTCTGCTACTCCGTTGGATAGGAGAGTACGGAGCCGTCGTCTCATTTATGATTCCATGTTCTTTACAGAATGATGAGAAATCATGAGACCGATACTCCCCGCCTCGATCACTCCTTAGCCTTTTGAGTTGTTGTCCAGTTTGCCGTTCAGCCTCGGCCCTGAACTCCTTGAACTTCTCGAATGCTTCGTCTTTAGACTTGAGCAAGTAGACAAAAGCATACTTTGAGAAGTCGTCGATGAAAGTAATAAAATACTTCTTCCCGGCTTTTGTAGAGAATTGCTTGAAATTACAGATATCTGAGTGAACCAACTCCAGAAGATCTGTGCTTCGATGGACCCTGTGAAAGGGTTTCCTTGTGATCTTCGTCTGGGCACACACTTCACATTTCTCTACCTTACCCCCACACTTGGAGATAAGTCCTAGGCTAGACATTTTGTTAATTCTTTTACAATGAACATGTCCTAGCCTATTATGCCACAACTCAAAAGAATAGTTCAAAGTAGAAATAGCATTAATATCATATTTTTGGGTTACAACAAGCTGAATTTTGTACATTCCTTCAGTCTGGAAAGCTTTTTCGAAGAATGTACCCTTCTTGGACATCACCATCTGGCCAGCATTGATGTCCATCCTCAAGCCTGCGTTACAAAGCAGGCTCCCAGAGATCAGGTTCTTAGCAATTGCAGGAACATGCTTCACTCCTTGAAGCGTCAGAGTGTTCCCCGATGTGAGTTTCAGCTCCACGTCCCGATCCCCAGTCCTTCAGCTTGTGCCTGGTTTGCCATTATGACTTTCTCGAAAGTTGGCTCATATGAGTCGAACCATTCCTTGTCTGAGCAAATATGACATGTCGTACCAGTGTCTATCCACCAGTCCGAGTCAACCCCCACATTTGCAACCTGTGCTATCATTGCAACCAGATTAGTAACCAAAGAAACCTTACTAGGCTCACCTTTTTCTGGTTCCTTGCAGTCACTTTTGTAGTGGCCCTTCTTGCCACATTTGTAACAAGTTACATGGGACTTGGACTTCTGATTCTTGAATGAAGGACTCTTCACTTTCAGATTAGTGAAGTCCTTCTTCTTCTTATGAGGAGAAGCCGCCTGCTTCCTCTTGTACTCTCTGGTTTGGACCAGATTTGCTTTCGCCAGTTGTTTGGACAGAGAATCCATTTTCTGTTGAGAGCGCATTTCGTCCTCAACATGGATCTCTTGCAGGAGATCTTCCATACATATGTCCAGCTTCTTGCGGTGCATCCTTGCATAGAAGTTGCTCCAACCTGCAGGAAGTTTAGAGACGATTCCTTCAACGACAAACTTGTCGACAAGAGGCATCTTCTCGCCATCCAACTTTTGGCGCAGCTTCAGAAACTCCTTTACTTGGGGTAGCATAGCCTTCTCATCTTCGAAGGTCCATTTGTGGTATCTTTCAACCAAGAAGATCTTGGACCGATTCTCGTCATCTTCGTACAATTTCCTCAAGGAGTCCCAAATCTCTTTGGCAGAATTCTTCTTGGAATAGGACTCTGCCAGAGAGTCTTCCATGCTATTGAGAATCAACAGTTTACAGATACTGTTTTCTCTAATCCATTTTGCCTGCTTGGACTTAGCAGCGGCAATAACTTCTGCGGTTCCGGTTGTTGGAACGATCGGTTCTTCCTCATTCAGCACGTGGTCAACTTCCACGAGTTGAATGTTCAAGGTTACTTTTCGTTTCCAGATTTGGAAATGTTCGCCGTCGAATTTCTCCAACTTGTTAAAGTCGGTATTGACGAGCGATGCACGTGAGTTATCCATCTTTTCGATATAGCTTTGAGATTGTTAGTCCCTTGGCGAACAATCGATGGAAAACCACGAATTCATAAACTATTGTAAAGACAATGTTTCCAGCAACAACACCCTAAAGAAGGTGATATTGTATTACGAGAATCTAAAAAGATTTCGTAATGATTCTCGAAGGCAACTGAACCGTATAACTTCTAAAGAGAAGCCACGGTATTCTCGAAGGCAACTGAACCGTATAACTTCTAAAGAGAAGCCACAATATTCTCGAAGGCAACAGAGGAAGAAGAAAGCCTGCTGGGGTGAAAGATCACCGGCGCTCAAAGCTATATCCGCCTTACGGACAAGCCTCCAGGAACCAGCAAGTTCGAAGAGAACTTTAGAACGCTGGCCAAAAATGTCGACTCCTCGGAATAGCAGCAGCACTTCTCTCTCTGTGGAAATTTTCTGAGTATTTTTTGTAACCCTGGAGAGAGGAGATGCTGCTGATATTACATCAAAAAGCCACATTAAGCCTCAAAAGCCCATTAGCCCAAGCCCAAGTCCGAGTCCGAGTCCGAGTCCGAGTCCGAGCCCGAGTCCGAGTCCGAGTCGCTAAGCCCCTTCGGGGCTTAGCTCCAATAGATTTAAATCTATTTTCATTTGGCAAAAAGTTGGTTTCTTATTCTCACCTCTATGTAAAATCCCCCCACATGGCACCCTCCATTGGGCCTCAACCCATGTGCATCTCTCTATTCCTTCATAAGTAATATATAGAGATACATATTGGTGTGATTTTCCGATGTGGGACTATCTTTTAACAATAGAATGTTGTGAACACACACAACACAAAGAATAAAACACCAACAGGAATTTCCACATTCTCATGAAGTCCCAAAAACCTGATTCAAAACGGACAACACTGTGGTGAGCCAAAATGTAGATTTATATTCACATACTTGAACACGACTGACAAAGAAGTTGCAGGAAAAATATATTACTAATATTATTAACATCCAAGGACGCAGGCACAGTTCACGCAAGTATCCTCATGACTAAGAGAGAAAAATCCTTAGAGAAAAGTGGTGACATGCAAATCAAAGCAGCTTTATGTCACTAGGCATTTCAATGTGTATTTGGATATTGCTTTCAACAAGATAGTCTGTTATCAAGATTGTTTATAGGTTGTACAACTGGTAATATTAAAGATAATAATTTCCTTTTTCAAAAATAATTGTCAAAGCAGTCATGATTAGTAAAGCATTTCCCCAGGTAGACGGAGAGACAAAGGTATAAAGGTGCTAGTTTAAACCAAAGATTTTCCAACAGGAGTTTGTTACTCCTAAATGTTTCATAACCTAAAGGTTCTCTTCTGGGTAATTTGTTAAAAGCGAGAGGATGACAAGAGTCTAGAAATGGTTTGGTAAGAAAAAATGGATACTGTTAGATGGCAATATGAGAATGCTACTGAAATATCAACAATAATACTTCAGTTAATGGTAGATGTGCTACGTGGCAATGAAAACTACTTCGAATAAGTCACAAGAAGAAGAAAAAAGGTAGCAGTAACTGACTTGATAGTTTTGATTGTCTTCAGTGCTGTTGTTTCTTTGCAGAGACCAAGTGTAGTCACCATCCTAACCATTTATTTTTCATTCCCAATTATACCTTCCAGTTTTCCCTTGTTCACTGAATTTGAGATCTTGCTCTCCAGAAGATCAATCAGGAAGGCCTTGAACGTTGGTCTTTGGCCTCCTTTCAGGGAAGGGTGAACTTCAGTGTCAAAGAAACCAATTTTTGACAGACAAGACATTATTTGACTGAAGCCTGCATCAGAAAAGTAAGTCAACTTATGAGACATCTAAAAGAACAAAGAGAAAAAACTAGATCTTAGTCATCCAAGCCAGGCCTCCTTACACACATAGTAGGCCCAGGTCCGATATGGCTCGTGTCAGATATGGCTCGCCCATGCAGGGTTGGTCCAGGAGGTTGCGTTGCCCTAGCCAGACCGTCGGTGGCCCCTTGAGATATAAATATAGGTTTGAGTTGGGTTTTGGTTTGACTGGTCCTAAGAAAAACAAATGGCTTGGGAGGTCACCTAAGGAAGGGGGGTTGTCCAGGTCCGAAGTCTTGTCAGACTTACCCCTGGGCCGGCCCTGCGCCAATGTCTACCCTCCCAATGGACCCATAACATATTTGAAAGTAATGTGGTGTGACCATTATCCCCTAGAAATAATCGAAATAACACTCTTAGTTTCGTCATGAAATAAAATGTTGGAAACCAAGTAAGCACGGACACCCCAAAAACGTGTCCGTCACAAAACATCTATTAGGCCAAAAATAACTATCGTGTCCTTGACCGCGTAGTGTCGAATCCGTGTCCGTTCAACATCGCCGGAATGGCTAATGCATAGAAATAGAGAATTAGAGATCACATCACACACACCAAGCACAAACAAGGGTAAAAACTGGCAATACCTATATGGGAGAAAAAGCTACTGGGAGAGCGAGATCACTACTAGACAAGGATTTACAAGACTCCAAGCAAATGTAGTTCTTATGATAGATCTAAACCCCCACTAAATAAACCCAAGTTAACCCAATGCCACGTAAATTTCAGAACAGTCCCCGTATCCGTAAAAAAAGTTAATATCCAGAAATTATTTGTTAGCATGATATTTGAACTGGGTTGGTGAGAAACAAATGAGGCCTCCTCCCTTATTTATAATGGCTCATAAAGTCTTACATGAAAACTTCTGGAAAGAATATTCCAGGGATTATTCATTCCTACCATAACTGGAACGACATATTCCAGGTTTATTCTCTAGGGACATAAAAGAAAACTTCACGGGCCATCCAGAAGGGTCCTGGGCCATCTAGAATGATTTTGGGCTTTCCGGAGAGATCAACTATCTTCTGGAGAGTTCCGCCATCTTCTAGAATGTTCCGGAAGCTTCCCGTATAACCTCGGTCCGTTGGAGAATTATGCAAATCCGTCTGGATGTGACACAAACTTTTGTGTGTGACAAGTAGCAGGCTTCAACATGGCCGAAAGAAAAAAAAATCCTACATTGGCATACTACTAACACAAATATTTCCCCATGGTTTGTGTGAACAAATTAATCTTACTTGCTTTAGCTTGGTTACATTCTTTAATACAGCTTGGTTAGGGAGAAAAGAAAATAGGCTTAGAGCATCATTAGTAAGCCCATCCCATTTTCTAGATTCTAGATTTAGAATGTAGGAGTTCATTTTGTAGAATAGTAAGTCTCATTTCTAGTCCCAATTTCTAAATTTTGGTCTCATCTCACCCATATGTGCTAAGGGTTGGACCTCCCAATTTTTAGATTCTAGATTGTAGGAACTCGTTTTGTAGAATAGTAAGTTCCAATTTGGAGCCCAAGTTTCTAGCCGGAGCTCACTTTATCATTTCCTACTATTTTTATACAAATCCAACACATTCTACATTTACCTTTTTTTTTAAAAAAAATTTTGGGCCCCAAATTATATTTGAGAGTCCCAACTACCAATGATGCTCTTACACTAAATATATATTACGTGGGCCTTTGGTTATCGGTGGGCCTAAAAGGCCTTAGTCTCGGCTAGTTCAGGGCCTGCTTGAATTCTTCATCACAATTGATAAATAAATAAAACTTTAGAGATGAAGAAACTAGAGAGATGGACCATATGATAATGAATTAAAAATAAAATCAAGTTTAATATAAATAATTAAAATTAGAAACGAGAAACTAAGGTAAATAGTAAAAACAATCTCCTTTTTGTTCGGCCTTTTATAAAAGACAACCTAAGATTATTGCTAGAGGACAGCACAGATAAAAGGCAACATACAATATTTCGTTTTTGTCCTTTTTTTAGGAACTATAGTCATACAAGAGTGAGAACAACAAACCATACATGAACTGTATAACGACGGACAACAAATACTGTAGCTCACAGCTAAACCATGGCTGAGAAAACTCATCCGATCTTAGAGGTCACAAGGCGATCAAATAACCAGACCTTCGAGGTCACATGGTTACAACAGATAACCCGGCCTTGGAGGCCACAGGGTCACAAATAACAATAGAGGGAAAAAAAAAAAACAATCCATGTATTTATAGTCATTCTTGCGCATCTAACACTCACGTGGGTACAGTCTCCCTCTTCTTTCTACTTTCTTCTCCCTACTTTGATTGGAGATGGCAAACACCAATATTCCTAATATTCTCGTTTTTTGAACATTTTGTTCCTCTTCCGATTCTCGATTTTTTTTAATCTTAGTTTTTATGTTTCTTTCATGTATTTTTAAATATTACTTATTAGGTTTTTAGGTTAATGATTTGCCATAGAGTGTTTTCTCAAATTTAGAATCCAATGTTGGATTTTGGATACATGACTGTCAGAATTCTGACAGTCCTAACAATTGTGGACTAACAAATTCTGACAGTTTTTGTCAAGACTATTGTTAGGATGCCAGAATCCTGACAGTCATGTTCCAATTTTTAAAAATATTTTGGATATTAAAAAATTAATATTTTTTGTGATATTTTCTAATAATATAGATTGTGCCTTTATAAAAGAGCTAATTAGAGTTTAGCCCTGGATTTTATACCAGCTTAGAGTTTAGCCCTGGATTTTATACCAGCTTAGAGTTTAGGCCCTAACGTGCCTAATTAGATACTTTAGGTCCTGGATTTCTTTTTTCAATCTTTCCCATTATACCCTCTATTTTATATTAAAAAATTATTCTCATGCATGGGAAGGGTATAATGGGAAAAGTAAAAATATACAAGGTCCAAACTTTCCAATTGGACATGTTAGGGCTTAAACTCTAAGTTGGTATAACCCAGCGTCTACACACTAATTAGCCATTTATAAAATGTTGCTATTTTTTAAGGTGACGTGGATAGAATTATAAATACATAAATTTTCATATAGGATAAAGAAGTTTTTGGTATTTCTAAAAAAAAGGAAGAAGTTTGAAGTAATTGCAGAAAGGGGGAAAGGGGCGCCAAGTCACTTGGCGCGTGGGAAAGGGGCACCAAGTCACTTGGCGCGTGTAGGGAGTACGGGCCCCAGGTAAAAAAGTTTGAGTTAATTTATAATTCCAAATTATCCATAATAAATTTTAAATATGTTTCTAAATATATTAGATAACAAATAATTATTTTCTTATCATCCCAGATTTATTACATAATAGTTATTATATACTAGTAAATGCACGTGCTTTGCACGTATAATTAGGGGTGGGCACGGGTCGGGCCGGGCCCAAATTTGTTGGACCCGGACCGGATCCGTTACTTGGCGGGGCGGGACGGGTCCAAAAAATATTGGACCCGGATCGGACCCGACCCGTTCGAAACGGGTCCGAAACCGGTCGACCCGCGGGTCCAAACGAATCCAAAAAAAAGTTTAAAAAATTCTATAATAGTAAACATTTACATATATTATATTGTCTATAAGAACAAAACAAGTCTAATGTTTTTCCGAACTTCTAGAATTTGTTTAGTAAACAATAAGATATTCTATTATGTAAAAAAAGGCTAAAAATTGATTTAAAAAAATACTCCTAGAAACGGGCCGAGGCCCGTTTATTTTGAAAATAGGACCCGCCCCGACCCGTTAATGTCACACGACCCGCCCCGGCACGCCCCGTTTAAATTTCAAAATTTAGGAATCGGCTTGTTTAGACATTTTACGGTTCGGGCCGGGTCGGAACCGCGGGTCCTAGAACCGTATGCCCACCCCTACCGTATAATAACGTATAGTAAGAATATTATCAAAAAAATGGACCGTGATATAATGACGGTTTAGACGGCTCACTTTTGAGCCATTTTGAAGCCTCATTATATAGTGGAAGATATTAGATAACAAATAATTAAAATTATTTATATGAATGGAATATTTAGAAAAATAAATTATCTTTTAGTTATATCATAAAAAAATTATTTGATAATATTTGTTTTTTTTAAATGATAGCTTAATTATATTTGTGAAATTTAAATTAACAACGAGTTTCAATTAAAATTATCTATTTGTTCTATTAAAATTATCTATATGATCGAAATATTTATCATAACAAATTAGCTTTTAGTTATATCATAATAAATATAATATTAATCATAACTATTATTTAATAAATTTTTATGATATAACTAAAAGATAATTTATTTTTATAAATATTTCATTCATATAGATAATTTTAATTATTTGTTATCTAATATAGATAATAACTATTATGTAACAAATCTTGGATGATAAGAAATTAATTATTTGTTATCTAATATATTTAAATATATATATAATTTATTATGGATAATTTGGAATTCTAAATTATTCCAAACTTTTTACGAGAGATTCTGTACTCTCTACGCGCTCCAAGTCAATTTAAGTTTGATTGATCAAAATCACGAAAACCCATAAACCTTAGTTTTTGAAACATAGATCTACTCAAAACTAGCCATCAAAATCGAAAATACCAAGTACTAAATTTGTAGAGAATGAAGATAAGAATAATATAGACAAATAATATCAAAGAAAAAAAATCAAGAAATGAAAATGCATGATCTCTCCATTTGGTGCAAGGTGTACTTGCCTAATGGTGGGGGTTTGAGGGAAATGAAATGAAAAAGTTGTAAGGTGAGAGAGAGGAATATATATATATATATATATATATATATATATATATATAGTAGGGTTGGGTTGGGTTGGTTCATTAAAACCTAATTCCTAAGCATGTTCTAATCATTCCTCTAATGACATGCTTAAATACTACATGATACAACTAATAAATAATAAATAAAATGATGCACACTCTAAATACAAGATATCATATGCATATACATGATTCATGAAGAAAATACGTATATCGGAATCTTGGAGTGACATTCGCTTTGGTGAGATTTTGTGTTTCTTCTACCGCAGCCACAAACGTTCCAAAGGAGTTGGCGATCCACTTTAACGCGGCAGGCACAAAGCAAATGAGGGAAATACTGGGGAAGGTGACCCAGACCGATACGATCGCTGAGTCTTCTTTGATGTTGAATTCTGGGGACTCCGTAGGCTCTAAAAAGGCCGAGGCAGAAGCCGCTCAAGCTGCAGCTTCTTCATCCGGAAGATCATAGGTAAAGACGTCCTAAAACGCTACCAACAACGAATCCAGTGGCGTTTGTCCAAGAAAAAGAAGAAGAGAAGACCCGTGCTTGTTCATCCTCTACAACAGCCACCTCCAGTTGGTGAACAAACAATACATGAAGATGAGGGAGAAAGCAAATTTGCTACATCTATCTACTCGGGAGTACTGGGAAAGTAGGTCCGAAGACAGCTCAGAACAAAGGGGGGTTGCTTAGCTGATCTATCGAGTGTGAGCTTGTCAGCATAAGATGTCGCAATATTACTGAATGAGGCGGATGGCGCCGGGGCGACGGGTGTTACGGAGTGGGTCTGCGAAGAGAGGGGGTGCAGTGAGGGGGCGGGGGGGGGGCACAGAGGGAGGAGCTGGGGCACGTTGCCAAGGAGGGGCACAGAGGGAGGAGCTGGGGCACGTTGCCAAGGATAACGCAATGGGGTGGGGGGGGGGGGGGGGGGGGGGGGGGTGCACCAGAAGTGTGGCACCTGGGCGTCCCAAGACAGAGAGCGAGGACGCCGGTGCCAAAGACACCATTGGCGGGGAGCGCAGAGGGGCTCGCCTACAGGAGGACCCCACTTCCCAGTAGGGGTGAGCATTTGTTTTATTCGATTTAAACCGAACCGAATAACCCAAAACCGAATTGGACCGAAACCGAATAAGCAAAACCGAAACCGAACCGAATTAGCCCAAAACCGAATCAAACCGAACCGAATTAAATCGGTTCGATTTTCGGTTTATTCGGTTTATTTATATATTTTGATTTTTTTGAGCTTTTTTTGTTAATATATATAGTAACTAAATATACATAGACATATTTAGTATATACCTATATATATTAATACTTATATATATAGTGCACACACACATACACATACACACACACACACACACACACACACACACACACACACACACACATATATATATATATATATATATATATATATAAATTAATTAATTAAATTTTCTTATTCGGTTTTCGGTTTCTTAATTAAATTTATATATATATATATATATATATATATATATATATATATATATATATATATATATATATAAATTAATTAATTAAATTTTCTTATTCGGTTTTCGGTTTTGGACCGAAACCGAAACCCAAAACCGAAACCGAATAAGAAAATTTAGTATTTTCAAAACCGAAACCGAATCGAATTTTTTTAAAACCGAACCGAACCTCTTATTCGGTTCGGTTCGGTTCGGTTTTCGGTCCAAAACCGAATAATGCTCACCCCTACTTCCCAGGGTTCAATGAAATTAGTTTAAAGATAATATTTATAGATAATTATTTTAAAGGAATTAATGATTTTACATATGAAACTATTGCATTGTTAACTAATAACAATTAGAGCATCTCCAACCCTATTGTCTTGTTAGATGTTGTGAGTCTTAGGTGGCTCCTATGTGGCATGAGCCACAAGACAATGTCTTGTTTATGTGGTAAAATTATATCTCAAAAGACAATGAGATAGAAAAACTCTCTCCAATGCAAAAGTATTGAGGAGACAATAAAAAAATATTTTTTCCAACTTCCAATGCAACTTTTAAGACAACTACTCATCTTCTTTCTTTTTTCTAATATTTTTTTATTCATAATTGATGACATAGAAGAGAAGACATTGTCAAGTGCATTGTCTAGAACAAGACAATCAACTTCACAATGTCTTCTTTAATTTTTGCCACATAAGCTTCACAATTGACTTGACAATTGCATTGGAGAATAACTTTTGAATAAAATTTTGTCATTCCTATGTGGCAACAACTTTTTTCCAAAGTCACAATAGGGTTGGAGATGCTCTTAGTTAGATTCATGATTCTCTCTAAACCCAATTATTGCTTGCTGGGCTTTATCTAGAGCCCAGTCCATTTAGCCAGCTAGGCTGCACTCTTATGTACAAATTTTAAAATCCTTTCTCCTTCTAAAACCGTTCATTGCATAGTAGGAGTGTCAATGGATAGTCGAAAATTCGAATTCGATCCGATTATGTATCAGAATTTTCAGAAATTATTCGAAATTTCGGATATCGGATTCGGATATCCAAATATTTTGGATACCTTTTTTCGGATATTACCTTTTTTCGGATGTGCAGAGGAATAGAAATTTCGAAATTCCTTGGTCCTAGGGGTGAGCATTCGGTTAATTCGGTTCAAACCGAACCAAATAACCCAAAATCGAATTGGACCGAAAATCGAATAAGCAAAACCGAAACCAAACCGAATTGAC
The DNA here is from genome assembly GCA_029216955.1 of Iris pallida. Lineage (NCBI taxonomy): Eukaryota > Viridiplantae > Streptophyta > Magnoliopsida > Asparagales > Iridaceae > Iris > Iris pallida. The sequence continues at coordinate 2,446,252 of JANAVB010023600.1, forward strand.
CCATAACTGAATCAAATCGAATCGAATTAAATCGATTCGGTTTTCGGTTTATTCAATTTTTCGGTTTATTTGTGCATTTTTTGGTTTATATAGATATATATATATATACTCTTATTCGATTTTCGGTTTTGGACCGAAACCGAATAAGAAAATTTAGTATTTTCAAAATCGCAACCGAACCAAATTTTTATAAAACCGAACCGAATGTTTTATTCGATTCGGTTCGATTTTCGGTCCAAAACCGGATAATGCTCACCATCACCCTACTTGGTAGAGCTGTCAAAATGGGCTAAGCCCGTTGGGCCGGCCCGCCCCGCCCGCCAAAAAGGTGGGTTGGGCCGAGCATTTAGGAGCCCACCAAACAGGCGGGCTGGCCCGCTAGTAGCCCACCCCGCGGTGGACTAGCCCGCAGGCCAAGTGGGTTGGCCCGCAATCTATTTTTTTTTAAAATTTTTTATTTAGCACATATATGAGATATGTATTATAAATGATAAAAATTCTCATTTAATGCAAGTAATGACGTATAAAATATTAAATTTGGTCATTTATTTACATGAATGAAAGTGTTTTAAAGAAATATCTACTATTATAATGTTTCTTGTATTTTACTTGTAATTTGATGCATATGAGAGTGAGTAGAAAATATTATATATATGATTTTTTTTTCTTTTAAGAAACTAAAACTATAATTAAAAAATTAAAAAAATTAAGCGGACCGGCCAGCCTAGCCCGCGGTCCGCCGGTGGGTTGGGCTGGGTTGGAATTTTTTCAGCCCGCCAAAATGGTGGGTCGGCCCACCCCGCCCCGCCAAATGGTGGGTTTTGGTGAGTTACGGGCCGGCCCGCCCCGCCGGCCCGTCTTGAAATCTCTACTACTTGGTGTCCCATGTGCAGCAGAGGAATACAAATTCAAAACTAAACGTTCCACAGAATTTTCCCTCCAAAAAATAGTTTCTTCCTCCCCAAGGCCTATAAATACTTTCTAATTCCAGAGGAGCAGAGCTTCCGCTTTCCCTGGCCTTAAATTTCTTGGAGAGGCGGACACAGCGACGAGCGACGCAGAGAGTCCTTCACGATCCAGATCATCGTCGATACTGTAAGTATCAATTAATTTGTTCGTAGTTAATGAGTTTTAGTATTCTGGAGATTTTCTTTTGAATTTTCATGAAAGTCCTTTAGAAATTAATTAGTAGAGTAAATTCAAAAGAACAGATTATGAACCAGTAGTCTGTATCCTGAAATTTTAAAACTCATACTTAATTGGATCCCTATTGAGTTTTAGTAGTCTGTTCTTATTAGACTACTAATCCCTAATTGGATCCCTATTGGATCTGACTGCATAAGAACGGACTACTAAAACTCATACTGTAAATTTCAAGAATAAATTTCACAATGGATATGTAGTGTAAATTCATGAAAGTCCTTTAGAAATTAATTAGTAGAGTAAATTCAAAAGAACAGATTATGAACCAGTAGTCTGTATCCTGAAATTTTAAAACTAATACTTATTGGATCCCTATTGAGTTTTAGTAGTCTGTTCTTATCAGACTACTAATCCCTAATTGGATCCCAATTGGATCTGACTACATAAGAACAGACTACTAAAACTCATACTATAAGTATCAAGAATAAATTTCACAGTGGATATGTAGAGTAAATTCATGAAAGTCCTTTAGAAATTAATTAGTAGAGTAAATTCAAAAGAACAGATTATGAACCAGTTGTCTGTATCTTGAAATTTTAAAACTCATAGTTAATTGGATCCTTATTGAGTTTTAGTAGTCTGTTCTTATCAGACAACTAATCCCTAATTGGATCCCTATTGGATCTGACTGCTTAAGAACAGACTACTAAAACTCATACTGTAAGTATCAAGAATAAATTTCACAATGGATATGTACTTTATTTGGATTTTAGTTACTGCTTGGGGGTAGGGGGAGTCATTTGTGTGTGGGGGTCCTGTAAGTACTATTTTTTAGCACCTTACATGTTAATTTTTTTTTAACAATTGACAGAAGAAAACAACTATATGGTGCAACCGCTGCAGAAAATGGTGTTCTGTGGCTGGTCGTGCTAATGCTCTAGTTGTCTGTCAGTGTACTGTGTCGCTGCCTCCACGTCCTCTTTCTCCTCCTCCCCCATTCCTCCTCATTCACCACCACCACCAATTCCATTTTAAACAAAGGTGTATAAATTTGTTGGGTTTCTGATAATGGTGTGACTTTTGAGCTGTTCAGTTAAACAGTCCTTTGAGGAATTGAGAAAGGTTGATACTGATCTGAAGGAACTTAGTAAGGAATTGGGAAATGCTAGAGATGCATTGCAGGTGACGTTTGACAAGGATGACGAGGAGGAGGCGGCTACGGCTGCGGCTGCTGCGAAGAAGAAGGGTGCTGCTGTTGCTGCTACGGCTGCGGATGCTGCTGAGAGGATACGGCTGCGAAGAAGAAGGAGGTCGCGGATGCTGCTGAGAAGGATGCGGTTGCGAAGGAGGCCGCTGCGAAGAAGAAGGAGAGGCCGCTGAGGTGTTTGCCTGGTGCGGCTTCTGCTGAGAAGGAGGAGGCTGCCTGGAACCAGAGGGCTAAGATGGTATATACAGAGTTCAGCATGTCAGTTTTTTTATATGGTTTTGTAATTCTGATAAATAAAGTGAGAAGATATATAGCCACGCACACACACATAAAAAAGACAATTATCTTTTTTCTAGTCTGCTTATTACTGAAATGATTTTCTTTAACAACTTCGTGTATGAACTTTTTCTTCTTGATGCTAAATAAACATGTAAATCAGACATATAACTGCTGCAAAGGACATGTTAAAATTCAACATTTCCTATTCCTGTTGGCTTAATCCATTGTAGGCCACTTTGATCTCACCGCACTATTTACAGCGACTACAAGACCTGATGGATTAAGAAACTGTGTAAATGTCAACCTTATCCAGTCTAAATATTAATTGTACTAGAATTCAATCTAGTTTCATATCGACACCATTATGTTGGATTTGGATTATCATAACATGATCCAAACTGATCCACTTAGAAAGTTAGAAACCCTTACAGCACACAAGCATTCTTATAAACCTTCACTTAGGACTCCGCAATCATGGACATTCCATAAACTTCCACTTTGCATAACCGTCATCAGGTTACTCCTTTGCCTCATCCGCAATCATGGAAAATAATGATTCATGTAGACGAACCCAATAATCTGGGGTAAAGACCGATGTTATTGTTCATGTCATTCTAGAATATTTATTATTATTATTATTTTGAAAACTTATTATTATTATTATTATTATTATTATTATTATTATTATTATTGAAAACTTATAATAATAATAATAATAATAATTATTATTATTGTTATTATTATTATTATTATTATTATTATTATGATTATTATTATAATAATAATTATTATAATAAATATAATTATAATTACTATAATAATAATAATAATAATAATAATAATTATTATTATTATTATTATTATTATTATTATTATAATTATAATTATTCTAATAAATATCATTATTATAATAATAATCATTATTATAATAATAATAATTATTAATAAAATTATAATTATTATAATACAAATTATACTAATTATTATAATTATAATAACTATTATAATAACTATAATAATAATAATAATAATAATAATAATGATAGTAATAAATAATAATAATAATAATAATAATAATAATAATAATAATAATAATTATAATAATTATAATTATAATAATAATAATAATAATAATAATAATAATAATAATAATAATAATAATAATAATAATAATAATAATAATAATAATAATAATAATAGAGTAAATTCAAAAGAACAGATTATGAACCAGTTGTCTGTATCCTGAAATTTTAAAACTCATAGTTAATTGGATCCCTACTGCATAAGAACAGACTACTAAAACTCA